>BJCG01002419.1:0-588126 GCA_005406145.1 Prunus yedoensis | reverse complement strand
GCCCAAAAACCTGTGCCGCCTTGAGTGTTAAATGAGTTGATATTGGGCATTGGAGTGGGAGTCATTGGTGAGTTTTGAAGTGAATCCAATGGCTTAGAACTATCCAATACACCAACCACTTCCCAATTCGGAACGAACTGCCTTTTTGAATTGGTTCCAATTTCTTACACCTATGGATTTCCGATCGAGTCCAAAACTTGGGCATCATCATAATATGGTGGGAGGAGTCATTTGGTGAGTTTTTTGAGTGAAATCAATTGCTAGAACTGTGCAATACACCAACCACTCCAATTTCGTAACGAACTGCCTTTCAACTTGAATTGTCCAATTTCTTACTCCTATGGATCTTCGATCGAGCCTAAAACTTGGGAAACACATAATATGGTGTGAGAAGTCATTTGGTGAGTTTTGAGTGAAATCCAATCGCTAAAACTATGCAATACACCAACCACTATTATAAGGAACGAACTGCCATTGAACTTGAATTGTCCAATTTCTTTTCCCCTATTGATTTCCGATCGAGCCCAAAACTTGGGCATCATCATAATGTGGTGGGAGAATCATTTTGCTGAGTTTTGAGTTGGAAATCCAATCACTAGAACTACGGAATACACCAACCACTATTATAAGGAAAGAACTGCCTTTGAACCTGAATTGTCCAATTTCTTACCTCTATTGATTTCCGATCGAGCCCAAAACTTGGCATCATCATTATATGGTGGGAGGAGTCATTTGGTGAGTTTTGAGTGAAATCCAATCGCAAGAACTGCGGAATACACTAGCCACTCCTATAAGGAACGACTGCCTTTTGAACCTGAATTGTCCAATTTCTACCTCCTATTGATTTCCGATCGAGCCCAAAACTTGGGCATCATCATAATATGGTGGGAGGAATCATTTGGTTAGTTTTGAGTGAAATCCAATCGCTAGAACTACGGAATACACCAACCACTCCTATATGGAACGAACTGCCTTGAACCTGAATTGTCCAATTTCTTACCACTATAGATTTCCGATCGAAACCAAAACTTGGGCATCATCATAATATGGTGGGAGGAGTCATTTGGTGAGTTTTGAGTGAAATCCAATCGCTAGAACTATGCAAGACACCAACCACTTTCAATTCGGAACGAACTTCCTTCGAACTTGAATTGTCCAATTTCTTACCCCTATGGATTTCCGATCGAGCCCAAAACCTGGGCATCATCATAATATGGTGGGAGGAGTCATTTGGTGAGTTTTGAGTGAAATCCGATCGCTAGAACTACGGAATACACCAACCACTCCCTATAAGGAACGAACTGCCTTAGAACTTGAATCGTCCAATTTCTTACCCCTATTGATTTCCGATCGAGCCCAAAACTTGGGCATCATCATAATATGGTGGGAGGAGTCATTTGGTGAGTTTTGAGTGAAATCAAATTGCTAGAACTGTGCAATACACCAACCACTCCAATTCATAACGAACTGCCTTCGAACTTGAATTGTCCAATTTCTTACCCCTATGGATTTCCGATCGAGCCCAAAACCTGGGCATCATCATAATATGGTGGGAGGAGTCATTTGGAGAGTTTTGAGGGAAATCCAATCGCTAGAAACTACGGAATAAACTAGCCACTCCTATAAGGAACGAACTCCCTTTGAACCTGAATTGTCCAATTTCTTACTCCTATTGATTTCCGATCGAGCCCAAAACTTGGGCATCATCATAATATGGTGGGAGGAGTCATTTGGTGAGTTTTGATTGAAATCCAATCTCTAGACTACGAATACATCAAACGACTCCTATAAGGAACGAACTGCCTTTAAAACTAAATTGTCCAATTTCTTTCCCCTATTGATTTCCGATCGAGCCCAAAACTTGGGCATCATCATAATATGGTGGGAGGAGTAATTTGGGGAGTTTTGAGTGAAATCCAATCGCTAGAACTACAGAATACACCAACCACTCCTATAATGAACGAACTGCCTTTGAACCTGGATTGTCCAATTTCTTACCCTATTGATTTCGATCGAGCACAAAACATGGGCATCATCATAATATGGTGGGAGGAGTCATTTGGTGAGTTTTGAGTGAAATCGAATCGCTTGAACTATGCAAAACACCCACCACTCCAATTCGGAACGAACTGTCTTCGAATTTGAATTGTCCAATTTCTTACCCCTATGGATTTCCGATCGAGCCCAAAACTTGGGCATCATCATAATATGGTGGGAGGAGTCATTTGGTAAGTTTTGAGTGAATTCTAATAGCTAGAACTATGCAATACACCAACCACTCCAATTCAGAACGAACTGCTTTCGAACTTGAATTGTTCAATTTCTTACCCCTATGGATTTCCGATCGAGCCCAAAACTTGGGCATCATCAAAATATGGTGGGAGGAGTCATTTGGTGAGTTTGAGTGAAATCCAATCGCTAGAAACTACGGAATACACGAACCACTCCTATAAGGACGAACTGCCTTTGAACCTGAATTGTTCAATTTCTTACCCCTATGGATTTCCGATCGAGCCCAGAACTTGGGCATCATCATAATATGGTGGGAGGAGTCATTTGGAGAATTTTGAGTGAAATCCAATCGCTAGAACTAAGGATTACACAACCACTCCTATAAGGAACGAACTGCCTTTGAACCTGAATTGTCCAATTTCTTACCCCTATTGATTTCCGATCGAGCCCAAAACTTGGGCAACTTCATAATATGGTGGGAGGCTTCATTTGGTGAGTTTTGAGTGAAATCCAATTGCTAGAACTATGCAATACACCAACCACTCCAATTCGGAACGAACTGTCTTCGAACTAGAATTGTCCAATTTCTTACCCCATTGGCCTTCCGATGGAGCCAAAACTTGGGCATCATCATAATATGGTGGAGGAGTCATTTGGTGAGTTTTGAGTGAAATCCGATCGCTAGAACTACGGAATACACCGACCACTCCTCTAAGGAAAGAACTGCCTTTGAACCTGAATTGTCCAATTTTCTTACCGCTATTGATTTCCGATCGAGCCCGAAACTTGGGCTCGTCATAATATGGAGGGAGGAGTCATTTGGTGAGTTTTGAGGTGAAATCCAATCGCTAGAACTACGGAATACAACAGCCACTCCTCTAAGGAACGAACTGCCTTTGAACCTGAATTGTCCAATTTTCTTACCCCTATGGATTTTCGATCGAGCCCAGAACTTGGGCATCATCATAATATGGTGGGATGAGTCATGTGGTGGGTTTTGAGTGAAAACCAATTGCTAGAACTATGCAATACACCAACCATTCCAAATCGGAACGAACTGTCTTCGAACTTGAATTGTCCAATATCTTACCCCTATGGATTTCCGATTGAGCCCAAAACTTGGGCATCATCATAATATGGTGGGAGGAGTGATTTGGTGAGTTTTGAGTGAAATTCAATCGCTAGAACTATGCAATACACCAACCACCCCAATTCAGAACGAACAGTTTTCCAACTTGAATTGTTC
The DNA here is from genome assembly GCA_005406145.1 of Prunus yedoensis. Taxonomy (NCBI): domain Eukaryota; kingdom Viridiplantae; phylum Streptophyta; class Magnoliopsida; order Rosales; family Rosaceae; genus Prunus; species Prunus yedoensis. The sequence goes on along the minus strand of BJCG01002419.1, from coordinate 584,648 downwards.
AATTTCTTACCCCTATGGATTCTGATCGAGCCCAAAACTTGGGCATCATCATAATATGGTGGGAGGAGTCATTTGGTGCGTTTTGAGTGAAATCCAATCGCTAGAACTGCGGAATACACCAACCACTCCTATAAGGAACGAACTGCCTTTGAACCTGAATTGTCCAATTTTTTACCCCTATTGATTTCCGATCGATCCCAAAACTTGGGCATCATCATAATATGGTAGGAGGAGTCATTTGGTGAGTTTTGAGTGAAATCCAATCGCTAGAACTACGGAATACACCAACCACTCCTCTATGGAACGAACAGCCTTTGAACCTGAATTGTCCAATTTCTTACCCCTATTGTTTTCGATCGAGCCCAAAACTTGGGCATCATCATAATATGGTGGGAGGAGTCATTTGGAGAATTTTGAGTGAAATCCAATCGCTAGAACTAAGGATTACACAACCACTCCTATAAGGAACGAACTGCCTTTGAACCTGAATTGTCCAATTTCTTACCCCTATTGATTTCCGATCGAGCCCAAAACTTGGGCAACTTCATAATATGGTGGGAGGCTTCATTTGGTGAGTTTTGAGTGAAATCCAATTGCTAGAACTATGCAATACATCAACCACTCCAATTCGGAACGAACTGTCTTCGAACTTGAATTGTCCAATTTCTTACCCCTATGGATTTCCGATCGAGCCCAAACTTGGCATCATCATATTATGGTGGGAGGAGTCGTTTGGTGAGTTTTGAGTGAAATCCAATCGCTAGAACTACGGAATACACCAGCCACTCCTATAAGGAACGAACTGCCTTTGAACTTGAGTTGTCCAATTATTACCCCTATTGAATTCCGATCTAGCCCAAAACTTGGGCCACTTCATAATGTGGTGGGAGGCTTCATTTGGTGAGTTTGAGTGAAATCCAACTGCTAGAACTATGCAATACACCAACCCACTCCAATTCGGAACGAACTGCCTACGAACTTGAATTGTCCAATTTCTTACCCTATGAATATCCGATCGAGCCCAAACTTGGGCATCATCATAATATGGTGGGAGGAGTCATTTGGTGAGTTTTTAAGTGAAATCCAATCGCTAGAACTACGGAATACACCAACCACTCCTATACGGAACGAACTGCCTTTGAACCTGAATTGTCCAATTTCTTACCCCTATTGATTTCCGATAGAGCCCAAAACTTGGGCATCATCATAATATGGTGGGACGAGTCATTTGGTGAGTTTTGAGTGAAATCCAACTGCTAGAACTATGCAATACACCAACCACTCCAAATCGGAACGAACTGTCTTCGAACTTGAATTGTCCAATTTCTTACCCCTATGGATTTCCGATTGAGCCCAAAACTTGGGCATCATCATAATATGGTGGGAGGAGTCATTTGGTGAGTTTTGAGTGAAATCCAATCGCTAGAACTACGGAATGCGCCAACAACTCCTGTAAGGAACGAACTGCCTTTGAACCTGAATGTCCAATTTCTTACCCTACGGATTTCCGATCGAGACCAGAATTTGGGCATCATCATAATATGGTGGGAGGAGTCATTTGGTGAGTTTTGAGTGAAATCCAATCGCTAGAACTAAGGAATACACCACCACCTCCTATAAGGAACGAACTGCCTTTGAACCTGAATTGTCCAATTTTCTTACCCCCAATGGATTTCCGATCGAGCCCAGAACTTGGGCATCATCATAATATGGTGGGAGGAGTCATTTGGTGAGTTTGAGTGAAATCCAATCGCTAGAACTAAGGAATACACAACCACTCCAATAAGGAACGAACTGCCTTTGAACCTGAATTGTCCAATTTCTTACCCCCATTGATTTCCGATCGAGCCCAAAACTTGACCATCACCCTATTATGGTGGGAGGAGTCATTTGGTGAGTTTTGAGTGAAATCCAATCGCTAGAACTGCGGAATACACAAGCCACTCCTATAAGGAACGAACTGCCTTTGAACCTGAATTGTCCAATTTCTTACCCCTATTGATTTCCGATGGAGCCCAAAACTTGGGCATCATCATAATATGGTGGGAGGAGTCATTTGGTGAGTTTTGAGTGAAATCCAATCGCTAGAACTACGGAATACAACAGCCACTTCCCTAAGGAACGAACTGCCTTTGAACCTGAATTGTCTAATTTTCTTACCCCTATGGATTTCCGATCGAGCCCAGAACTTGGGCATCACCATAATATGGTGGGAGGAGTCATGTGGTGAGTTTTGAGTGAAATCCAATTGCTAGAACTATGCAATACACCAACCACTCCAATTCGGAACGAACTGCCTACGAACTTGAATTGTCCAATTTCTTACCCCTATGAATATCCGATCGAGCCCAAAACTTGGGCATCATCATAATATGGTGGGAGGAGTCATTTGGTGAGTTTTGAGTGAAATCCAATCGCTAGAACTAAGGAATACACCAACCACTCCTATAAGGAACGAACTGCCTTTGAACCTGAATTGTCCAATTTCTTACCCCTATTGATTTCCGATCGAGCCCAAAACTTGGGCATCATCATAATAAGGTGGGAGGAGTCATTTGGTGAGTTTTGAGTGAAATCCAATCGCTAGAAACTATGCAATACACCAACCACTCCAATTCGGAACGAACTGTCTTCGAACTTGAATTGTCCAATTTCTTACCCTATTGATTTCCGATCGAGTCCAAAACTTGGCATCATCATATTATGGTGGGAGGAGTCGTTTGGTGAGTTTTGAGTGAAATCCAATCGCTAGAACTACGGAATACACCAGCCACTACTATAAGGAACGAACTGCCTTTGAACCTGAATTGTCCAATTTCTTACCCCTATTGATTTCCGATCTAGCCCAAAACTTGGGCAACTTCATAATGTGGTGGGAGGCTTCATTTGGTGAGTTTTGAGTGAAATCCAATTGCTAGAACTATGCAATACACCAACCACTCCAATTCGGAACGAACTGTCTTCGAACTTAAATTGTCCAATTTCTTACCCCATTGGCCTTCCGATGGAGCCCAAAACTTGGGCATCATGATAATATGGTGGGAGGAGTCATTTGGTGAGTTTTGAGTGAAATCCAATTGCTTGAACTATGCAATACACCAACCACTCCAATTCGGAACGAACTGCCTACGAACTTGAATTGTCGAATTTCTTACCCCTATGAATATCCTATCGAGCCCAAAATTTGGGCATCATCATAATATGGTGGGAGGAGTCATTTGGTGAGTTTTAAGTGAAATCCAATCGCTAGAACTATGGAATACACCAACCACTCCTATACGGAACGAACTGCCTTTGAACCTGAATTGTCCAATTTCTTACCCCTATTGATTTCCGATCGAGCCCAAAACTTGGGCATCATCATAATATGGTGGGACGAGTCATTTGGTGAGTTTTCAGTGAAATCCAACTGCTAGAACTATGCAATACACAAACCACTCCAAATCGGAACGAACTGTCTTCGAACTTGAATTGTCCAATTTCTTACCCCTATGGATTTCCGATTGAGCCCAAAACTTGGGCATCATCATTATATGGTGGGAGGAGTGATTTGGTGAGTTTTGAGTGAAATTCAATCGCTAGAACTATGCAATACACCAACCACTCCAATTCAGAACGAACTGCTTTCGAACTTGAATTCTTCAATTTCTTACCCCTATGGATTTCCGATGGAGCCCAAAACTTGGGCATCATCATAATATGGTGGGAGGCGTCATTTGGTGAGTTTTGAGTGAAATCCAATCGCTAGAACCAAGGATACACAACCACTCCTATAAGGAACGAACTGCCTTTGAACCTGAATTGTCCAATTTCTTACCCCCATTGATTTCCGATCGAGCCCGAAACTTGTCCATCACCCTATTATGGTGGGAGGAGTCATTTGGTGAGTTTTGAGTGAAATCCAATCGCTAGAACTGCGGAATACACCAGCCACTCCTAGAAGGAACGAAGTGCCTTTGAACCTGAATTGTCCAATTTCTTACCCCTATTGATTTCCGATCGAGCCCAAAACTTGGGCAACTTCATAATATGGTGGGAGGCTTCATTTGGTGAGTTTTGAGTGAAATCCAATTGCTAGAACTATGCAATACATCAACCACTCCAATTCGGAACGAACTGTCTTCGAACTTGAATTGTCCAATTTCTTACCCCTATGGATTTCCGATCGAGTCCAAAACTTGGCATCATCATATTATGGTGGGAGGAGTCGTTTGGTGAGTTTTGAGTGAAATCCAATCGCTAGAACTACGGAATACACCAGCCACTCCTATAAGGAACGAACTGCCTTTGAACTTGAGTTGTCCAATTTATTACCCCTATTGAATTCCGATCTAGCCCAAAACTTGGGCAACTTCATAATGTGGTGGGAGGCTTCATTTGGTGAGTTTTGAGTGAAATCCAATTGCTAGAACTATGCAATACACCAACCACTCCAATTCGGAACGAACTGTCTTCGAACTTAAATTGTCCAATTTCTTACCCCATTGGCCTTCCGATGGGGCCCAAAATTTGGGCATCATCATAATATGGTGGGAGGAGTCATTTGGTGAGTTTTGAGTGAAATCCAATTGCTTGAACTATGCAATACACCAACCACTCCAATTCGGAACGAACTGCCTACGAACTTGAATTGTCCAATTTCTTACCCCTATGAATATCCGATCGAGCCCAAAATTTGGGCATCATCATAATATGGTGGGAGGAGTCATTTGGTGAGTTTTAAGTGAAATCCAATCGCTAGAACTACGGAATACACCAACCACTCCTATACGGAACGAACTGCCTTTGAACCTGAATTGTCCAATTTCTTACCCCTATTGATTTCTGATCGAGCCCAAAACTTGGGCATCATCATAATATGGTGGGACGAGTCATTTGGTGAGTTTTCAGTGAAATCCAACTGCTAGAACTATGCAATACACAAACCACTCCAAATCGGAACGAACTGTCTTCGAACTTGAATTGTCCAATTTCTTACCCCTATGGATTTCCGATTGAGCCCAAAACTTGGGCATCATCATTATATGGTGGGAGGAGTGATTTGGTGAGTTTTGAGTGAAAATTCAATAGCTAGAACTATGCAATACACCAACCACTCCAATTCAGAACGAACTGCTTTCTAACTTGATTCTTCAATTCTTACCCCTATGGATTTCCGATCGAGCCCAAAACTTGGGCATCATCATAATATGGTGGGAGGCGTCATTTGGTGAGTTTTGAGTGAAATCCAATCGCTAGAACCAAGGAATACACAACCACTCCTATAAGGAACGAACTGCCTTTGAACCTGAATTGTCCAATTTCTTACCCCTATTGATTTCCGATCGAACCCAAAACTTGGGCATCATCATAATATGGTGGGACGAGTCATTTGGTGAGTTTTCAGTGAAATCCAACTGCTAGAACTATGCAATACACAAACCACTCCAAATTGGAACGAACTGTCTTCGAACTTGAATTGTCCAATTTCTTACCGCTATGGATTTCCGATTGAGCCCAAATCTTGGGCATCATCATTATATGGTGGGAGGAGTGATTTGGTGAGTTTTGAGTGAAATTCAATCGCTAGAACTATGCAATACACCAACCACTCCAATTCAGAACGAACTGCTTTCGAACTTGAATTCTTCAATTTCTTACCCCTATGGATTTCCGATGGAGCCCAAAACTTGGGCATCATCATAATATGGTGGGAGGCGTCATTTGGTGAGTTTTGAGTGAAATCCAATCGCTAGAACCAAGGAATACACAACCACTCCTATAAGGAACGAACTGCCTTTGAACCTGAATTGTCCAATTTCTTACCCCCATTGATTTCCGATCGAGCCCGAACTTGTCCATCACCCTATTATGGTGGGAGGAGTCATTTGGTGAGTTTTGAGTGAAATCCAATCGCTAGAACTGCGGAATACACCAGCCACTCCTATAAGGAACGAAGTGCCTTTGAACCTGAATTGTCCAATTTCTTACCCCTATTGATTTCCGATCGAGCCCAAAACTTGGGCAACTTCATAATATGGTGGGAGGCTTCATTTGGTGAGTTTTGAGTGAAATCCAATTGCTAGAACTATGCAATACATCAACCACTCCAATTCGGAACGAACTGTCTTCGAACTTGAATTGTCCAATTTCTTACCCCTATGGATTTCCGATCGATTCCAAAACTTGGCATCATCATATTATGGTGGGAGGAGTCGTTTGGTGAGTTTTGAGTGAAATCCAATCGCTAGAACTACGGAATACACCAGCCACTCCTATAAGGAACGAACTGCCTTTGAACTTGAATTGTCCAATTTCTTACCCCTATTGATTTCCGATCTAGCCCAAAACTTGGGCAACTTCATAAAGTGGTGGGAGGCTTCATTTGGTGAGTTTTGAGTGAAATCCAATTGCTAGAACTATGCAATACACCAACCACTCCAATTCGGAACGAACTGTCTTCGAACTTAAATTGTCCAATTTCTTACCCCATTGGCCTTCCGATGGGGCCCAAAACTTGGGCATCATCATAATATGGTGGGAGGAGTCATTTGGTGAGTTTTGAGTGAAATCCAATCGCTTGAACTATGCAATACACCAACCACTCCAATTCGGAACGAACTGCCTACGAACTTGAATTGTCCAATTTCTTACCCCTATGAATATCCGATCGAGCCAAAAATTTGGGCATCATCATAATATGGTGGGAGGAGTCATTTGGTGAGTTTTAAGTGAAATCCAATCGCTAGAACTACGGAATACACCAACCACTCCTATACGGAACGAACTGCCTTTGAACCTGAATTGTCCAATTTCTTACCCCTATTGATTTCTGATCGAGCCCAAAACTTGGGCATCATCATAATATGGTGGGACGAGTCATTTGGTGAGTTTTCAGTGAAATCCAACTGCTAGAACTATGCAATACACAAACCACTCCAAATCGGAACGAACTGTCTTCGAACTTGAATTGTCCAATTTCTTACCCCTATGGATTTCCGATTGAGCCCAAAACTTGGGCATCATCATTATATGGTGGCAGGAGTGATTTGGTGAGTTTTGAGTGAAATTCAATCGCTAGAACTATGCAATACACCAACCACTCCAATTCAGAACGAACTGCTTTCGAACTTGAATTCTTCAATTTCTTACCCCTATGGATTTCCGATCGAGCCCAAAACTTGGGCATCATCATAATATGGTGGGAGGCGTCATTTGGTGAGTTTTGAGTGAAATCCAATCGCTAGAACCAAGGAATACACAACCACTCCTATAAGGAACGAACTGCCTTTGTACCTGAATTGTCCAATTTCTTACCCCCATTGATTTCCGATCGAGCCCGAAACTTGTCCATCACCCTATTATGGTGGGAGGAGTCATTTGGTGAGTTTTGAGTGAAATCCAATCGCTAGAACTGCGGAATACACCAGCCACTCCTATAAGGAACGAACTGCCTTTGAACCTGAATTGTCCAATTTCTTACCCCTTTTGATTTCCGATCTAGCCCAAAACTTGGGCAACTTCATAATGTGGTGGGAGGCTTCATTTGGTGAGTTTTGAGTGAAATCCAATTGCTAGAACTATGCAATACACCAACCACTCCAATTCGGAACGAACTGTCTTCGAACTTGAATTGTCCAATTTCTTACCCCTATGGATTTCCGATTGAGCCCAAAACTTGGGCATCATCATAAAATGGTGGGAGGAGTCATTTGGTGAGTTTTGAGTGAAATCCAATCGCTAGAACTAAGGAATACACCAACCACTCCTATAAGGAACGAACTGCCTTTGAACCTGAATTGTCCAATTTCTTACCCCTATGGATTTCCGATCGAGCCCAGAACTTGGGCATCATCATAATATGGTGGGAGGAGTCATTTGGTGAGTTTTGAGTGAAATCCAATCGCTAGAACTAAGGAATACACAACCACTCCAATAAGGAACGAACTGCCTTTGAACCTGAATTGTCCAATTTCTTACCCCCATTGATTTCCGATCGAGCCCAAAACTTGACCATCACCCTATTATGGTGGGAGGAGTCATTTGGTGAGTTTTGAGTGAAATCCAATCGCTAGAACTGCGGAATACACCAGCCACTCCTATAAGGAACGAACTGCCTTTGAACCTGAATTGTCCAATTTCTTACCCCTATTGATTTCCGATCGAGCCCAAAACTTGGGCAACTTCATAATATGGTGGGAGGCTTAATTTGGTGAGTTTTGAGTGAAATCCAATTGCTAGAACTATGCAATACATCAACCACTCCAATTCGGAACGAACTGTCTTCGAACTTGAATTGTCCAATTTCTTACCCCATTGGCCTTCCGATGGAGCCCAAAACTTGGGCATCATCATAATATGGTGGGAGGAGTCATTTGGTGAGTTTTGAGTGAAATCCAATCGCTAGAAATACGGAATACAACAGCCACTTCCCTAAGGAACGAACTGCCTTTGAACCTGAATTGTCCAATTTCTTACCCCTATGGATTTCCGATCGAGCCCAGAACTTGGGCATCATCATAATATGGTGGGAGGAGTCATGTGGTGAGTTTTGAGTGAAATCCAATTGCTAGAACTATGCAATACATCAACCATTCCAATTCGGAACGAACTGCCTACGAACTTGAATTGTCCAATTTCTTACCCCTATGAATATCCGATCGAGCCCAAAACTTGGGCATCATCATAATATGGTGGGAGGAGTCATTTGGTGAGTTTTGCGTGAAATCCAATCGCTACAATTACGGAATACACCGGCCACTCCTATAAGGAACGAACTGTCTTCGAACCTGAATTGTCCAATTTCTAACACCTATTGATTTCCGATCGAGCCCAAAACTTGGGCATCATCATAATAAGGTGGGAGGAGTCATTTGGTGAGTTTTGAGTGAAATCCAATCGCTAGAACAGTGCAATACACCAACCACTCCAATTCGGAACGAACTGTCTTCGAACTTGAATTCTCCAATTTCTTACCCCTATGGATTTCCGATCGAGTCCAAAACTTGGCATCATCATATTATGGAGGGAGGAGTCGTTTGGTGAGTTTTGAGTGAAATCCAATCGCTAGAACTACGGAATACACCAGCCACTCCTATAAGGAACGAACTGCCTTTGAACCTGAATTGTCCAATTTCTTACAACTATTGATTTCCGATCGAGCCCAAAACTTGGGCATCATCATAATATGGTGGAAGGAGTCATTTGGTGAGTTTTGAGTGAAATCCAATCGCTAGAACTACATAATACACCAACCACTCCTATAAGGAACGAACTGCCTTTGAACCTGAATTGTCCAATTTCTTACCCCTATGGATTTCCGATCGAGCCCAGAACTTGGGCATCATCATAATATGGTGGGAGGAGTCATTTGGTGAGTTTTGAGTGAAATCCAATCTCTAGAACTACGGAATACACCAACCACTCCTATAAGGAACGAACTGCCTTTGAACCTGAATTGTCCAATTTCTTACCCCTATGGATTTCCGATCGAGCCCAGAACTTGGGCATCATCATAATATGGTGGGAGGAGTCATTTGGTGAGTTTTCAGTGAAATCCAATCGCTAGAACTAAGGAATACACAACCACTCCTATAAGGAATGAACTGCCTTTGAACCTGAATTGTCCAATTTCTTACCCCCATTGATTTCCGATCGAGCCCAAAACTTGACCATCATCCTATTATGGTGGGAGGAGTCATTTGGTGAGTTTTGAGTGAAATCCAATCGCTAGAACTGCAGAATACACCAGGCACTCCTATAAGGAACGAACTGCCTTTGAACCTGAATTGTCCAATTTCTTACCCCTATTGATTTCCGATCGAGAACAAAACTTGGGCATCATCATAATAAGGTGGGAGGAGTCCTTTGGTGAGTTTTGAGTGAAATCCAATCGCTAGAACTATGCAATACACCAACCACTCCAATTCGGAACGAACTGTCTTCGAACTTGAATTGTCCAATTTCTTACCCCTATGGATTTCCGATCGAGCCCAAAACTTGGGCATCATCATATTATGGTGGGAGGAGTCATTTGGTGAGTTTTCAGTGAAATCCAATCGCTAGAACTACGGAATACACCAGCCACTCCTATAAGGAAGGAACTTCCTTTGAACCTGAATTGTCCAATTTCTTACCCCTATTGATTTCCGATCGAGCCCAGAACTTGGGCATCATCATAATATGGTGGGAGGAGTCATTTGGTGAGTTTTCAGTGAAATCCAATCGCTAGAACTAAGGAATACACAACCACTCCTATAAGGAATGAACTGCCTTTGAACCTGAATTGTCCAATTTCTTACCCCCATTGATTTCCGATCGAGCCCAAAACTTGACCATCATCCTATTACGGTGGGAGGAGTCATTTGGTGAGTTTTGAGTGAAATCCAATCGCTAGAACTGCGGAATACACCAGCCACTCCTATAAGGAACGAACTGCCTTTGCACTTGAATTGTCCAATTTCTTACCCCTATGGATTTCCGATGGAGCCCAGAACTTGGGCATCATCATAATATGGTGGGAGGAGTCATTTGGTGAGTTTTGAGTGAATTACAATCGCTAGAACTAAGGAATACACAACCACTCCTATAAGGAACGAACTACCTTTGAACCTGAATTGTCCAATTTCTTACCCCCATTGATTTCCGATCGAGCCCAAAACTTGACCATCATCCTATTATGGTGGGAGGAGTCATTTGGTGAGTTTTGAGTGAAATCCAATCGCTAGAACTGCAGAATACACCAGGCACTCCTATAAGGAACGAACTGCCTTTGAACCTGAATTGTCCAATTTCTTACCCCTATTGATTTCCGATCGAGCCCAAAACTTGGGCATCATCATAATATGGTGGGAGGAGTCATTTGGTGAGTTTTGAGTGAAATCGAATCGCTAGAACTATGCAATATACCAACCACCACAATTCGGAACGAACTGTCTTCGAACTTGAATTGTCCAATTTCTTACCCCTATGGATTTCTGATCGAGCCCAAAACTTGGGCATCATCATAATACGGTGGGAGGAGTCATTTGGTGCGTTTTGAGTGAAATCCAATAGCTAGAACTATGCAATACACCAACCACTCTAACTCGGAACGAATTGCCTATCAACTTGAATTGTCCAATTTCTTACCCCTATGGATTTCCGATCGAGCCCAAAACTTGGGCATCATCATAATATGGTGGGAAGAGTCATTTGGTGAGTTTTGAGTGAAATCCAATCGCTAGAACTACGGAATACACCAGCCACTCCTATAAGGAACGAACTGCCTTTGAACCTGAATTGTCCAATTTCTTACCGCTATTGCTTTCTGATCGATCCCAAGACTTGGGCATCATCATAATATGGTGGGAGGAGTCATTTGGTGAGTTTTGAGTTAAATCCCATGGCTAGAACTACGGAATACACCAGCCACTCCGATAAGGAACGAACTGCCTTTGAACCTGAATTGTCCAATTTCTTACCCCTATTGATTTCCGATCGTGCCCAAAACTTGGGCATCATCATAATATGGTGGGAGGAGTCCTTCGGTGAGTTTTGAGTGAAATCCAATCGGTAGAACTACGGAATACACCAACCACTTCTACAAGGAACGAACTGCCTTTGAACCTGAATTGTCCAATTTCTTACCCCTATTGATTTCCGATCGTGCCCAAAACTTGGGCATCATCATAATATGGTGGGAGGAGTCCTTTGGTGAGTTTTGAGTGAAATCCAATCGCTAGAACTATGCAATACACCAACCACTCCAATTCGGAACGAACTGCCTTCGAACTTGAATTGTCCAATTTCTTACACCTACGGATTTTCGATCGAGCCCAAAACTTGGGCATCATCATAATATGGTGGGAGGAGTCATTTGGTGAGTTTTGCGTGAAATCCAATCTCTAGAACTATGGAATACACCAGCCACTCCTATAAGGAACGAACTTCCTTTGAACCTGAATTGTCCAATTTCTTACCCCTATTGATTTCTGATCGAGCCCAAAACTTGGGCATCATCATAATATGGTGGGAGGAGTCATTTGGTGAGTTTTGGGAGAAATCCGATTGCTAGAACTATGCAATACACGAACCACTCCAATTCAGAACGAACTGTCTTCGAACCTGAATTGTCCAATTTCTTACCCCATTGGACTTCCGATCGAGCCCAAAACTTGGGCATCATCATAATATGGTGGGAGGAATCATTTGGTGAGTTCTGAGTGAAATCCAATCGCTAAAACTACGGAATACACCAGCCACTCCTATAAGGAACGAACTGCCTTTGAACCTGAATCGTCCAATTTCTTACCCCTATTGATTAACGATCGAGCCCAAAACTTGGGCATCATCATAATATGTTGGGAGGAGTCATTTGGCGAGTTTTGAGTGAAATCCAATCCGTAGAACTACGGAATACACCAACCACTTCTATAAGGAACGAACTGCCTTTGAACTTGAGTTGTCCAATTCCTTACCCCTATTGATTTCCGATCGAGCCCAAAACTTGGGCATCATCATAATATGGTGGGAGGAGTCATTTGGAGAGTTTTGAGAGAAATCCAATCGCTAGAACTACGGAATACAACAACCACACCTATAAGGAACAACTGCCTGTGAACCTGAATTGTCCAATTTCTCACCCCTATTGATTTCCGATCGAGCCCAAAACAAGGCCATCATCATAATATGGTGGGAGGAGTCATTTGGTTGGTTTTCAGTGAAATCCAATCGCTAGAACTACGGAATACAACAGCCACTCCTATAAGAAACGAACTGCCTTCGAACTTGAATTGTCCAATTTCTTACTCCTATTGATTTCCGATCGAGCCCAAAACTTGGGCATCATCATAATATGGTGGGAGGAGTCGTTTGGTGAGTTTTGAGTGAAATCCAATAGCTAGAACTACGGAATACACCAGCCACTCCTATAAGGAACGAACTGCCTTCGAACTTGAATTGTCCAATTTCTTACTCCTATTGATTTCCGATCGAGCCCAAAACTTGGGCATCATCATAATATGGTGGGAGGAGTCGTTTGGTGAGTTTTGAGTGAAATCCAATAGCTAGAACTATGCAAAACACCAACCAATCCAATTAAGAACGAACTGCCTTCGAAATTGAATTGTCCAATTTCTTACCCCTATCGATTTCCGATCGAGCCCAAAACTTGGGCATCATCATAATATGGTGGGAGGAGTCATTTGGGGAGTTTTGAGAGAAATCCAATCGCTAGAACTACGGAATACAACAACCACACCTATAAGGAACAACTGCCTTTGAACCTGAATTGTCCAATTTCTCACCCCTATTGATTTCCGATCGAGCCCAAAACTTGGCAATCATCATAATATGGTGGGAGGAGTCATTTGGGGAGTTTTGAGAGAAATCCAATCGCTAGAACTACGGAATACAACAGCCACTCCTATAAGGAACGAACTGCCTTTGAACCTGAATTGTCCAATTTCTTACCCCTACTGATTTTTGATCGAGCCCAAAACTTGGGCATCATCATAATATGGTGGGAGGAGTCATTTGGTGAGTTTTGGGTGAAATCCAATTGCTAGAACTATGCAATACACCAACCACTCCAATTCGGAACGAACTGTCTTCGAACTTGAATTGTCCATTTTCTTACCCCATTGGACTTCCGATCGAGCCCAAAACTTGGGCATCATCATAATATGGTGGGAGGAGTCATTTGGTGAGTTTTGAGTGAAATCAAATTGCTAGAACTATGCAATACCCCAGCCACTCCAATTCGGAACGAACTGTCTTCGAACTTTAATTGTCCAATTTCTTACCCCATTGGACTTCTGATCGAGCCCAAAACTTGGGCATCATCATAATATGGTGGGAGGAGTCATTTGGTGAGTTTTGAGTGAAATCCAATCGCTAGAACTATGCAATACACCAACCACTCCAATTCGGAACAAACTGCCTTCGAACTTGAATTCTCAAATTTCTTACACCTATGGATTTCCGATCGAGCCCAAAACTTGGGCATCACCATAATATGGTGGGAGGAGTCATTTGGTGAGTTTTGAGTGAAATCCAATTGCTAGAACTACGGAATACACCAGCCACTCCCAAAAGGAACGAATTGCCTTTGAGCCTGAATTGTCCAATTTCTTACTCCGATTGATTTCCGATCGAGCCCAAAACTTGGGCATCATCATAATATGGTGGGAGGAGTCAGTTGGTGAGTTTTGAGTGAAATCCAAACGCTAGAACTACGGAATACACCAGCCACTCCTATAAGGAACGAACTGCCTTTGAACCTGAATTGACCAATTTCTTACCCCGATTGATTTCCGATCGAGCCCAAAACTTGGGCATCATCATAATATGGTGGGAGGAGTCATTTGGTGAGTTTTGAGTGAAATCAAATTGCTAGAACTATGCAATACCCCAGCCACTCCAATTCGGAACGAACTGTCTTCGAACTTTAATTGTCCAATTTCTTACCCCATTGGAATTCTGATCGAGCCCAAAACTTGGGCATCATCATAATATGGTGGGAGGAGTCATTTGGTGAGTTTTGAGTGAAATCCAATCGCTAGAACTATGCAATACACCAACCACTCCAATTCGGAACGAACTGCCTTCGAACTTGAATTCTCAAATTTCTTACACCTATGGATTTCCGATCGAGCCCAAAACTTGGGCATCACCATAATATGGTGGGAGGAGTCAGTTGGTGAGTTTTGAGTGAAATCCAAACGCTAGAACTACGGAATACACCAGCCACTCCTATAAGGAACGAACTGCCTTTGAACCTGAATTGACCAATTTCTTACCCCGATTGATTTCCGATCGAGCCCAAAACTTGGGCATCATCATAATATGGTGGGAGGAGTCATTTGGTGAGTTTTGAGTGAAATCAAATTGCTAGAACTATGCAATACCCCAGCCACTCCAATTCGGAACGAACTGTCTTCGATCTTTAATTGTCTAATTTCTTACCCCATTGGACTTCTGATCGAGCCCAAAACTTGGGCATCATCATAATGTGGTGGGAGGAGTCATTTGGTGAGTTTTGAGTGAAATCCAATCGCTAGGACTAAGCAATACACCAACCACTCCTATAGGGAACAAACTGCCTTTGAACCTGAATTGTACAATTTCTTACCCCTATTGATTTCCGATCGAGCCCAAAACTTGGGCATCATCATCATATGGTGGGAGGAGTCATTTGGTGAGTTTTGAGTGAAATCCAATCGCTAGAACTACGGAATACACCAGCCACTCCCAAAAGGAACGAATTCCCTTTGAACCTGAATTGTCCAATTTCTTACTCCGATTGATTTCCGATTGAGCCCAAAACTTGGGCATCATCATAATATGGTGGGAGGAGTCAGTTGGTGAGTTTTGAGTGAAATCCAATCGCTAGAACTACGGAACACACCAGCCACTCCTATAAGGAATGAACTGCATTTGAACCTGAATTGTCCAATTTCTTACCCCTATTGATTTCCGATCGAGCCCAAAACTTGGGCATCATCATAATATGGTGGGAGGAGTCATTTGGTGAGTTTTGGGTGAAATCCAATCGCTAGAACTACGGAATACACCAACCACTCCTATAAGGAAAGAACTGCCTTTGAACCTGAATTGTCCAATTTCTTACCCCTATCGATTTCCGATCGAGCCCAAAAATTGGGCATCATCATAATATGGTGGGTGGAGTCATTTGGTGAGTTTTGAGTGAAATCCAATCGCTAGGACTAAGCAATACACCAACCACTCCTATAGGGAACAAACTGCCTTTGAACCTGAATTGTACAATTTCTTACCCCTATTGATTTCCGATCGAGCCCAAAACTTGGGCATCATCATCATATGGTGGGAGGAGTCATTTGGTGAGTTTTGAGTGAAATCCAATCGCTAGAACTAAGCAATACACCAACCACTCCTATAAGGAACGAACTGCCTTTGAACCTGAATTGTCCAATTTCTTACCCCTATTGATTTCCGATCGAGCCCAGAACTTGGGCATCATCATAATATGGTGGGAGGAGTCATTTGGTGAGTTTTGAGTCAAATCCAATCGCTAGAACTACGGAATACACCAGCCACTCCTATAAGGAACGAACTGCCTTTGAACCTGAATTGTCCAATTTCTTACCCCTATTGATTTCTGATCGAGCCCAAAACTTGGGCATCACCATAATATGGTGGGAGGAGTCATACGGTGAGTTTTGGGTGAAATCCAATTGCTAGAACTAAGCAATACACCAACCACTCCAATTCGGAACGAACTGTCTTCGAACTTGAATTGTCCAATTTCTTACCCCTATTGATTTCTGATCGAGCCCAAAACTTGGGCATCACCATAATATGGTGGGAGGAGTCATACGGTGAGTTTTGGGTGAAATCCAATTGCTAGAACTAAGCAATACACCAACCACTCCAATTCGGAACGAACTGTCTTCGAACTTGAATTGTCCAATTTCTTACACCTATGGATTTCCGATCGAGCCCAAAACTTGGGCATCATCATAATATGGTGGGAGGAGTCATTTGGTGAGTTTTGAGTCAAATCCAATCGCTAGAACTACGGAATACACCAGCCACTCCTATAAGGAACGAACTGCCTTTGAACCTGAATTGTCCAATTTCTTACCCCTATTGATTTCCGATCGAGCCCAAAACTTGGGCATCATCATAATATGGTGGGAGGAGTCATTTGGTGATTTTGAGGGAATTCCAATCGCTAGAACTACAGAATACACTAGCCAGTCCGATTAGGAACGAACTGCCTTTGAACCTGAATTGTCCAATTTCTTACCCCTATTGATTTCTGATCGTGCCCAAAATTTGGGCATCATCATAATATGGTGGGAGGAGTCTTTGGTGAGTTTTGAGTGAAATCCAATCGCTAGAACTACGGAATACACCAACCACTCCTATAAGGAATGAACTGCCTTTGAACCTGAATTGTCCAATTTCTTACCCCTATTCATTTCCGATGGAGCCCAAAACTTGGGCATCATCATAATATGGTGGGAGGAGTCATTTGGTGAGTTTTGAGTGAAATCCAATCGCTAGAACTACGGAATACACCAGCCACTCCCATAAGGAATGAACTGCCTTTGAACCTGAATTGTCCAATTTCTTACTCCGACTGATTTCCGTTCGAGCCCAAAACATCGGTATCAACATAATACGGTGGGAGTCATTTGGTGAGTTTTGAGTGAAATCCAATCGCTAGAACTACGGAATACACCAGCCACTCCCATAAGGAACGAACTGCCTTTGAACATGAATTGTCCAATTTCTTTCCCCAATTGATTTCCGATCGAGCCCAAAACTTGGGCATCATCATAATATGGTGGGAGGAGTCATTTGGTGAATTTTGAGTGAAATCCAATCACTAGAACTACGGAATACACCAAGCGATCCTATAAGGAACGAAATGCCTTTGAACCTGAATTGTCCAATTTCATAGCCCTATTGATTTCCGATCGAACCCAAAACTTGGGCATCAACAAAATATGGTGGGAGGAGTCATTTGGTGAGTTTTGAGTGAAATCCAATCGCTAGAACTATGGAATACACCAACCACGCCTGTAAGGAACGAACATCCTTTGAACCCGAATTGTCCAATTTCTTACCTCTATTGATTTCCGATCGAGCCCAAAACTTGGGCATCATCATAATATGGTGGGAGGAGTCATTTGGTGAGTTTTGAGTGAAATCCAATCGCTAGAACTACGAAATACCCCAACCACTCCTATAAGGAACGAACTGCCTTTGAGCATCAATTGTCCAATTTCTTACCCTTATTGATTTCCGATCTATCCCAAAACTTGGGCATCATCATAATATGGTAGGAGGAGTCATTTGGTGAGTTTTGAGTGAAATCCAATCGCTAGAACTACGGAATACACCAGCCACACCTGTAAGGAACAAACTGCCTTCGAACCTGAATTGTCCGATTTCTTACCCCTATTGATTTCTGATCGAGCCCAAAACTTGGGGATCACCATAATATGATGGGAGGAGTCATTAGGTGAGTTTTGAGTGAAATCCGATCGCTAGAACTACGGAATACACCAGCCACACCTGTAAGGAACAAACTGCCTTCGAACCTGAATTGTCCGATTTCTTACCCCTATTGATTTCTGATCGAGCCCAAAACTTGGGGATCACCATAATATGATGGGAGGAGTCATTTGGAGAGTTTTGAGTGAAATCCGATCGCTAGAACTACGGAATACACCAACCAATCCTATAAGGAAAGAACTTCCTTTTAAACCTGAATTGTCCAATTTCTTACCCCTATTGATTTCCGATCGAGCCCAAAACTTGGGCATCATCACAATATGGTGGGAGGACTCATTTGGTGAGTTTTGAGTGAAATCCAATCGCTAGAACTACGGAATACACCAACCACTCCTATAAGGAAAGAACTGCCTTTGAAACTGAATTGTCCAATTTCTAACCCCTATTGATTTCTGATCGAGCCCAAAACTTGGGCATCACCATAATATGGTGGGAGGAGTGATTTGGTGAGTTTTGAGTGAAATCTAATCGGTAGAACTACGGAATACACCAACCAATCCTATAAGGAACGAACTTCCTTTTAAACCTGAATTGTCCAATTTCTTACCCCTATTGATTTCCGATCGAGCCCAAAACTTGGGCATCATCACAATATTGTGGGAGGAGTCATTTGGTGAGTTTTGAGAGAAATCCAATAGCTAGAACTACGGAATACACCAACCACTCCTATAACGAATGAACATCCTTTGAACATGAATTGTCCAATTTCTTACCCCTATTAATTTCCGATCGAGCCCAAAACTTGGGCGTCATCATAATATTGTGGGAGGAGTCATTTGTTGTGTTTTTAGTGAAAGCCAATCGCTAGAACTACGGAATACACCAAGCACTCCTATAAGGAACGAACTGCCCTTGAACACGAATTGTCCAATTTCTTACCCCTATTGATTTCCGATCGACCCCAAAACTTGGGCATCACCATAATATGGTGGGAGGAGTCATTTGTTGAGTTTTGAGTGAAATCCAATCACTAGAACTACGGAATACACCAACCACTCCTATAAGGAATGAACATCCTTTGAACATGAATTGTCCAATTTCTTACCCCTATTAATTTCCGATCGAGCCCAAAACTTGGCCGTCATCATAATATGGTGGGAGGAGTCATTTGGTGAGTTTTGAGTGAAATCCAATCGCTAGAACTACGGAATACACCGACCACTCCTATAAGGAATCAACTGCCCTTGAACCTTAATTGTCCAATTTCTTACCCCTATTGATTGCCGATCGAGCCCAAAACTTGGACATCATCAAAATATGGTGGGAGGAGTCATTTGGTGAGTTTTGAGTGAAATCCAATCGCTAGAACTACGGAATACACCAACCACTCCTATAAGGAACGAACTGCCTTTGAACCTGAATTGTCCAATTTCTTACCCCTAGTGATTTCCGATCGAGCCCAAAACAGGGGCATCATCATAATATGGTGGGTGGAGTCATTTGGTGAGGTTTGAGTTAAATCCAATCACTAAAACTATGCAATACACCAACCACTCCAATTCGGAAGGAACTGCCTATGAACATGAATTGTCCAATTTCTTACCCCTATGGATTTCCGATCGAGCCCAAAACTTGGGCATCATCATAATATGGTGGGAGGAGTCATTTGGTGCGTTTTCGGACAAATACGATTGCGAGAACTACGGAATACGCCAACCACTCTAATTCGGAACGAACTGCCTTCGAACTTGAATTGTCCAATTTCTTACACCTATGGATTTCCGATCGAGCCGAACACTTGGGCATCCTCATAATATGGTGGGAGGAGTCATTTGTTGAGTTTTGAGTGAAATCCAATCGCTAGAACTACTGAATACACCAGCCACTCCTATAAGGAACGAATTGCCTTTGAACCTGAATTGTCCAATTTCTTGCCCCTATTGATTTCCGATCGAGCCCAAAACTTGGGCATCATCATAATATGGTGGGAGGAGTCATTTGTTGAGTTTTGAGTGAAATCCAATCGCCAGAACTACGGAATACACCAACCACGCCTATAAGGAACGAACTGCGTTTGAACCTAAATTGTCCAATTTCTTACACCTATGGATTTCCTATTGAGCCCAACACTTGGGCATCATCATAATATGGTGGGAGGAGTCATTTGTTGAGTTTTGAGGGAAATCCAATCACTAGAACTACAGAATACACCAACCACTCCTATATGGAATGAACTGCCTTTGAACCTGAATTGTCCAATTTCTTACCCCTATTGATTTCCGATCGAGCCCAAAACTTGGGCATCATCATAATATGGTGGGAGGAGTCATTTGGTGAGTTTTGAGTGAAATCCAATCGCCAGATCTACGGAAAACACCAGTTACTCCTATAAGGAACGAAGTTCCTTTGAACCTGAATTGTACGATTTCTTACCCCTATTGATTTCCGATCGAGCCCAAAACTTGGGCATCATCATAATATGGTGGGAGGAGTCATTTGGTGAGTTTTGAGTGAAATCCAATCGCTAGAAGTACCGAATACACCAACCACTGCTATGCGGAACGAACTGCCTTTGAACCTGAATTGTCCAATTTCTTACCCCTATTGATTTCCGATCGAGCCCAAAACATGGGGATCATCATAATATGGTGGGAGGAGTCATTTGGTGAGTTTTGAGTGAAATCCAATAGCTAGAAGTACCGAATACACCAAC
Organism: Prunus yedoensis; assembly: GCA_005406145.1. Classification (NCBI taxonomy): domain Eukaryota; kingdom Viridiplantae; phylum Streptophyta; class Magnoliopsida; order Rosales; family Rosaceae; genus Prunus; species Prunus yedoensis. The sequence continues at coordinate 563,968 of BJCG01002419.1, read as the reverse complement.
CACTGCTATAAGGAACGAACAGCCTTTGAACCTGAATTGTCCAATTTCTTACCCCTATTGATTTCCGATCGAGCCCAAAACATGGGCATCAGCATAATATGGTGGGAGGAGTCATTTGGTGATTTTTGAGTGAAATCCAATAGCTAGAAGTACCGAATACACCAACCACTGCTATGCGGAACGAACTGCCTTTGAACCTGAATTGTCCAAATTCTTACCCCTATCGATTTCCGATCGAGCCCAAAACATGTGGATCATAATAATATGGTGGGAGGAGTCATTTGGTGAGTTTTGAGTGAAATCCAATAGCTAGAACTATGCAATACACCAACCACTCCAATTCGGAACGAACTGCCTTCGAACTTCGATTGTCCAATTTCTTACCCCTATAGATTTCCGATCAAGCCCAAAACTTGGGCATCATCATACTATGTTCGGAGGAGTCATTTGGTGAGTTTTGAGTGAAATCCGATCGCTAGAACTACGGAATACACCGACCACTCGTATATGGAACGAACAGCCTTAGAACCTGAATTGTCCAATTTCTTACCCCTATTGATTTCCGATCGAGCCGAAAACTTGGCCATCATCATAATATGGTGGGAGGAGTCATTTGGAGAGTTTTGAGTGAAATCCAATAGCTAGAACTACGGACTACACCAGCCACTCCTATAAGGAACGAACTGCCTTTAAACCTGTATTGTCCAATTTCTTACCCCTATTGATTTCTGATCGAGCCCAAAACTTGGGCATCATCATAATATGGTGGGAGGAGTCATTTGGTGAGTTTTGGTTGAAATCCATTTGCTAGAACCGTGCAATACACCAACCACTCCAATTCGGAACGAACTGTCTTCGAACTTGAATTGTCCAATGTTTTACCCCATTGGACTTCCGATCGAGCCCAAAACTTGGGCATCATCATAATATGGTGGGATGAGTCATTTGGTGAGTTTTGGGTGAAATCCAATCGCTAGAACTACGGAATACACCAACCACTCCTATACGGAACGAACTGCGTATGAACCTGAATTGTCCAATTTCTTACCCCTATTGATTTCCGATCGAGCCCAAAACTTGGGCATCATCATAATGTGGTGGGAGGAGTCATTTGTTGAGTTTTGAGTGAAATCCGATCGCTAGAAGTACGGAATACACCAACCACCCCAATAAGGAACGAACTGCCTTTGAACCTGAATTGTCCAATTTCTTACCCATTCTGATTTCCTATCGAGCCCAAAACTTGGGCATCATCATAATATGGTGGGAGGAGTCTTTTGGAGAGTTTTGAGTGAAATCCAATCGCTAGAACTACGGAATACACTAACCACTCCTATAAGGAAGGAACGAACTGCCTTTGAACCTGAATTGTCCAATTTCTTACCTCTATTGATTTCCGATTGAGCCCAAGGATCATCATAATATGGTGGGAGGAATCATTTGGAGAGTTTTGAGGGAAATCCAATCGCTAGAACTACGGAATACACCAACCACTCCTATAAGGAACGAATTGCCTTTCAACATGAATTGTCCAATTGCTAACCCCTATTGATTTCCAATCGAGCCCAAAACTTGGGCATCATCATAATACGGTGGGAGGAGTCATTTGGTGAGTTTTGAGTGAAATCTGATAGCTAGAACTACGGAATACACCAACCACTCCTATAAGGAACGAACTGCCTTTCAACCAGAATTGTCCAATTTCTTACCCCTATTGATTTCCGATCGAGCCCAAAAGTTCGCCATCATCATAATATGGTGGGAGGAGTCATTTGGTGAGTTTTGAGTGAAATCCAATCACTAGAACTGTGAAATGCACCAACCACTCCAATTTGGAACGAACTGCCTTCGAACTTGAATTGTCCAATTTCTTACCCCTATGGATTTCCGATCGAGCCCAAAACTTGGGCATCATCATAATATGGTGGGAGGAGTCATTTGGTGAGTTTTGAGTGAAATCCAATCGCTAGAACTACGGAATACACGAACCACTCCTATAAGGAACGAACAGCCCTTGAACCTGGATTGTCCAATTTTTACCCCTATTGATTTCCGATCGAGCCCAAAACTTGGGCATCATCATAATATGGTGGGAGGAGTCATTTGATGAGTTTTGAGTGAAATCCAATCGCTTGAACTACGGAATACAGCAACCACTCTTATAAGGAACGAACAGCATTTGAACCTGAATTGTCCAAGTTCTTACCCCTATTGATTTCCGATCGAGCCCAAAACTTGGGCATCATCATAATACGATGAGAGGAGTCATTTGGTGTGTTTTGAGTGAAATCCAATTGCTAGAACTACGGAATACACCAACCACTCCTATAAGGAACGAACTGCATTTCAAACTGAATTGTCCAATTTCTTACGCCTATTGATTTCCGATCGAGCCCAAAACTTATGCATCACCATAATATGGTGGGAGGGGTCATTTGATGAGTTTTGAATGAAATCCAATCGCTAGAACTACGGAAGACATCAACCACTCCTATAAGGAACGAACAGCGTTTCAACATGAATTGTCCAATTTCTTACCCCTATTGATTTCCGATCGAGCCCAAAACTTGGGCATCATCATAATACGGTGGGAGGAGTCATTTGGTGAGTTTTGAGTGAAATCCAATCGCTAGAACTACAGAATACACCAACCACTCCTATAAGCAACGAACTGCCTTTGAACCTGAATTGTCCAATTTCTTACCCCTATTGATTTCCGATCGAGCCCAAAACTTGGGCATCATCATAATATGGTGGGAGGAGTCATTTGGTGAGTTTTGAGTGAAATCCAATCTCTAGAACTACGGAATACACCAACCACTCCTATATGGAACGAACTGCCTTTGAACCTGAATTGTCCAATTTCTTACCCCTATTGATTTCTAAATCGAGCCCAAAACTTGGGCATCATCATAATATGGTGGGAGGAGTCATTTGGTGAGTTTTGAGTGAATTCCAATCTCTAGAACTACGGAATACACCCGCCACTCCTATAAGGAAGGAACTGCCTTTGAACCTGAATTATCCAGTTTCTTACACCTATTGATTTACGATCGAGCCCAAAACTTGGGCATCATGATAATATGGTGGGAGGAGTCATTTGGTGAGTTTTGAGTGAAATCCAATCGCTAGAACTACGGAATACACCAACTATTCCTATAAGGAACGAACTGCCTTTGAACCTGAATTGTCCAATTTCTTATCCCTATTGATTTCCGATCGAGCCCAAAACTTGGGCATAATCATAATATGGTGGGAGGAGTCATTTGGTGAGTTTTGAGTGAAATCCAATCGCTAGAACTATGCAATACACCAACCACTCCAATTCGGAACGTACTGCCTTCAAACTTGAATTGTCCAATTTCTTACCCCTATGGAATTCTGATCGAGCCCAAAACTTGGGCATCATCATACTATGGTGGGAGGAGTCATTTGGTGAGTTTTGAGTGAAATCCAATCTCTAGAACTACGGAATACACCCGCCACTCCTATAAGGAAGGAACTGCCTTTGAACCTGAATTATCCAGTTTCTTACACCTATTGATTTACGATCGAGCCCAAAACTTGGGCATCATGATAATATGGTGGGAGGAGTCATTTGGTGAGTTTTGAGTGAAATCCAATCGCTAGAACTACGGAATACACCAACCACTCCTATAAGGAACGACCTGCCTTCGAACCTAAATTGTCCAATTTCTTACCCCTATTGATTTCCGATCGAGCCCAAAACTTGGGCGTCATCATAATATGGTGGGAGGAGTCATTTGGTGAGTTTTGAGTGAAATCCAATCGCTAGAACTATGGAATACACCAACCACTCCTACAACGAACGAACTACCTTCGAACCTAAATTGTCCAATTTCTTACCCCTATTGATTTCCGATCGAGCCCAAAACTTGGGCATCATCATAATATGGTGGGAGGAGTCATTTGGTGAGTTTTGAGTTAAATCCAATCGCTAGAACTACGGAATACAGCAACCACTCCTCAAAGGAACGAACTGCCTTTAAACCTGAATTGTCCAATTTCTTACCCCTATTGATTTCCAATTGAGCCCAAAACTTGGGCATCGTCATAATATGGTGGGAGGAGTCATTTGGTGAGTTTTAGAGAAATCCAATCGCTAGAACTATGCAATACACCAACCACTCCAATTCGGAACGAACTGTCATCGAATCTGAATTGTCCAATTTCTTACCCCTATGGATTTCCGATCGAGCCAAAAAGTCTGGCATCATCATAATATGGTGGGAGGAGTCATTTGGTGAGTTTTGAGTGAAATCCAATCGCTAGAACTGTGGAATACACCAACCACTCCTATAAGGAACGACCTGCCTTCGAACCTAAATTTTCCAATTTCTTACCCCTATTGATTTCCGATCGAGCCCAAAACTTGGGCGTCATCATAATATGGTGGGAGGAGTCATTTGGTGAGTTTTGAGTGAAATCCAATCTCTAGAACTACAGAATACACCAACCACTCCTATATGGAACGAACTGCCTTTGAACCTGAATTGTCCAATTTCTTACCCCTATTGATTTCCGATCGAGCCCAAAACTTGGGCATCATCATAATATGGTGGGAGGAGTCATTTGGTGAGTTTTCAGTGAAATCCAACCGCTAGAACTACGGAATTCACCAACCACTCCTATAAGGACCGAACTGCCTTTGAACATGAATTATCCAATTTTTTACCCCTATTGATTTCCGATCGAGCCCAAAACTTGGGTATCATCATAATATGGTGGGAGGAGTCTTTTGGTGAGTTTTGAGTGAAATCCAATAGCTAGAACTATGGAATACACCAACCACTCCAATTCGGAACGAACTGCCTTTCAACTTGAATTGTCCAACTTCTTACACCTATGGATAACCGATCGAACCCAAAACTTGGGCATCATCATAATACGGTGGGAGGAGTCATTTGGTGAGTTTTGAGTGAAATCCAATCGCTAGAACTACGGAATACACCAACATCTCCTATAAGGAACGAACTGCCTTTGAAGCTGAATTGTCCATTTTCTAACCCCTATTGATTTCCGATCGAGGCCAAAACTTGGGCATCATCATAATATGGTGGGAGGAGTCATTTGGTGAGTTTTGAGCGAAATCCAATCGCTAGTACTACGGAATACACCAACCACTCCTATGAGGAGCGAACTGCCTTTGAACCTGAATTGTCCAATTTCTTACCCCTATTGATTTCCGATCGAGCCCAAAACTTGGGTATCATCATAATATGGTGGGAGGAGTCATTTGGTGAGTTTTGAGTGAAACCCAATCGCTAGAACTATGCAATACACCAACCACTCCAATTCGGAAAGAACTGCCTTTGAACTTGAATTGTCCAATTTCTTACACCTATTGATTTCCGATCGAGCCCAAAACTTGGGCATCATCATAATATGGTGGGAGGAGTCGTTTGGTGAGTTTTGAGTGAAATCCAATAGCTAGAACTGTGGAATACTCCAACCACTCCTATAAGGAACAAACTGCCTTTGAACCTGAATTGTCCAATTTATTACCCCTATTGATTTCCGACCGAGCCCAAAACTTGGGCATCATCATAATATGGAGGGAGGAGTCATTTGGTGAGTTTTGAGTGAAATCCAATTGCTAGAACTATGCAATACACCATCCACCCCAATTCGGAACAAACTTCCTTTGAAGTTGAATTGTCTAATTTCTTACACCTATGGATAATCGATCGAACCCAAAACTTGGGCATCATCATAATACGGTGGGAGGAGTCATTTGGTGAGTTTTGAGTGAAATCCAATCGCTAGAACTACGGAATACACCAACATCTCCTATAAGGAACGAACTGCCTTTGAACCTGAATTGTCCATTTTCTAACCCCTATTGATTTCCGATCGAGCCCAAAACTTGGGCATCATCATAATATGGTGGGAGGAGTCATTTGGTGAGTTTTGAGCGAAATCCAATCGCTAGTACTACGGATTACACCAACCACTCCAATAAGGAACGAACTGCCTTTGAACCTGAATTGTCCAATTTCTTACCCCTATTGATTTCCGATCGAGCCCAAAACTTGGGCATCATCATAATATGGTGGGAGGAGTCATTTGGTGAGTTTTGAGTTAAATCCAATCGCTAGAACTACGGAATACAGCAACCACTCCTCAAAGGAACGAACTGCCTTTAAACCTGAATTGTCCAATTTCTTACTCCTATTGATTTCCAATTGAGCCCAAAACTTGGGCATCGTCATAATATGGTGGGAGGAGTCATTTGGTGAGTTTTGAGTGAAATCCAACCGCTAGAACTATGCAATACACCAACCACTCCAATTCGGAACGAATTGTCATCGAATTTGAATTGTCCAATTTCTTACCCCTATGGATTTCCGATCGAGCCAAAAAGTCTGGCATCATCATAATATGGTGGGAGGAGTCATTTGGTGAGTTTTGAGTGAAATCCAATCGCTAGAACTGTGGAATACACCAACCACTCCTCTAAGGAACGAACTGCCTTTGAACCTGAATTGTCCAATTTCTTACCCCTATTGATTTCCGATCGAGCCCCAAACTTGGGCATCATCATAATATGGTGGGAGGAGTCATTTGGTGAGTTTTGAGTGAAATCCAATCGCTAGAACTATGCAATACACCAACCACTCCAATTCGGAACGAACTTCCTTCAAACTTGAGTTGTCCAATTTCTTACCCCTATGGAATTCTGATCGAGCCCAAAACTTGGGCATCATCATAATATGGTGGGAGGAGTCATTTGGAGAGTTTTGAGTGAAATCCAATCGCTAGAACTACGGAATACAACAACTACTCCTATAAGGAACGAACTGCCTGTGAACCTGAATTGTCCAATTTCTTACCCCTATTGATTTCCGATCGAACCCAAAACTTGGGCATCATCATAATATGGTGGGAGGAGTCATTTGGTGAGTTTTGTGTGAAATCCAAACGCAAGAACTACGGAATACACGGACCACTCCTATATGGAAGGAACGAACTGCCTTTGAACTTGAATTGTCCAGTTTCTTACCCCTGTTGATTTCCGATCGAGCCCAAAACTTGGGCATCATCATAATATGGTGGGATGAGTCATTTGGCGAGTTTTGAGTGAAATCCAATCGCTAGAACTACGGAATACACCAACCACTCCTATAAGGAACGAACTGCCTTTGAATCTGAATTGTCCAATTTCTAGACCATATTGATTTCCGATCGAGCCCAAAACTTGGGCATCAACATAATGTGGTGGGAGGAGTCATTTGGTGAGTTTTGAGGGAAATCCAATTGCTAGAACTACAAAATACACCAACCACTCCTATAAGGAACGAACTGCCTTTGAATCTGAATTGTCCAATTTCTTGACCATATTGATTTCCGATCGAGCCCAAAACTTGGGCATCATCATAATATGGTGGGAGGAGTCATTTGATGAGTTTTGAGTGAAATCCAATCGCTTGAACTACGGAATACAGCAACCACTCTTATAAGGAACGAACAGCATTTGAACCTGAATTGTCCAAGTTCTTACCCCTATTGATTTCCGATCGAGCCCAAAACTTGGGCATCATCATAATACGATGAGAGGAGTCATTTGGTGTGTTTTGAGTGAAATCCAATTGCTAGAACTACGGAATACACCAACCACTCCTATAAGGAACGAACTGCATTTCAAACTGAATTGTCCAATTTCTTACGCCTATTGATTTCCGATCGAGCCCAAAACTTATGCATCACCATAATATGGTGGGAGGGGTCATTTGATGAGTTTTGAATGAAATCCAATCGCTAGAACTACGGAATACATCAACCACTCCTATAAGGAACGAACAGCGTTTCAACATGAATTGTCCAATTTCTTACCCCTATTGATTTCCGATCGAGCCCAAAACTTGGGCATCATCATAATACGGTGGGAGGAGTCATTTGGTGAGTGTTGAGTGAAATCCAATCGCAAGAACTATAGAATACACCCACCGCTCCTATAAGGAACGAACTGCCTTTGGACATGAATTGTCAAATTTCTTACCCCTATTGATTTCCGATCGAGGCCAAAACTTGGGCATCATCATAATATGGTGGGAGGAGTCATTTGGTGAGTTTTGAGTGAAATCCAATCGCTAGAACTATGCAATACACCAACCACCCCAATTCGGAACAAACTGCCTTTGAACATGAATTGTCCAATTTCTTACACCTATGGATTTCCGATCGAGACCAAAACTTGGGCATCATCATAATATGGTGGGAGGAGTCATTTGGTGAGTTTTGATAAAAATCCAATTGCTAGAACTACGGAACAAACCAACCACTCCTATAAGGATTGAACTGCGGTTGAACCTGAATTGTCCAATTTCTTACCCCAATTGATTTCCGATCGAGCCCAAAACTTGGGCAACATCATAATATGGTGGGAGGAGTCATTTGATGAGTTTTGAGTGAAATCCAATTGCTAGAACTACGAAATACCCCAACCACTCCTATAAGGAACGAACTGCCTTTGAATCTGAATTGTCCAATTTCTTGACCATATAAATTTCCGATCGAGCCCAACCACTCCTATAACGAACGAACTGCCTTCGAATCTGAATTGTCCAATTTCTTGACCATATAGATTTCCGATCGAGCCCAAAACTTGGGCATCATCATAATGTGGTGGGAGGAGTCATTTGGTGAGTTTTGAGTAAAATCCAATCACTAGAACAAGAGAATACACCAACCACTCCTATAAGGAACGAATTGCCTTTGAACCTGAATTGTCCAATTTCTTACCCCAATTGATTTCCGATCGAGCCCAAAACATGGGCATCATCAGAATATGGTGGGAGGAGTCATTTGGTGAGTTTTGAGTGAAATCCAATCGGTAGAACTATGGAATACACCAACCGCTCCTATAAGGAACAAACTGCCATTGAACTTGAATTGTCCAATTTCTTACACCTACGGATTTCCGATCGAGCCCAAAACTTGGGCATCATCATAATATGGTGGGAGGAGCCATTTGTGGCGTTTTGTGTGAAATCCAATCGCAAGAACTACGGAAAACACCAACCCCTCCTATATGGAAGGAACGAACTGCCTTTGAACTTCAATTGTCCAATTTCTTACCCCTATTGATTTCCGATCGAGCCCAAAACTTGGGCATCATCGTAATATGGTGGGAGGAGTCATTTGGTGAGTTTTGAGTGAAATCCAATCGCTAGAACTACGGAATCCACCAACCACTCCTATAAGGAACGAACTTCCTTTGAACCTGTATTGTCCAATTTCTTACCCCTATGGATTTCCGATCGAGCCCAAAACTTGGGCATCATCAAAATATGGTGGGAGGAGTCATTTGGTGAGTTTTGTGTGAAATCCAAACACTAGAACTACAGAATACACCAGTGACTCCTATAAGGAACGAACTGCCTTTGTACCTGAATTGTCCCATTTCTTACACCTATTGATTTCCGATCGAGCCCAAAACTTGGGCATCATCCTAATATGGTGGGAGGAGTCATTTGGTGGGTTTTGAGTGAAATCCAATCGCTAGAACTATGCAATACACCAACCACTCCAATTCGGAACGAACTGCCTTCGAACTTGAATTGTCCAATGTCTTACCCATATGGATTTCCGATCGAGCCCAAAACTTGGGCATCATCATAATATGGTGGGAGGAGTCATTTGGTGAGTTGTGGGCGAAATCATGTCGCTAGAACTATAGAATACACCAGCCACTCCTATAAGGAACGAACTGCCCTGACCCTGAATTGTCCAATTTCTTACCCCTGTTGAGTTCCGATCGAGCCCAAAACTTGGGCATCATCATAATATGGTGGTAGGAGTCATTTGGTGAGTTTTGAGAGAAATCCAATCGCTTGAACTATGGAATACACCAACCACTCCAATTCGGAACGAACTGCCTTCGAACTTGAATTGTCCAATGTCTTACCCCTATGGATTTCCGATCGAGCCCAAAACTTGGGAATCCCCGTAATATTGTGGGAGGATTCATTTGGTGAGTTTTGAGTGAAATCCAATCGCTAGAACTATGCAATACACCAACCACTCCAATTCGGAACGAACTGCCTTTCAACCTGAATTGTCCAATTTCTTACCCCTATTGATTTCCGATCGTGCCCAAAACTTGGGCATCATCATAATATGGTGGAAGGAGTCATTTGATGAGTTTTGAGTGATAAGGAACGAACTGCCTTTGAAACTGAATTGTCCAATTTCTTACCCCTATTGATTTCCGATCGAGCCCAAAACTTGGCCATCTCCATATTATGGTGGGAGGAGTCATTTGGTGAGTTTTGAGTGAAATCCAATCGCTAGAACTACGGAATACACCAGCCACTCCTATAAGGAACGAACTGCCTTTGAACCTGAATTGTCCAATTTCTTACCCCTATTGATTTCCGATCGATCCCAAAACTTGGTCATCATCATAATATGGTGGAAGGAGTCATTTGGTGAGTTTTGAGTGAAATCCAATCGCTAGAACTATGTAATACACCAACAACTCCTATAAGGAACGAACTGCCTTTGAACCTGAATTGTCCAATTTCTTACACCTATTGATTTCCAATTGAGCCCAAAACTTGGGCATCATGATAATATGGTGGGAGGAGTCATTTGGTGAGTTTTGTGTGAAATCCAATCGCTAGAACTACGGAATACACCAACCACTCCTATAAGGAACGAACTGCCTTTGAACCTGAATTGTCCAATTTCTTACCCCTATTGATTTCCGATCGAGCCCAAAACTTGGCCATCATCATAATATGGTGGGAGGAGTCATTTGGTGAGTTTTGAGCGAAATTCGATCGCTAGAACTACGGAATACACCAACCACTCCTATAAGGAACGAACTGCCTTTAAACCTAAATTGTCCAATTTCTTACCCCTATTGATTTCCGATCGAGCCCAAAACTTGGGCATCATCATAATATGGTGGGAGGATTCATTTGGTGAGTTTGGAGTGAATTCCGATCGCTAGAACTATGCAATACACCAACCACTCCAATTCGGAACGACTTGCCTACGAACTTGAGTTGTCCAATTTCATAGACCTATGGATTTCCGATCGAGCCCAAAACTTGGGCATCATCATAATATGGTGGGAGGAGTCATTTGGTGAGTTTTAAGTGAAATCCAATCGCTAGAACTGCGGAATACACCAACCGCTCCTATAAGGAACAAAATGCCTTTGAACCTGAATTGTCCAATTTCTTACCCCTATTGATTTCCAATTGAGCCCAAAACTTGGCCATTATCATAATATGGTGGGAGGAGTCATTTGGTGAGTTTTGAGTGTAATCCAATCGCTAGAACTATGCAATACTCCAACCACTCCAATTCGGAACGAACTGCCTTCGAACTTGAATTGTCCAATTTCTTACCCCTATGGATATCCGATCGAGCCCAAAACTTGGGCATCATCATAATATGGTGGGAGGAGTCATTTGGTGAGTTTTGTGTGAAATCCAATCGCAAGAACTACGGAAAACACCAACCACTCCTATATGGAAGGAACAAACTGCCTTAGAACTTCAATTGTCCAATTTCTTAACCCTACTGATTTCCGATCGAGCCCAAAACTTGGGCATCATGATAATATGGTGGGAGGAGTCATTTGGTGAGTTTTGAGTGAAATCCAATCGCTAGAACTATGCAATACACCAACCACTCCAATTCGGAACGAATTGCCTTCGAAACTGAATTGTCCAATTTCTTGCCCCTATTGATTTCCGATCGAGCCCAAAACTTGGGCATCATCATAATATGGTGGGAGGAGTCATTTTGGGAGTTTTAAGTGAAATCCAATCGCTAGAACTACGGAATACACCAACCTCTCCTATAAGGAACGAAATGCCTTTGAACCTGAATTGTCCAATTTCTTACCCCTATTGATTTCCGATCGAACCCAAAACTTGGGCATCAACATAATATGGTGGGAGGAGTCATTTTGTGAGTTTTGAATGAAATCGAATCGCTAGAACTACGGAATACACCAATCACTCCTATACGGAACGAACTGCCTTCGAAACTGAATTGTCCAATTTCTTTCCCCTATTGATTTCCGATCGAGCCCAAAAGTTGGGCATCATCATAATATGGTGGGAGGAGTCATTTGGTGAATTTTGAGTGAAATCCAATCGCTAGAACTACAGAATACACCAGCCACTCCTGTAAGGAACGAACTGCCTTTGAACCTGAATTGTCCAATTTCTTACCCCTATTGATTTCTGATCGAGCCCAAAACTTGGGCATCATCAAAATATGGTGGGAGGACTTATTTGGTGAGTTTTGAGGGAAATCCAATCGCTAGAACTACGCAATACACCAACCACTCCAATTCGGAACGAACTGCCTATGAACTTGAATTTTCAAATTTCTTACACCTATGAATTTCCGATCGAGCCCAAAACTTGGGCATCATCATAATATTGTGGGAGGAGTCATTTGGTGAGTTTTGAGTGAAATCCAATCGCTAGAACTGCGGAATACAGCAGCTTCTACTATAAGGAACGAACTGCCTTCGAACATGAATTGTGCAATTTCTTACCCCTATTGATTTCCGATCGAGGCCAAAACTTGGGAATCATCATAATATGGTGGGAGGGGTCATTCGGTGGGTTTTGAGTGAAATCCAATCGCTAGAACTACGGAATACACCAGCCACTCCAATAAGGAACGAACTGCCTTTGAACCTGAATTGTTCAATTTCTTACCCCTATTGATTTCCGATCGAGCCCAAAACTTGGGCATCGTCATAATATGGTGGGAGTAGTCATTTGGTGAGTTTTGAGTGAAATCCAATCGCTAGAACTATGCAATACACCAACCACTCCATTCGGAACGAACTGCCTACGAACTTGAGTTGTCCAATTTCTTAGACCTATGGATTTCCGATCGAGCCCAAAACTTGGGCATCATCATAATATGGTGGGAGGAGTCATTTGGTGAGTTTTAAGTGAAATCCAATCGCTAGAACTACGGAATACACCAACTGCTCCTATAAGGAACAAAATGCCTTTGAACCTGAATTGTCCAATTTCTTACCCCTATTGATTTCCGATTGAGCCCAAAACTTGGGCATCATCATAATATGGTGGGAGGAGTCATTTGATGAGTTTTGAGTGAAATCCAATCTATAGAACTACGGAATACACCAGCCACTCCGAGAAGGAAAGAACTGCCTATGAACCTGAATTGTCCAATTTCGTACCCCTATTGATTTCCGATCGATCCCAAAACTTGGGCATCATCATAATATAGTGGGAGGAGTCATTTGGTGAGTTTTGAGTGAAATCCAATAGCTAGAACTACGGAATACACCAACCACTCCTATAAGGAACGAACTGCCTTTGGACCTGAATTGTGCAATTTCTTACCCCTATTGATTTCCGATCGAACCCAAAACTTGGGCATCATCACAATATGGAGGGAGGAGTCATTTATAGAGTTTTGAGTGAAATCGAATCGCTAGAACTACGGAATACACCAACCACTCCTATACGGAACGAACTGCCTTCGAAACTGAATTGTCCAATTTCGTACCCCTATTGATTACCGATCGAGCCCAAAATTTGGGCATCATCATAATATGGTGGGAGGAGTCATTTGGAGAGTTTGAGTGAAATCCAATCGTTAGAACTACAGAATACACCAGCCACTCCTGTAAGGAACGAACTGCCTTTGAACCTGAATAGTCCAATTTCATACCCCTATTGATTTCTGATCGAGCCCAAAACTTGGGCATCATCATATTATGGTGGGAGGACTCATTTGGTTAGTTTTGAGTGAAATCCGATCGCTAGAACTACGGAATACACCAACCACTCCAATTCGGAACGAACTGCCTTTGAACTTGAATTGTCCAATTTCTTACTCCTTCGGATTTCCAATCGTGGCCAAAACTTGGGCATGATCGTAATATGGTGGGAGGAGTCATTTAGTGAGTTTTGAGTAAAATCCAATCACTAGAACTACGGAATACACCAACCACTCCTATAAGGAACGAACTGCCTTTGAACCTGAATTGTCCAATTTCTTACCCCTATTGATTTCCGATCGAGCCCAAAACTTGGGCATCATCATAATATGGTGGGAGGAGACATTTGGTGACTTTTGAGTGAAATCCAATCGCTAGAACTACGGAATACACCAACCACTCCTATAAGGAACCAACTACCTTTGAACCTGATTTGTCCAATTTCTTACCCCCATTTATTTCCGATCGAGCACAAAACTTGGGCATCATCATGATATGGGGGGAGGAGTCATTTGGTGTGTTTTGAGTGATATCCAATCGCAAGAACTATGCAATACACCTACCACTCCAATTCGGAACGCACTGCCTTCGAACTTGAATTGTCCAATTTCTTACCCCTATGAATTACCGATCGAGGCCAAAACTTGGGCATCATCATAATGTGGTGGGAGGAGTCATTTGGTGAGTTTTGAGTGAAATCCAATCACTAGAACTACGGAATACACCAACCACTCCTATAAGGAACGAACTGCCTTTGAACCTGAATTGTCCAATTTCTTACCCCTATTGATTTCCGATCGAGCCCAAAACTTGGGCATCATCATAATATGGTGGGAGGAGACATTTGGTGACTTTTGAGTGAAATCCAATCGCTAGAACTACGAAATACACCAACCACTCCTATAAGGAACCAACTACCTTTGAACCTGATTTGTCCAATTTCTTACCCCCATTTATTTCCGATCGAGCGCAAAACTTGGGCATCATCATAATATGGTGGGAGGAGTCATTTGGAGAGTTTTGAGTGAAATCCAATCGCTAGAACAACAGAATACACCAGCCACTCCTGTAAGGAACGAACTGCCTTTCAACCTGAATTGTCCAATTTCTTACCCCTATTGATTTCCGATCGAGCCCAAAACTTGGGCATCGTCATAATATGGTGGGAGAAGTCATTTGGTGAGTTTTGAGTGAAATCCAATCGCTAGAACTACGGAATACACTAGCCACTCCTATAAGGAACGAACTGCCCTTGAACCTGAATTGTCCAATTTCTTACCCCTATTGATTTCCGATCGATCCGAAAACTTGGGCATCATCACAATAGGGTGGGATGAGTCATTTGGTGAGTTTTGAGTGAAATCCGATCGCTAGAACAGCGGAATACACCAACGACTCCTATAAGGAACGAACTGCCTTCGAACTTGAATTGTCCAATTGCTTACCCCTATGGAATTCTGATCGAGCCCAAAACTTGGGCATCATCATAATATGGTGGCAGCAGTCAATTGGTGAGTTTTGAGTGAAATCCAATCGCTAGAACTATGCAATACACCAACCACTCCAATTCGGAACGAAATGCCTTCGAACCTGAATTGTCCAGTTTCTTACCCCTATTGATTTCCGATTGAGCCCAAAACTTGGGAATCATCATAATATAGTGGGAGGAGTCATTTGGTGAGTTTTGAGTGAAATTCAATCGCTAGAACTATGCAATACACCAACCACTCTGATTCGGAACGAACCGCCTTCGAATTTGAATTGTCCAATTTCTTACCCGTATGGATTTCCGATCGAGCCCGAAACTTTGGCAACATCATAATATGGCGGGAGGAGTCATTTGGTGAGTTTTGAGTGAAATCCAATCGCTAGAACTACGGAATACAACAACCACTCCTATAAGGAACGAACTGCCTTTGAACCTGAATTGTGCAATTTCTTACCCCTATGGATTTCCGATCGAACCCGAAACTTTGGCGACATCATAATATGGTGGGAGGAGTCATTTGGTGAGTTTTGAGTGAAATCCAATCGCTAGAACTATGCAATACACCAACCACTCCAATTCGGAACGAAATGTCTTCGAACTTGAATTGTCCAATTTCTTACCCCTATGGATTTCCGATCGAGCCCAAAACTTGGGCATCATCATAATATGGTGGGAGGAGTCACTTGGTGAGTTTTGAGTGAAATCCAATCGCTAGAACTACGGAATACACCAACCACTCCTATAAGGAAAGAACTGCCTTTGATCCTGAATTGTCCAATTTCATACCCCTATTGATTTCCGATCGAGCCCACAACTTGGGCATCATCATAATATGGTGGCAGGATTCAATTGGTGAGTTTTGAGTGAAATCCAATCGCTAGAACTATGCAATACAGCAACCACTCCAATTCGGAACGAAATGCCTTCGAACCTGAATTGTCCAGTTTCTTACCCCTATTGATATCCGATCGAGCGCAAAACTTGGGAATCATCATAATATGGTGGGAGGAGTCATTTGGTGAGTTTTGAGTGAAATTCGATCGCATGAACTATGCAATACACCAACCACTCCAATTCGGAACGAACTGCCTTCGAACATGAATTGTCCAATTTCTTACCCCTATGGATTTCGGATCGAGCACAAAACTTGGGAATAATCATAATATATTGGGAGGAGTAATTTGGTAAGTTTTGAGTGAAATCCGATTGCTAGAACTACGGAATACACCAACCACTCCTATAAGGAACGAACTGCCTTTAAACCTAAATTGTCCAATTTCTTACCCCTATTGATTTCCGATCGAGCCCAAAACTTGGGCATCATCATAATATGGTGGGAGGATTCATTTGGTGAGTTTTCAGTGAAATCCAATCGCTAGAACTACGGAATACACCAACCACTCCTATAAGGAACGAACTGCCTTTGATCCTGAATTGTCCAATTTCATTCCCCTATTGATTTCCAATCGAGCCCACGACTTGGGATCATCATAATATGGTGGGACGAATCATTTGGTGAGTTTTGAGTGAAATCCAATCACTAGAACTATGCAATACACCAACCACTCCAATTCAGAACGAACTGTCTTCGAACTTGAATTGTCCAATTTCTTACCCCTATGGATTTCCGATCGAGCCCAAAACTTGGGAATCATCATAATATGGTGGGAGGAGTCATTTGCTGAGTTTTTAGTGAAATCCGATCGCTAGAACTACGGAATACACCAACCACTCCTATACGGAACGAACTTCCATTGAACCTGAATTGTCCAATTTCTTACCCCTATTGATTTCCGATCGAGCCCACAGCATGGGCATCATCATAATATGGTGGGAGGAGTCATTTGGTGAGTTTTGAGTGAAATCCAATCTCTAGAACTATGCAATACACCAACCACTCCAATTCAGAACGAACTGTCTTCGAACTTGAATTGTCCAATTTCTTACCCCTATGGATTTCCGAACGAGCCCAAAACTTGGGCATCATCATAATATGGTGGGAGGAGTCATTTGGTGAGTTTTGAGTGAAATCCGATCGCTAGAACAACGGAATACACCAACCACTCCAATAAGGAACGAACTGCCTTTAAACCTAAATTGTCCAATTTCTTACCCCTATTGATTTCCGATCGAGCCCATAACTTGGGCACCATCATAATATGGTGGGAGGATTAATTTGGTGTGTTTTGAGTGAAATCCAATCCCTAGAACAACGGAATACACCAACCACTCCTATATGGAACGAACTGCCTTTGATCCTGAATTGTCCAATTTCATACCCCTATTGATTTCCGATTGAGCGCACAACTTGGGCATCGTCATAATATGGTGGGAGGAGTCATTTGGTGAGTTTTGAGTGAAATCCAATCGCTAGAACTATGCAATACACCAACCACTCCAATTCGGAACGAATAGTCTTCGAACTTGAATTGTCTAATTTCTTACCCCTATGGATTTCCGATCGAGCCCAAAACTTGGGCATCATCATAATATGGTGGGAGGAGTCATTTGGTGAGTTTTGAGTGAAATCCAATCGCTAGAATTACGTAATACACCAACCACTCCTATAAGGAACGAACTGCCTTCGAACTTGAATTGTCCAATTTCTTACCCCTACGGATTTCCGATAGAGCCCAAAACTTTGGCATCATCATAATATGGTGGGAGGAGTCATTTGGTGAGTTTTGATTTAAATTCAGTCGCTAGAACTACGGAATACACCAACCACTCCTATAAGGAACGAACTGTCTTTGAACCTGAATTGTCCAATTTCTTACCTCTATTGATTTCCGATCGAGCCCAAAACTTGGGCATTATCATAATATGGTGGGAGTAGTCATTTGGTGAGTTTTGAGTGAAATCCAATCGCTAGAACTACGCAATACACCAACCACTCCAATTCGAAACGAACTGTGTTCGAACTTGAATTGTCCAATTTCTTACCCCTATGGATTTCCGATCGAGCCCAAAACCTGGGCATCATCATAACATGCTGGGTGGAGTCATTTGGTGAATTTGGAGTGAAATCCAATCGCTGGAACTATGCAATACACCAACCACTCCAATTCGGAACGAACTGCCTTCGAACTTGAATTGTCCAATTTCTTACCCCTATTGATTTCCGATCGATCCCAAAACTTGGGCATCATCATAATATGGTGGGAGGAGTCATTTGGTGAGTTTTGAGTGAAATCCGATTGCTAAAACAACGGAATACACCAAGCACTCCTATAAGGAACGAGCTGCCTTTGAACCTGAATTGTCCAATTTCTTGCCCCTATTGATTTCCGATCGAGCCCAAAACTTGGGAATCATCATAATATGTTGGGAGGAGTCATTTGGTGAGTTTTGAGTGAAATCCAATCGCTAAAACTATCACCAACCACTCCAATTCGGAACGAACTGCCTTCGAACTTGAATTGTCCAATTTCTTACCCCTATCGATTTCGGATCGAGCCCAAAACTTGGGCATCATCATAATATGATGGGAGGATTCGTTTGGTGAGTTTTGAGTGAAATCCAATCTCTAGAACTACGGAATACACCAACCACTCCTATAAGGAACGAACTGCCTTTGAACCTGAATTGTCCACTTTCATACCCCTATTGATTTTAGATCGAGCCCACAACTTGGGCATCATCATAAAATGGTGGGAGGAGTCATTTGGTGAGTTTTGAGTGAAATCCAATCGCTAGAACTATGCAATACACCAACCACTCCAATTCGGAATGAACTGCCTTCGAACTTGAATTGTCCAATTTCTTACCCCCATGGATTTCCGATCGAGCCGAAAACTTTGGCATCATCATAATATGGTGGGAGGAGTCATTTGGTGAGTTTTGAGTGAAATCCAATCGCTAGAACTACAGCATACACCAGCCACTCCTATAAGGAACGAAATGCCTTTGAACCTGAATTGTCCAATTTCTTACCCCTATTGATTTCCGATCGAGCCCAAAACTTGGGCATCATCGTAATATGGTGGGAGGAGTCATTTGGTGAGTTTTGAGTGAAATCTATTCGCTAGAACTACGGAATACACCAGCCACTCCTATAAGGAACGAACTGCCTTTGAACCTGAATTGTCCAATTTCTTACCCCTATTGATTTCCGATCGAGCCCAAAACTTGGGCATCATCATAATATGGTGGGAGGAGTCATTTGGTGAGTTTTGAGCGAAATCCAATCGCTAGAACTACGGAATACACCAACCACTCCTATAAGGAAAGAACTGCCTATGAACCTGAATTGTCCAATTTCTTACCCCTATTGATTTCCGATCAAGCCCAAAACTTTGGCATCATCATAATATGGTGGGAGGAGTCATTTGGTGAGTTTTGAGTGAAATCCAATCGCTAGAACTACGGAATACACCAACCACTCCTATAAGGAACGAATTGCCTTTGAACATGAATAGTCCAATTTCTTTCCCCTATTGATTTCCGATCGAGCCCAAAACTTGGGCATCATCATAATATGGTGGGAGGAGTCATTTGGTGAGTTTTGAGCGAAATCCGATCGCTAGAACTACGGAATACACCAACCACTCCTATAAGGAACGAACTGCCTTTGAACCTGAATTGTCCAATTTCTTACCCCTATTGATTTCCGATCGAGCCCAAAACTTGGGCATCACCATAATATGGTTGGAGGAGTCGTTTGGTGAGTTTTGAGTGAAATCCAATCGCTAGAACTATGCAATACACCAACCACTCCAATTCGGAACGAACTGTCTTCGAACTTGAATTGTCCAATTTCTTACCCCTATGGATTTCCGATCGAGCCCAAAACTTGGGCATCATCATAATATGGTGGGAGGAGTCATTTGGTGAGTTTTGAGTGAAATCCAATCGCTAGAACTACGGAATACACCAACCACTCCTATACGGAACGAACTGCCTTTGAACCTGAATTGTCCAATTTCTTACCCCTATTGATTTCCGATCGAGCCCACAACTTGGGCATCATCATAATATGGCGGGAGGATTCATTTGGTGAGTTTTGAGTGAAATCCGATCGCTAGAACTACGGAATACACCAACCACTCCTATAAGGAACGAACTGCCTTTGATCCTGAATTGTCCAATTTCATACCCCTATTGATTTCCGATCGAGCCCACAACTTGGGCATCATCATAATATGGTGGGAGGAGTCATTTGGTGAGTTTTGAGTGAAATCCAATCGCTAGAACTATGCAATACACCAACCACTCCAATTCGGAACGAACTGTCTTCGAACTTGAATTGTCCAATTTCTTACCCCTATGGATTTCCGATCGAGCCCAAAACTTGGGCATCATCATAATATGGTGGGAGGAGTCATTCGGTGAGTTTTGAGTGAAATCCAATCGCTAGAACTACGGAATACACCAACCACTCCTATACGGAACGAACTGCCTTTGAACCTGAATTGTGCAATTTCTTACCCCTATTGATTTCCGATCGAGCGCACAACTTGGGCATCATCATAATACGGTGGGAGAAGTCATTTGGTGAGTTTTGAGTGAAATCCAATCGCCAGAATTATGCAATACACCACCCACTCCTATAAGGAACGAACTGCCTTTAAACCTAAATTGTCCAATTTCTTACCCCTATTGATTTCCGATCGAGCCCAAAACTTGGGCATCATCATAATATGGTGGGAGGAGTCATTTGGTGAGTTTTGAGTGAAATCCAATCGCTAGAACTATGCAATACACCAACCACTCCAATTAGGAACGAACTGTCTTCGAACTTGAGTTGTCCAGTTTCTTACCCCTATGGATTTCTGATCGATCGTAAAACTTGGGCATCATCATAATATGGTGGGAGGATTCATTTGGTGAGTTTCGAGTGAAATCCAATCGCTAGAACTACGGAATACACCAACCACTCCTATAAGGAACGAACTGCATTTGAACCTGAATTGTCCAATTTCTTACCCCTATTGATTTCCGATCGTGCGCAAAACTTGGGCATCATCATAATATGGTGGGAGGAGTCATTTGGTGAGTTTTGAGTGAAATCCAATCGCTAGAACTACGGAATACACCAACCTCTCCTATAAGGAACGAAATGCCTTTGAACCTGAATTGTCCAATTTCTTAACCCTATTGATTTCCGATCGATCCTAAAACTTGGGCTTCATCATAATATGGTGGGAGGAGTCTTTCGGAACGAACTGCCTTCGAACTTGAATTGTCCAATTTCTTACCCCTATGGATATCCGATCGAGCCCAAAACTTGGGCATCATCATAATATGGTGGGAGGAGTCATTTGGTGAGTTTTAAGTGAAATCCAATCGCTAGACCTACGGAATACACCAACCTCTCCTGTAAGGAACGAAATGCCTTTGAACCTGAATTGTCCAATTTCTTAACCCTATTGATTTCCGATCGAACCTAAAACTTGGGCATCATCATAATATGGTGGGAGGAGTCATTTAGTGAGTTTTGAGTGAAATCGAATCGCTAGAACTACGGAATACACCAACCACTCCTATACGGAACGAACTGCCTTCGAAACTGAATTGTCCAATTTCTTACCCCTATTGATTTCCGATCGAGCCCAAAACTTGGGCATCATCATAATATGGTGGGAGGAGTCATTTGGTGAGTTTTGAGTGAAATCCAATCGCTAGAACTACGGAATACACCAACCACTCCTATAAGGAACGAACTTCCTTTGAACCTGAATCGTCCAATTTCTTACCTCTATTGATTTCCGATCGAGCCCAAAAGTTGGGCATCATCATAATATGGTGGGAGGAGTCATGTGGTGAGTTTTGATTGAAATCCAATCTATAGAACTACGGAATACACCAGCCACTCCTATATGGAACGAACTGCCTTTGAACCTGAATTGTCCAATTTCTTACCCCAATTGATTTCCGATCGAGCCCAAAACTTGGACATCATCATACTGTGGTGGGAGGAGTCATTTGGTGAGTTTTGAGTGAAATCCAATCACTAGAACTATGCAATACACCAACCACTCTAATTCGGAACGAACTGCCTTCGAACTTGAATTGTCCAATTTCTTACCCCTATGGATTTCCTATATAGCCCAAAACTTGGGCATCATCATAATATGGTGGGAGGAGTCATTTGGTGAGTTTTGAGTGAAATCCATTCGCTAGAACTGCGGAATACACCAGCCACTCCAATTCGGAACGAACTGCCTTTGAACATGAATTGTCCACTTTCTGACACCTATGGAGTTTGGATAGAGCCCAGAACTTGGGCATTGTCAAAATATAGTGGTAGGAGTCATTTGGTGAGTTTTGACTGAAATCCAATTGCTCGAACTATGCAATACACCAACGACTCCAATTCGGAACGAACTGCCTTTGAAATTCAATTGTCCAATTTCTTACACTTATGGATTTTCGATCGAGTCCAAAACTTGGTCATCATCATAATATGGTGGGAGGAGTCGTTTGGTGAGTTTTGAGTGAAATCCAATCGCTAGAACTACGGAATACACCAACCACTCCTATAAGGAATGAACTGCCTTTGAACCTGAATTGTCCAATTTCTTACCCCTATTGATTTCCGATCGAGCCCAAAACTTGGGCATCATCATATTATGGTGGCAGGAGTCATTTGGAGAGTTTTGAGTGAAATCCAATTGCTAGAACTATGCAATACACCAACCACTCCAATTCGGAACGAACTGCCTTCCAACTTGAATTGTGCAATTTCTTACACCTATGGACTTCCGATCGAGCCCAAAAGTTGGGCCTCAACATAATATGGTGGGAGTAGTTATGTGGCGAGTTTTGAGTGAAATCCAATCGCTAGACCTACGGAATACACCAACCACTCATATAAGGAACGAACGGCCTTTGAACCTGAATTGTCCAATTTCTTGCCCATATTGAATTCCGATAGAGCCCAAAACTTGTGCATCATCATAATATGGTGGGAGGAGTCATTTGGTGAGTTTTGAGTGAAATCCAATCGCTAGAACTACGGAATACACCAACCACTCCTATAAGGAACGAACTGCGTTTGAACCTGAATTGTCCAATTTCTTAACCCTATGGATTTTCGATCGAGTCCAAAACTTGGTCATCATCATAATATGGTGGGAGGAGTCGTTTGGTGAGTTTTGAGTGAAATCCAATCGCTAGAACTACGGAATACACCAACCACTCCTATAAGGAATGAACTGCCTTTGAACCTGAATTGTCCAATTTCTTACCCCTATTGATTTCCGATCGAGCCCAAAACTTGGGCATCATCATATTATGGTGGCAGGAGTCATTTGGAGAGTTTTGAGTGAAATCCAATCGCTAGAACTATGCAATACACCAACCAGTCCAATTCGGAACGAACTGCCTTCGAACATGAATTGGCCAATTTCTTACCCCTATGGATTTCCGATCGAGCACTAAACTTGGGAATCATCATGATATGGTGGGAGGAGTCATTTGGTAACTTTTGAGTAATCCAATCACTAGAACTATGCAATACACCAACCACTCCTATAAGGAACGAACTTCCTTCGAACTTGAATTGTCCAATTTCTTACCCTTATGGATTTCCGATCGAGCCAAAAACTTGGGCATCATCATAATATCGTGGGAGGAGTCATTTGGTGAGTTTTGAGTGAAATCCAATCGCTAGAACTACGGAATACACCAACCACACCTATAAGGAACGAACTGCCTTTGAACCTGAATTGTCCAATTTCTTACCCCTATCGATTTCCGATCGAGCCCAAAACTTGGGCATCATCATGATATGGTGGGAGGAGTCATTTGGTGAGTTTTGAGTGAAATCCAATTGCTAGAACTACGAAATACACCAGCCACTCCAATAAGGAACGAACTGCCATTGAACCTGAATTGTCCAATTTCTTACCCCTATGGATTTCCGATCGAGCCCAAAACTAGGGCATCATCATAATAGTGTGGGAGGAGTCATTTGGTGAGTTTTGAGTGAAATCCAATCGCTAGAACTATGCAATACACCAACCACTCCAATTTGGAACGAACTGCCTTCGAACTTGAATTGTCCAATTTCTTACCCCTATGGATTTCCGATCGAGCCCAAAACTTGGGAATCATCATAATATGGTGGGAGGAGTCATTGGGTGAGTTTTAAGTGAAATCCAATCTCTGGAACTATGCAATACTCCAACCAGTCCAATTCGGAATGAACTGCCTTCGAACTTGAATTGTCCAATTTTTTACCCCTATGGATTTCCGGTCGAGCCCAAAACTTTGGAATCATCATAATATGGTGGGAGGAGTCATTTGGTGAGTTTTGAGTGAAATTCAATCGCTAGAACTATGCAATACACCAACCACTCCAATTCGGAACGAACTGCCTTCGAACTTGAATTGTCCAATTTCTTACCCCTATGGATTTCCACTCGAGCCCAAAACTTGGGAATCATCGTAATATGGTGGGAGGAGTCTTTTGGTGAGTTTTGAGTGAAATCCAATCGCTAGAACTATGCAATACACCAACCACTCCAATTCGGAACGATCTGCCTTCGAACTTGAATTGTCCAATTTCTTACCCCTATGGATCTCCGATCGAGCCAAAAACTTGGGCATCATCAAAATATGGTGGGAAGAGTCATTCGGTGAGTTTTCAGTGAAATCCAATCGCTAGAACTACGGAATACGCCAACCACTCCTATAAAGAACGAACTGCCTTCGAACTTGAATTGTCCAATTTCTTACCCCTATGAATTTCCGATCGAGGTCAAAACTTGCGAATCATCATAATATCGTGGGAGTAGTCATTTGGTGAGTTTTGAGTGAAATCCAATCGCTTGAACTATGGAATACACCAACCACTCCTGTAAGGAACGAACTGCCTTTAAACCTGAATTGTCCAATTTCTTAACCCTATTGATTTGCGATCGAGCCCAAAACTTGGGCATCATCATAATATTGTGGGAGGAGTCATTTGGTGAGTTTTGACTGAAATCCAATTGCTAGAACTATGCAATACACCAACCACTCCAATTCGGAACGAACTGTCTTCGAACTTGAATTGTCCAATTTCTTACCCCTAGGGATTTCTGATCGAGCCCAAAACTTGGGCATCATCATAAAATGGTGGGAGGATTCATTTGGTGAGTTTTGAGTGAAATCCAATCGCTAGAACTACGGAATACACCAACCACTCCTATAAAGAACGAACTGCCTTTGAACCTGGATGGTCCAATTTCATACCCCAATTTATTTCCGATCGAGCCCACAACTTGGGCATCATCATAAAATGGTGGGAGGAGTCATTTGGTGAGTTTTGAGTGAAATCCAATCACTAGAACTATGCAATACACCAACCACTCCAATTCGGAACGAACAGCCTTCAAACTTGAATTGTCCAATTTCTTACCCCTATGGATTTCGAATCGAGCCCAAAACTTTGGCATCATCATAATACGGTGGGAGGAGTCGTTTGGTTAGTTTTGAGTGAAATCCAATCGCTAGAACTACGGAATAAACCAACCACTCTTATAAGGAACGAACTACCTTTAAACCTAAATTGTCCAATTTCTTACCCCTATTGATTTCCGATCGAGCCCAAAACTTGGGCATCATCATAATATGGTGGGAGGAGTCATTTGGTGAGTTTTGAGTGAAATCCAATTGCTAGAACTATGCAATACACCAACCACTCCAATAAGGAACGAACTCCCATTGACCCTGAATTGTCCAATTTCTTACCCATGTTGATTTCAGATCGAGCCCAAAACTTGGGCATCGTCGTAATATGGTGGGAGGAGTCATTTGGTTAGTTTTGAGTGAAATCCAATCGCTAGAACTATGCAATACACCAAACACTCCAGTTCGGAATGAACTGCATTCGAACTTGAATTGTCCAATTTCTTACCCCTATGGATTTCCGATCGAGCCCAAAACTTGGAATAATCATAATATGGTGGGAGGAGTCATGTGGTGAGTTTTGAGTGAAATCTAGTCGCTAGAACTTTGCAATACACCAACCACTCCAATTCGGAACGAACTGTCTTCGAACTTGAATTATCCAATTTCTTACCCCTAGGGATTTCTGATCGAGCCCTAAACTTGGGCATCCTCATAATACGGTGGGAGGATTCATTTGGTGAGTTTTGAGTGAAATCCGATCGCTAGAACTACGGAATACACCAACCACTCCTGTAAGGAACGAACTGCCTTTGCACCTGAATTGTCCAATTTC
Source organism: Prunus yedoensis (assembly GCA_005406145.1). NCBI lineage: Eukaryota > Viridiplantae > Streptophyta > Magnoliopsida > Rosales > Rosaceae > Prunus > Prunus yedoensis. The sequence continues at coordinate 537,553 of BJCG01002419.1, read as the reverse complement.
TTACCCCTATTGATTTCCGATCGAGCCCAAAACTTGGGCATCAAGTGGGAGGAGTCATTTGGTGAGTTTTGAGTCAAATCTAATCGCTAGAACAACGGAATGCATCAGCCACTCCTATACGGAACGAACAGCCTTTGAACCTGAATTGTCCAATTTCTTACCCCTATTGATTTCCGATCGAGCCCAAAACTTTGGCATCACCATAATATGGTGGGAGGAGTCCTTTGGTGAGTTTCGAGTGAAATCCAATCACTAGAACTATGGAATACACCAGCCACTTCTGTTAGGAACGAACTGCCTTTGAACCCGATTTGTCCAATTTCATACCCCTGTTGATTTCCGATCGAGACCACAACTTGGGCATCATCATAAAATGGTGGGAAGAGTCATTTGGTGAGTTTTGAGTGAAATCCAATCGCTAGAACCACGGAATACACCAACCACTCCTATAATCATAATATGGTGGGAGGAGTCATGTGGTGAGTTTTGAGTGAAATCTAATCGCTAGAACTATGCAATACACCAACCACTCCAATTTGGAACGAACTGCCTTCGAACTTGAATTGTCCAATTTCTTACCCCTATGGATTTCCGATCGAGCCCAAAACTTTGGCATCATCATAATATGGTGGGAGAAGTCATTTGGCGAGTTTTGATTGAAATCCAATCGCTAGAACCACGGAATACACCAACCACTCCTATAAGGAACGAACTGCCTTTGAACCTGAATTGTCCAATTTCTTACCCCTATTGATTTCCGATCGAGCCCAAAACTTGGGCATCATCATAATATGGTGGGAGGAGTCATTTGGTGAGTTTTGAGTTAAATCCAATTGCTAGAACTACGCAATACACCAACCACTCCAATTCGGAACGAACTGTCTTCGAACTTGAATTATCCAATTTCTTACCCCTATGGATTCCGATTGAGCTCAAAACTTGGGCATCATAATAATATGGTGGGAGGAGTCATTTGGTGAGTTTTGAGGGAACTCCAATCGCTAGAACTAAGGAATACACCAACCACTCCTATAAGGAACGAACTGCCTTTGAACCTGAATTGGAGTCATTTGGTGAGTTTTGATTGAAATCCAATCGCTAGAACTACAAAATACACCAACCACTCCTATAAGGAACGAACTGCCTTTGAACCTAAATTGTCCAATTTCATACCCCAATTTATTTCCGATCGAGCCCACAACTTGGGCATCATCATAAAATGGTGGGAGGAGCAATTTGGGGAGTTTTGTGTGAAATCCAATCACTAGAACTATGCAATACACCAACCACTCCAATTCGGAACGAACTGTCTTCAAACTTGAATTATCCAATTTCTTACCCCTATGGATTTCCGATTGAGCCCAAAACTTGGGCATCATCATAATATGGTGGGAGGAGTCATTTGGTGAGTTTTGAGTGAAATCCGATCGCTAGAACTACGGAATACACCAACCACTCTTGTAAGGAACGAACTGCCTTTGCACATGAATTGTCCAATTTCTTACCCCTATTGATTTCCGATCGAGCCCAAAACTTGGGCATCATCATAATATGGTGGGAGAAGTCATTTGGTGAGTTTTGAGTGAAATCTAATCGCCAGAACTACGGAATACACCAGCCACTCCTATAAGGAACGAACTGCCTTTGAACCTGAATTGTCCAATTTCTTACCCCTATTGATTTCCGATCGAGCCCAAAACTTGGGCATCATCATAGTACGGTGGGAGGAGTCATTTGGTGAGTTTTGAGTGAAATCCAATTGCTAGAACTATGCAATACACCAACCACTCCAATTCGGAACGAACTGCCTTCGAACTTGAATTGTCCAATTTCTTACCCCTATGGATTTCCGATCGAGCCCAAAACTTGGGCATCAACATAATATGGTTTGAGGTGTCATTTGGTGAGTTTTGAGTGAAATCCAATGACTAGAACTACGGAATACACCAGCCACTCCTATTAGGAACGATCTGCCTTTGAACCTGAATTGTCCAATTTCATACCCCTGTTGATTTCCGATCGAGCCCACAACATGGGCAACATCATAAAACGGTGGGAGGAGTCATTTGGTGAGTTTTGAGTGAAATCCAATCGCTAGAACTATGCAATACACCAACCACACCAATTCGAAACGAACTGCCGTCGAACTTAAATTGTTCAATTTCTTACCCCTATGGATTTCCGATCGAGCCCAAAACTTTGGCATCATCATAATATGGTGGGAGGAGTCATTTGGTGGGTTTTGAGTGAAATCCAATCGCTAGAACTACGGAATACACCAACCACTCCTATAAGGAACGAACTGCCTTTGGACCTGAATTGTCCAATTTCTTACCCCTATTAATTTCCGATCGAGCCCAAAACTTGGGCATCATCATAATATGGTGGGAGGAGTCATTTGGTGAGTTTTGAGTGAAATCCAATCGCTAGAACTACGGAATACACCAACCACTCCTATAAGGAACGAACTGCCTTTGAACCTGAATTGTCCAATTTTTTACCCCTATTGATTTCCGATCGAGCCCAAAACTTCGGCATCATCATAATATGGTGGGAGGAGTCATTAGGTGAGTTTTGATTGAAATCCAATCGCTAGAACTACGGAATACACCAACCACAGCTGTAAGGAACGAACTGCCTTTGAACCTGAATTGTCCAATTTCTTACCCCTATTGATTTCCGATCGAGCCCAAAACTTGGGCATCATCATAATATGGTGGGAGGAGTCATTTGGTGAGTTTTGAGTGAAATCCAATCGCTTGAACTATGGAATACACCAACCACTCCTACAAGGAACGAACTGCCTAAGAACCTGAATTGTCCAATTTCTTACCCTTATTGATTTCCGATCGAGCCCAAAACTTGGGCATCATCATAATGTGGTGGGAGGACTCATTTGGTGAGGTTTGAGTAAAATCTAATCGCTAGAAGTACGGAATACACCAACCACTCCTATAAGGATCAAAGTGCCTTTGAACATGAATTGTCCAATTTCTTACCCTTATTGATTTCCGATCGAGCCCAAAACTTGGGCATCATCATAATATAGTGGGAGGAGTCATTTGGTGAGTTTTGAGTGAAATCCAATCGCTTGAACTACCGAATACACCAACCACTCCTATAAGGAACGAACTGCCTAATAACTTGAATTGTCCAATTTCTTACCCCTATTGATTTCCGATCGAGCCCAAAACTTGGGCATCGTCATAATATGGTGGGAGTAATCATTTGGTGAGTTTTGAGTGAAATCCAATCGCTAGAACTATGCAATACACCAACCAATCCAATTCGGAACGAACTGTCTTCGAACTTGAATTGTCCAATTTCTTACCCCTATGGATTTCCGATCGAGCCCAAAAGTTGGGCATCATCATAATATTGCGGGAGGACTCATTTGGTGAGTTTTGAGTGAAATCCGATCGCTAGAACTATGGAATACCCCAACCACTCCTATAAGGAATGAATTGGCTGTGAACCTGAATTGTCCAATTTCTTACCCCTATTGATTTTCGATCGAGCCCAAAACTTGGGCATCACCGTAATATGGTGGGAGGAGTCATTTGGTGAGTTTTGAGTGAAATCCAATCGCTAAAACTACGGAATACACCAACCACTCCTATAAGGAACGAACTGCCTTTGGCCCTGAATTGTCCAATTTCTTACCCTTATTGACTTCCGATCGAGCCCAGAACTTGGGCATCATCATAATATTGTGGGAGGAATCATTTGGTGAGTTTTGAGTGAAATCCAAACGTTAGAACCACGGAATACACCAACCACTCCTATAAGGAACGAACTGCCTTTGGCCCTGAATTGTCCAATTTCTTGCAACTATTGATTTCCGATCGAGCCCAAAACTTGGGCATCATCATGATATGGTGGGAGGAGTCATTTGGTGAGTTTTGAGTGAAATCCAATCGCTAGAACTACGGAATACACTAACCACTCCTATAAAGAACGAACTGCCTAAGAACCTGAATTGTCCAATTTCTTACCACTATTGATTTCCGATCGAGCCCAAAACTTGGGCATCACCATAATATGGTGGGAGTAGTCATTTGGTGAGTTTTGAGTGAAATCCAATCGGTAGAACTATGCAATACACCAACCACGCCAATTCGGAACGAACTTCCTTCGAACTTGAATTGTCCAATTTCATACCCCTATTGACTTCCGATCGAGCCCAAAACTTGGGCATCATCATAATATGGTGAGTTTTGAGTGAAATCCAATCGCAAGAACTATGCAATACACCAACCACTCCAATTCGGAACGAACTGCCTTCGCACTAGAATTGTCCAATATCTTACCCCTATTGATTTCCGATCGAGCCCAAAACTTGGGCATCAACATAATATGGTGGGAGGAGTCATTTGGTGAGTTTTGAGTGAAATCCGATCGCTAGAACTACGGAATACAACAATCACTCCTATAAGGAACGAACTACCTTTGAACCTGAATTGTCCAACTTCTTACCCGTATGGATTTCCGATCGAGCCCAAAATTTTGGCATCATCATAATATGGTGGGAGGAGTCATTTGGTGAGTTTTGAGTGAAATCCAATCGCTAGAACTACGGAATACACCAACCACTCCTATAAGCAACGAACTGGCTTTGAACCTGAATTGTCCAATTTCTTACCCCTATTGATTTCCGATCGAGCCCAAAACTTAGGCATCATTATAATATGGTTGGAGGAGTCATTTGGTGAGTTTTGAGTGAAATCCAATCGCTAGAACTACGGAATACACCAACCACTCCTATAAGGAACGAACTGCCTTTGAACCTGAATTGTCCAATTTCTTACCCCTATTGATTTTCGATCGAGCCCAAAACTAGGGCATCACCATAATATGGTGGGAGGAGTCATTTGGTGAGTTTTGAGTGAAATCCAATCGCTAAAACTACGGAATACACCAACCACTCCTATAAGGAACGAACTGCCTTTGAACCTGAATTGTCCAATTTCTTACCCATATTGATTTCTGATCGAGCCCAAAACTTGGGCATCATCATAATATGGTGGGATGATTCATTTGGTGAGTTTTGAAAGAAATCCGATCGCTTGAACTACGGAATACAACAACCACTCCTATAAGGAACGAACTGGCTGTGAACCTGAATTGTCAAATTTCTTACCCCTATGCATTTCCGATCGAGCCCAAAACTTGGGCATCATCATAATTTTGTGGGAGGAGTCATTTGGTGAGTTTTAAGTGACATCGAATCGCTAGAACCACGGAATACACCAACCACTCCTATAAGGAACGAACTGCCTTTGGCCCTGAATTGTCCAATTTCTTGCAACTATTGACTTCCGATCGAGCCCAAAACTTGGGCATCATCATGATATGGTGGGAGGAGTCATTTGGTGAGTTTTGAGTGAAATCCAGTCGCTAGAACTACGGAATAAACCAACCACTCCTATAAGGAACGAACTGCCTTTGAACCTGAATTGTCCAATTTCTTACCCCTACTGATTTCCGATCGATCCCAAAACTTGGGCATCATCATAATATGGTGGGAGGAGTCACTTGGAGAGTTTTGAGTGAAATCTAATCGCTCGAACTACGGAATACACCAGCCACTCCTATGTGGAACGAACTGCCTTTGAACCTGAATTGTTCAATTTCTTACCCCTATTGATTTCCGATCGAGTCCAAAACTTGGGCATCATCATAATATGGTGGGCGGAGTCACTTGGCGAGTTTTGAGTGAAATCCAATCGCTAGAACTATGCAATACACCAACCACTCCAATTCGGAACGAACCGCCTTCGAACCTGAATTGTCCAATTTCTTACCCCTATGGATTTTCGATCGAGCCCAAAACTTTGGCATCATCATAATATTGTGGGAGGAGTCATTTGGTGAGTTTTGAGTGAAGTCCAATCGCTAGAACTACGGAATACACCAACCACTCCTATCAGGAACGAACTGCCTTTGAACCTGAAATGTCCAATTTCTTACCCCTATTGATTTTCGATCGAGCCCAAAACTTGGGCATCACCATAACATGGGGGGAGGAGTCATTTGGTGAATTTTGAGTGAAATCCAATCGCTAGAACTACGGAATACACCAACCACTCCTATAAGGAACGAACTGCCTTTGAACCTGAATTGTCCAATTTCTTACCCCTATTCTTTTCCGATCGAGCCCAAAACTTGGGCATCATCATAATATGGTGGGAGGAGTCATTTGGTTAGTTTTGAGTGAAATCCGATCGCTAGAACTACGGAATACACCAACCACTCCTATAAGGAACGAACTGCGTTTGAACCTGAATTGTCCAATTTCTTACCCCTATTGATTTCCGATCGAGCCTAAAACTTGGGCATCAATACAATATGGTGGGAGGAGTCATTTGGTGAGTTTTGAGTGAAATCCAATCGCTAGAACTACGGAATACACCAGCCACTCCTATAAGGAACGAACTGCCTTTAAACCTGAATTGTCCAATTTCTTACCCATATTGATTTCTGATCGAGCCCAAAACTTGGGCATCATCATAATATGGTGGGACGAGTCATTTGGTGAGTTGTGGGGGAAATCCAATCGCTAGAACTATGCAATACACCAACCACTCCAATTCGGAACGAACTGTCTTCGAACTTGAATTGTCAAATTTCTTACCCCTATGGATTTCCAATCGAGCCCAAAACTTGGACATCATCATAATATGGTGGGAGGATTCATTTGGTGAGTTTTGAGTGAAATCCAGTCGCTAGAACTACGGAATACACCAACCACTCCTATACGGAAAGAACTGCCTTTGAACCTGAATTGTGCAATTTCATACCCCTATTGATTTCCGATCGAGCCCACAACTTGGGCCTCATCATAATATGGTGGGAGGAGTCATTTGGTGAGTTTTGAGTGAAATCCAATCGCTAGAACTATGCAATACACCAACCACTCCAATTCGGAACGAACTGTCTTCGAACTTGAATTGTCCAATTTCTTACCCCTACGGATTTCCGATGGAGCCCAAAACTTGGGCATCATCATAATATTGTGGGAGGAGTCATTTGGTGAGTTTTGAGTGAAGTCCAATTGCTAGAACTACGTAATACACCAACCACTCCTATAAGGAACGAACTGCCTTTGCACCTGAATTGTCCAATTTCTTACCCCTATTGATTTCCGATCGAGCCCAAAACTTTGGCATAATCATAATATGGTGGGAGGAGTCATTTGGTGAGTTTTGAATGAAATCCAAACGCTAGAACTACGGAATACACCAACCACTCCTATATGGAACGAACTGCCTTTGAACCTGAATTGTCCAATATCTTATCCCCATTGATTTCCGATCGAGCCCAAAACTTGGGCATCATCATAATATGGTGGGAGGAGTCATTTGGGGAGTTTTGAGTGAAATCCAATCGCTAGAACTACGGAATACACCAACCACTCCTATAAGGAACGAACTGCCTTTGAACCTGAATTGTCCAATTTCATACCCCTATTGATTTCCGATCGAGCCCAAAACTTGGGCATCATCATAATATAGTGGGAGGAGTCATTTGGTGAGTTTTGAGGGAAATCCAATCGCTGGAACTATGCAATACACCAACCACTCCAATTCGGAACGAGCTGTCTTCGAACTTGAAATGTCCAATTTCTTACCCCTACGGATTTCCGATGGAGCCCAAAACTTGGGCATCATCATAATATTGTGGGAGGAGTCATTTGGTGAGTTTTGAGTGAAGTCCAATCGCTAGAACTACGGAATACCCCAACCACTCCTATAAGGAACGAACTGCCTTTGAACCTGAATTGTCCAATTTCTTACCCCTATTGATTTCCGATCGAGCCCAAAACTTGGGCATCATCATAATATGGTACGAGGAGTCATTTGGTGAGTTTTGAGTGAAATCCAATCGCTAGAACTACGGAATGTACCAACCACTCCTATAAGGAACGAACTGCCTTTGAACCCGAATTGTCCAATTTCTTACCCCTATTGATTTCCGATCGAGCCCAAAACTTGGGCATCATCATAATATGGTGGGAGGAGTCATTTGGTGAGTTTTGAGGGAAATCCAATCGCTAGAACTACGGAATACACCAACCACTCCTCTAAGGAACGAACTGCCTTTGAACCTGAATTGTCCAATTTCTTACCCCTATTCATTTACGATCGAGCCCAAAACTTGGGCCTCATCATAATATGGTGGGAGGAGTCATTTGGTGAGTTTTGAGTGAAATCCAATCGCTAGAACTACGGAATGCACCAACCACTCCTATAAGGAACGAACTGCCTTTGAACCTGAATTGTCCAATTTCTTACCCCTATTGAGTTCCGATCGAGCCCAAAACTTGGGCATCATCATAATATAGTGGGAGGAGTCATTTGGTGAGTTTTGAGGGAAATCCAATCGCTAGAACTATGCAATACACCAACCACTCCAATTCGGAACGAACTGTCTTCGAACTTGAATTGTCCAATTTCTTACCCCTACGGATTTCTGATGGAGCCCAAAACTTGGGCATCATCATAATATTGTGGGAGGAGTGTAACAACACAAACCTTAATTATTATTTAACTAATAATTTAATGGAGGAAAAGACTCATTTACCGTTGGATTATTTTATTTGAGTTTAAGTTGACTCTTTGACTGGGAAGAATTTGGGAATTTGTTTATACCGTTGTTGCGTAGAGCACGACAAAACGAGTCCATAGACACGTAGTGGACTCGAATCGGACTTGTAACGAAGGAATTACGAGTATTTTACGCAAATGGACAAAATTGTAATTTTGGAAAATCAGATTTTTAAAATCTGATTTCCCTTTCTCTCTCCTCACTCTCTCTTCTTCCTCGCGACACCAAACCCTTCCCCCCTGTTTTCTTCTTCCTCCAGCCGCACCTCCCTTCACCCTAACCCACCACCATCCGACCACCATAGGACGCTTGACCAGCCCAGAAAGGACCGGCGACATCTCAGCAGCTCAGCCCGACCCTTCCCCAGCCGCCTGCCGACACGAATCGCCGGAGAAAACCAGAAAATCGCGGCAGTTTTGGCAGATTTTCGTGGCTCCGTTCATCGTCTTCCGGCCACCAAATCGGACGAATTAGGTATGGTTTTTCAACTGATTTTCACGTTCTAGCTGTTGGTTGGGTAGGTTTTCAGAGATTTTGAAGTTTGAAGGGTTAATTTTCGAGTTGAGTTTCTTCCGACTTTGAGAGCTCGATTTCAGTCACTTCTAGCCACTTTGTGGCCTTAGTTCAAGAACAAAAGTTGTTCCAAATTAGGTGTTTTACCTAGGTTAGGAGTTTGGGCCGGCGGTTTGGAGATTTTCCGGCCGCCGGAATTTACTTTGCACACCCACGCGCTGCCGGCGCGTGGGCCAGGTAGCAAGAGCCACTCTTGGTCCCAGAACGATCCTCGTGTCCTCACGAGCGCGTAGGACTTCGCGGATCTCAATTCGGATAACGTTTGAACCCCGAATGGATCTCGCATAGTGTGCGATTTCCGGGTTCAGTACGTTCGGACCGTTGGATCATGGCCAAACTGGAATATGTGGATCTAGGTATTTTAAGGATCGTGTAGGATTAAACGGATCATAAATCGGAGTCCCGGATGCTCCGGAAAAGCCAACCCTAGGGTTAGGTTTACGGAAAATCGTTCGTCAGTCCGAGTGTGCGATCGTGAGCAATCCGACCGTCCGTTCGAGACCAAACTCTCGGGACATGTGTCCTAGGCTTATCGGAACCTCTAGGAACGATCGGATCGAAATTCTGAGGTCGTGGACCCCACGGGGTCCCGAGTTGACTTTTAGGGACTTTATCGCTTTTGAGTCCCGAGATACTTCTAAAGCGTGCCCACTGAGAGGAAAAGCTAATGTGGGTATAAGATTGACTTTCAAAGTGATGCACGCACTTTTAGGAGGCGGGGGTCAGGGTTTTTAATTTAATATTATATTACTGAGCAGAGTTTTTAATAAAATATTATTATGATGGTTATACAGGCACCCGGGCACCGGGTGACCCGCAGGAGGGACCTTCAAAGGGTCCAGCTAGCTCAGAGTATCTGTGAGTGGACCTTTTTGTTTTCATAAATGAATTTATGCAGTTTAATCTTATTATTTGATCTTGAATGAGTTTATTCATTGATCAGAGTTTTAATAGCTTGATTTATCACTTATATATGTTTATGTTTTATTTCTATATTTCACATGCTGCCGAGTTGAGAGTGCCTAGAGATTTTGGCATACTAGAGTTTTAGATAGTTAACAGATAAAAAGGCAGTAGAGTTCAGAGTTAAATAAGAATTTATTTTATTTCTCGTTAAATTATTTCTGAAACTATATTTTCTTAGAAACCACCATAGGTACCCAAAATTAATTAAGGTTGCCTTCGATAAATATGTTGCCTTCGGATTTAAATGTTGCCTTCGGTTATAATGATGTCGACGGACATCCTGTTGCCTTCGGTTAGGTCAGCATGCTTGACATTGCCCCACGAGTTGCGGGGACGCCCGGACCGTGAGGTGCGAGATTGCGGATCAGGTTGACCTAGTGTCCCCTGAATCCTGCGAGATAGCGGTTTGGGTTGACCTTGCGTCACCGAGACCTGCGAGAATGTGTCACTCCGGTGGCACGAGAATGGAATTGACGGAACTAAGGAATTGACGGAACAATAAATGGGTACACCTAGGTGGTAGATTTAAAAGTTGATTTTAATGCTTTCAATGATTTAATGTTTGATCAAGTATGTGATTGATTATATATATATATGTAGAAACGAATGCAGCAATTCTAGTACGAGTATTTATATAAGAAATGATATATTTTCTTAACTATTTTACAGTGGGGTTAGTATGTTCATATGCTATTTTCTAAACTTTATTTTTGGTCCACTCACCCTTTTTAATGTTTTGCGCCCCCAGGCAGTAAACGTGCACAGTAAGCCACCACCGGGCCGAGTCCATCTTCCGCTACATAACTTGACAACGTAGGGTCTTGTACGATTACTTTATACCTGTAATCTAATCTGTGTAGAGCTCTGATATTGCCCTAGAACACTTGTCTAACTGTTAGTATGTAACTTTTTGTATGCTGACAGTTGGTGTATATTTTCTATGCATGTTGACAGGTGTAATCTTGGGATTGGTCCGTTTCAGGGGAGACTCTGCTGAGTTTTTCGGCAGTAGTCAAACCCCAGTTGATTTAGAAATCTTGACTAGAAGGGCAGTTTGGTCAATTGTGCTCGGCACTTGCCAGGTGTCGGACACGCACAGGGTTCGGCTCGGATTCCAAAGTGGAATTTGGGTCGGGTCCTGTCAAGGAGTCATTTGGTGAGTTTTGAGTGAAGTCCAATCGCTAGAACTACGGAATACACCAACCACTCCTATAAGGAACGAACTGCCTTTGAACCTGAATTGTCCAATTTCCGTACCCCTATTGATTTCCGATCGAGCCCAAAACTTGGGTATCATCATAATATGGTGGGAGGAGTCATTTGGTGAGTTTTGAGTGAAATCCAATCGCTAGAACTACGGAATGCACCAACCACTCCTGTAAGGAACGAACGGCCTTTGAACCTGAATTGTCCAATTTCTTACCCCAACTGATTTCCGATCGAGCCCAAAACTTGGGCATCAACATAATATGGTGGGAGGAGTCATTTGGTGTGTTTTGAGTTAAATCCAATCGCTAGAACTACGGAATACACCAACCACTGCTATATGGAACGAACAGCCTTTGAAACTGAATTGTCCAATTTCTTACCCCTATTGATTTCCGATCGAGCCCAAAACTTGGGCATCATCATAATATGGTGGGAGGAGTCATTTGGTGAGTTTTGAGTGAAATCCAATCGCTAGAACTATGCAATGCACCAACCACTCCAATTCGGAACGACTTGTCTTCGAACTTTAATTGTCCAATTTCTTTCCCCTATGGATTTCCGATCGAACCCAAAACTTGGGCATCATCATAATATGGTGGGAGGAGTCATTTGGTGGGTTTTGAGTGAAATCCAATGGCTAGAACTACGGAATACACCAGCCACTCCTATATGGAACGAACATCCTTTGAACCTGAATTATCCAATTTCTACGCCTATTGATTTCCGATCGAGCCCAAAACTTGGGCATCATCATATTATGGTGGGAGGAGTCATTTGGTGAGTTTTGAGTGAAATCCAATCGCTTGAACTACGGAATACACCAACCACTCCTATAACGAACGAACTGCCTTTGAACCTGAATTGTCCAATTTCTCACCCCTACTGATTTCCGATCGAGCCCAAAACTTGGGCATCATCATAATATGGGGGGAGGAGTCATTTGGTGAGTTTTGAGGGAAATCCAATCGCTAGAACTATGCAATACACCAACCACTCCAATTCGGAACGAACTGTCTTCGAACTTAAATTGTCCAATTTCTTACCCCTACGGATTTCCGATGGAGCCCAAAACTTGGGTATCATCATAGTGTGGTGGGAGGAGTCATTTGGTAAGTTTTGAGTGAAATCCAATCGCTAGAACTACGGAATACACCAACCACTCCTGTAAGGAGCGAACAGCCTTTGAACTTGAATTGTCCAATTTCTTACCCCTATTGATTTCCGATCGAGCCCAAAACTTAGGCATCATCATAATATGGTGGGAGGAGTCACTTGGGGAGTTTTGAGTGAAATCCAATCGCTAGAACTACGGAATACACCAACCACTCCTATAAGGAACGAACAGCGTTTGAAGTTGAATTGTCCAATTTCTTACCCCTATTGATTTCCGATCGAGCCCAAAACTAGGGCATCGTCATAATATGTTGGGAGGAGTCATTTGGTGAGTTTAGAGTGAAATCCAATCCCTAGAACTATGCAATACACCAACAACTCCAATTCGGAACGCACTGCCTTCGAACTTGAATTGTCCAATTTCTTACCCCTATCGATTTCCGATCGGGCCCAAAACTTTTGCATCATCATAATATGGTGGGAGGAGTCATTTGGTGAGTTTTGAGTGAAATCCAATCGCTAGAACTACGGAATACACCAACCACTCCTATAAGGAACGAACTGCCTTTGAACCTGAATTGTCCATTTTCTTACCCCTATTGATTTCCAATCGAGCCCAAAACTTGGGCATCATCATAGTATGGTGGGAGGAGTCATTTGGTGAGTTTTGAGTGTAATCCAATTGCTAGAACTACGGAATAGACCAACCACTCCTATGTGGAACGAACATCCTTTGAACCTGAATTATCCAATTTCTTACCCCTATTGATTTCCGATCGAGCCCAAAACTTGGGCATCATCATATTATGGTGGGAGGAGTCATTTGGTGACTTTTGAGTTAAATCCAACAGCTAGAACTACGGAATACACCAACCACTCCTATAAGGAACGAACAGCCTTTGAACTTGAATTGTCCAATTTCTTACCCCTATTGATTTCCGATTGAGCCCAAAACTAGGGCATCGTCATAATATGTTGGGAGGAGTCATTTGGTGAGTTTTGAGGGAAATCCAATTGCTAGAACTATGCAATACACCAACCACTCCAATTCGGAACGAACTGTCTTCGAACTTGAATTGTCCAATTTCTTACCCCTATTGATTTCCGATCGAGCCCAAAACTTGGGCATCATCATAATATGGTGGAAGGAGTCATTTGGGGAGTTTTGAGTGAAATCCAATTGCTAGAACTACGCAAAACACGAACGACCCCAATTCGGCACGAACTGCCTTTGAACTTGAATTGTCCAATTTCTTATACCTATGGATTTCCGATCGAGCCCAAATATGGTGGGAGGAGTCATTTGGTGAGTTTTGACTGAAATCCAATCGCTAGAGCTACAGAATACACCAACCACTCCTATAAGGAACGAACTGCCTTTGAACTTGAATTGTAAAATTTCTAACCCCTATTGATTTCCGATCGAGCCAAAAACTTGGTCATCACCATAATATGGTGGGAGGAGTCATTTGGTGAGTTTTGAAAGAATTCCAGTAGCTAGAACTACGGAATACACCAACCACTCCAATTCGGAATGAACTGCCTTTGAACTTGACTTTGAACCTGAATTGTCCAATTCCAATATAAGGAACGAACTGCCTTTGAACCTGAATTGTCCAATTCTATTCCCTATTGATTTGAGATCGAGCCAAAAACTTGGGAACCATCATAATATGGTGGGAGGAATCATTTGGGGAGTTTTCAGTTAAATCCAATCGCTAGAACTAAGCAACACAACAACCACTCCAATTCGAAACGAACTTCCTTTGAAGTTGAATTGTCCAATTTCTTACACCTATGGATTTCCGATCGAGCCCAAAACATGGGCGTCATCATAATATGGTGGGAGGAGTCATTTGGTGATTTCTGAGTGAAATCCAATCGCTAGAACTGTGCAATACACCAACCACACCAATTCGGAATGAACTACCTTTGAACTTGACTTATCAAATTTCTTTCACCTATGGATTTCCGATCGAGCCCAAAACTTGGGCATCATCATAACATGGTGGGAGGAGTCATTTGGAGAGTTTTGAGTGAAATCCAATCCCTAGAACTACGGAATACACCAACCACTCCGATAAGGAACGAACTGCCTTTGTACCTGAATTGTCCAATTTATACCCCGTATTGATTTCCGATCGAGCCCAAAACTTTGGCATCAACATAATATGGTGGGAGGAGTCATTTGGTGAGTTTTGAGTGAATCAAATTGCTAGTACTATGCAATACACTAGCGACTCCAATTCGGAACGAACCGCCTTTCAACCTGTGTTGTCCAATTTCTTACCCCTATTGACTTTCGATCGAGCCCAAAACTTGGGCATCATCATAATATGGTGGGAGGCGTCATTGGTGAGTTTTGAGTGAAATCCAATCGTTAGAACTAAGGAATACACCAAACACTCCTATAAGGAACGAACTGCCTTTGAACCTGAATTGTCCAGTTTCTTACCCTTATTGATTTTCGATCGAGCCCAAAACCTGGCCATCATCATAATGTGGAGGGAGGAGTCATTTGGTGAGTTTGAGTGAAATCCAATCGCTAGAACTATGCAATACACCAACCACTCCAATTCGGAACGAACTGCCTTTGAACTTGAATTGTCCAATTTCTTACACCAATTTATTTCCGATCGAGCCCAAAACATGGGCATCATCGTAATATGGCGGGAGGAGTCATTTGGTGAGTTTTGAGTGAAATCCAATCGCTAGAACTAAGGACTACACAACCACTCCTATAAGGAACGAACTGCCATTGAACCTGAATTGTCCAATTTCTTACTCCTATTGATTTCCGATCGAGACCAAAACATAGGCGTCATCATAATATGGTGGGAGGATTCATTTGGAGATTTCTGAGTGAAATCCAATCGCTAGAACTGTGCAATACACCAACCACTCCAATTCGGAACGAACTGCCTTTGAACTTGAATTGTCCAATTTCTTACACCTATGGATTTCCGATCGAGCCCAAAACTTGGGCATCATCATAACATGGTGGGAGGAGTCATTTGGTGAGTTTTGAGTCAAATCCAATCGCTAGAACTACGGAATACACCAACCACTCCTATAAGGAACGAACTGCCTTTGAACCTGAATTGTCTAATTTATAACCCGTATTGATTTCCGATCGAGCCCAAAACTTGGGCATCAACATAATATGGTGGGAGGAGTCATTTGGTGAGTTTTGAGTGAAATCCAATCGCTAGAACTACGGAATACACCAAACACTCCAATTCGGAACGAACTGCCTTAGAACTTGACTTATCAAATTTCTTTCACCTATGGATTTCCGATCGAGCCCAAAACTTGGGCATCATCATAACATGGTGGGAGGAGTCATTTGGTGAGTTTTGAGAGAAATCCAATCGCTAGAACTACGGAATACACCAACCATTCTATAAGGAACGAACTGCCTTGAACTTGAATTGTCTAATTTATAACCCGTATTGATTTCCGATCGAGCCCAAAAGCTGGGCATCAACATACTATGGTGGGAGGAGTCATTTGGGGAGTTTTGAGTGAAATCCAATCGCTAGAACTAACGGAATACACCAAACACTCCAATTCGGAACGAACTGCCTTAGAACTTGACTTATCAAATTTCTTTCATCTATGGACTTCCGATCGAGCCCAAAACTTGGGCATCATCATAATATAGTGGGAGGAGTCATTTGGTGAGTTTTGAGTGAAATCCAATCGCTAGAATTATGGAATACACCAACCACTCCGATAAGGAACGAACTGCCTTTGAATCTGAATTGTCCAATTTCTAACCCCTATTGATTTCATATCAAGCCCAAAACTTGGGAACCATCATAATATGGTGGGAGGAATCATTTGGTGAGTTTTAAGTTAAATCTAGTTGCTAGCACTATGCAACACAACAACCACTCCAATTCGGAACGAACTTCCTTTGAACTTGAATTGTCCAATTTCTTACACCTATGGATTTCCGATCGAGCCCAAAACTTGGGCATCATGATAATATGGTGGGAGGAGTCATTTGGTGAGTTTTGTGTGAAATCCAATTGCTAGAACTACGAAATACACCAAACATTCCTATATGGAACGAACTGCCGTTGAAACTGAATTGTCCAATTTCTAACCCCTATTGGTTTCCGATCGAGCCCAAACTTGGGCACCACGATAATATGGTGGGAGGAGTCTTTGGTGAGTTTTGATTGAAATCCAATCGCTAGAACTAAGCAACACAACAACCACTCCAATTCGGAACGAACTGCCCTTGAAGTTGAATTGTCAAATTTCTTTCACCTATGGATTTCCGATCGAACCCAAAAAACTTGGGCATCAACATAATACGGTGGGAGGAGTCATTTAGTGAGTTTTGAGTGAAATCCAATTGCTAGAACTATGCAATACACCAACCACCCCAATTCGGAACGAACTAACTTTGAACTTGAATTGTCCAATTTCTGACACCTATGGATATCCGACCGAGACCAAAACTTGGGCATTATCATAATATGTGGGAAGAGTCATTTGGTGAGTTTTGAGTGAAATCCAAATGCTAGAACTGCGGAATACACCAGCGACTCCAATTCGGAACGAACCGCCTTTCAACCTGTGTTGTCCATTTCTTACCCCTATTGATTTTCGATCGAGCCCAAAACCTGGCCATCATCATAATATGGTGGGAGGAGTCATTTGGTGAGTTTTGAGTGAAATCCAATCGCTAGAACTATGCAATACACCAAGCACTCCAATTCGGAACGAACTGCATTCGAACTTGAATTGTCCAATTTCATACCCCTATTGATTTCCGATCGAGCCCAAAACTTTTGCATCATCATAATATGGTGGGAGGAGTCATTTGGTGAGTTTTGAGTGAAATCCAATCGCTTGAACTACGGAATACACCAGCCACTCCTATAAGGAATGAACTGCCTTTCACTTGAATTATCCAATTTCTTACCCCTATTGATTCACGATCGAGACCAAAACTTGGGCATCATCATAATATGGTGGGAGGAGTCATTTGGTGAGTTTGAGTGAAATCCAATTGCTAAAACTACGGAATCCACCAACCACTCCTGTAAGGAACGAACTTCCTTTGAACTTGTATTGTCCAATTTCTTAACCCTGTTGATTTCCGATCGAAATCAAAACTTGGGCATCATCATAAATATGGTGGGAGGAGTCATTTGGTGAGTTTTGAATGAAATCCAAAGTTTAGAACTACGGAATACACCAACCACTCCTATAAGGAACAAACTGCCTCTCAACCTAATTGTCCAATTTCTTACCCCTATCGACTGATTTCCAGTCGTGGCCAAAACTTGGGCAAACATCATAATATGGTGGGAGGAGTCATTTGGTGAGTTTTGAGTAAAATCCAATCGCTAGAACTATGCAATACACCAACCACCCAATTCGTAACGAACTGCCTTTGAACATGAATTGTCCAGTTTCTGACACCTATGGATTTCTGATCGAGCCCAAAACTTGGGCACTGTCAAAATATAGTGGGAGGTGTCATTTGGTGAGTTTTGACTGAAATCCAATTGCTAGAACTATGCAATACACCAAACACTCCAATTCGGAACGAACCGCCTTTCAACTTGAATTGTCCAATTTCTTACACCTATGGACTTCCGATCGAGCCCAAAACTTGGGCATCATGATAATATGGTGGGAGTAGTCAATTGGTGAGTTTTGAGTGAATCCAATCGCTAGAACTATTCAACACACCAAGCACTCCAATTCGGAACGAACTGCCTTCGAACTTGAATTGTCCAATTTCTTACCCCCGTTGATTTCCGATTGAGCGCAAAACTTGGGCATCATCATAATATGGTGGGAGGAGTCATTTGGTGAGTTTTGAGTGAAATGCAATCGCTAGAACTATACAATACACCAACCACTCCAATTCGGAACAAACTGCCTTCGAAGTTGAATTGTCCAATTTCGTACACCTATGGATTTCCGATCGAGCGCAAAACTTGGGCATCTTCACAATATGGTGGGAGGAGTCATGTGGTGAGTTTTGAGTGAAATCTAATCGCTAGAACTACGGAATACACCAACCACTCCTATAGGGAAAGAAGTGCCTTTGAACCTGAATTGTCCAATTTCTTACCCCTATTGATTTCCGATCGAGGCCAAAACTTGGGCAAACATCATAATATGGTGCGAGGAGTCATTTGGTGAGTTTTAAGTGAAATCCAATCACTAAAACTATGCAACACAGCAACCAACCCAATTCGGAACGAACTGCCTTTGAACTTGAATTGTCCAATTTATGACACCTATGGATTTCCGATCAAGCCCAAAACTTGGCATTGTCAAATGTTGTGGGAGGAGTCATTTGGGGAGTTTTGAGTGAAATCCGATCGCTAGAACTAAGGAATACACCAACCACTTCTGTAAGGAACGAAGTGCCTTTGAACCTGAATTGTCCAATTTCTTTTCCCCAATTGATTTCCGATCGAGCCCAAAACTTGGGCACCATCATAATATAGTGGGAGGAGTCATTTGTGTGTTTTGAGTGAAATCCAATCGCTAGAACTACGGAATACACCAGCCACTCCTATAAGGAACGAACTTGCCTTTGAACCTGAATTGTCCAATTTCTTACCCCTATTGATTTCTGATCGAGCCCAAACAGGGGCATCATCATAATATGGTTTGAGGAGTCATTTCGTGAGTTTTGAGGGAAATCCAATTGCTAGAACTATGCAGACACCAACCACTCCAATTCGGAACGAACTGCCTTCGAAATTGAATTGTCCCAATTTCTTACCCCTATGGATTTCGGATCGGGCCCAAAACTTTGGCATCATCATAATATGATGGGAGGAGTCATTGGTGAGTTTTGAGTGAAATTCAATCGCTAGAACTAACGGAATACACCAACCACTCCTATAAGGACGAACTGCCTCTGAACCTGAATTGTCCAATTTCTTCCCCCCATTGATTCCGATCGAGCCCAAACTGTGGGCATCATCATAATAGGGTGGGAGGAGTCATTTGGGAGTTTTGAGTGAAATGCAATCGCTAGAACTATGCAAGACACCAACCACTTCAATTCGGAAAGAACTGCTTCGAACTTGAATTGTCCAATTTCTTACCCCTATGGATTCCGATCGTCCCAAAACTTGGGCATCATCATAATATGGTGGGAGGAGTCATTAGGTGAGTTTTGAGTGAATCCAATCGCTAGAACTACGGAATACACCAACCACTCCTATAAGGAACGAACTGCCTTTGAACCTGAATTGTCCAATTTCTTACCCCTATTGATTTCGATCGAGCCAAACTTGGGCACGTTCAAAATATGGTGGGAGGAGTCATTTGGTGACTTTTGAGTGAAATCCAATCGCTAGAACTACGGAATACACCAGCCACTCCTATAAGGAACGAACTGCCTTGAACAGAATTGTCCAATTTCTTACCCCTATAGATTTCCGATCGAGCCCAAAACTTGGGCATCATCATAATATGGTGGAGGAGTCATTTGTGAGATTTGAGTGAAATTCAATCGCTAGAACTACGGAATACTCCTACCACTCTATAAGGAACGTACTGCTTTCAATTTGAATTGTCCAATTCTTACCCTATTGATTCTCCGATCGAGCCCAAAACTTGGGCATCATCATAATGTGGTGGGAGGATTCGTTTGTTGAGTTTTGAGTGAAATCCAATCAGTAGAACAACGGAATACACCAGCCACACTATAAGGAACGAACTGCCTTCGAATCTGTATTGTCCAATTTCTTACCCCAATTATTTCCGATCGAGCCCAAAACTTGGCATCATCATAATATGGTGGGAGGAGTCAGTTGGTGAGTTTTGAGTGAAATCCAATCGCTAGAACTATGCAATACACCAACCACTCCAATTCGGAACGAACTGCCTTCGACTTGAACTGTCCAAATTTCTTACCCCTATGGATTTCCGATCGAGCCCAAAACTTGGGCATCATCCTAATATGGTGGGAAGGAGTCATTTGGAGAGTTTTGATTGAAATCCAATTGTTAGAAAACTACGAAATACACGAACCACTCCTATAAGGAACGAACTGCGTTTGAACCTGAATTGTCCAATTTCTTACCCCTATTGATTTCCGATCACGCCCAAAACTTGCGCATCATCATAATACGGTGGGAGGAGTCATTTGGTGAGTTTTGAGTGAACTCCAATCGCTAGAACGATGCAATACACCAACCACTCCAATTCGGAACGAACTGCCTTCGACTTGAATTGTCCAATTTCTTACCCCTATGAATTTCCGATCGAGCCAAAACTTGGGCATCATCATAATATGGTGGGAGGAGTCATTTGATGAGTTTTTGAGTGAAATCCAATCGCTAGAAATACGGAATACAGCAACCACTCCTATAAGGAACGAACTGCCTTTGAACTGATTGTCCAATTTCTTACCCCTATTGATTTCCGATCGAGCCCAAAACTTGGGCATCATCATAATTTAGAGGGAGGAGTCATTTGGTGAGGTTTTGAGTGAAATCCAATCACTAGCACTACGGAATACACCAGCCAGTCCTATAAGGACCGAACTGCCTTCGAACCTGTATTGTACAATTTCTTACCCCAATTGATTTCCGATCGAGCCCAAAACTTGGGCATCGTCATAATATGGTGGGAGGAGTCATTTGGTGAGTTTTGAGTGAAATCCAATCGCTAGAACTATGCAATACACCAACCACTCCAATTCGAACGAACTGCCTTCGAACTTGAACGGTCCAATTTCTTACCCCTATGGATTTCCGAACGAGCCCAAAACTTGGGCATCATCATAATATGTGGGAGGAGTCATTTGGTGAGTTTTGAGTGAAATCCAATCGCTAGAAGTATGCAATACACCAACCACC
This sequence comes from Prunus yedoensis, assembly GCA_005406145.1. Taxonomy (NCBI): domain Eukaryota; kingdom Viridiplantae; phylum Streptophyta; class Magnoliopsida; order Rosales; family Rosaceae; genus Prunus; species Prunus yedoensis. The sequence goes on along the minus strand of BJCG01002419.1, from coordinate 516,230 downwards.
CCAATTCGTAACGAACTGCCTTGAACATGAATTGTCCATTTTCTGACACCTATGGATTTCGGATCGAGCCCAAAACTTGACATTGTCAAAATATGGGGGGAGGTGTCATTTGGTGAGTTTTGACTGAAATCCAAATTGCTACTACTATGCAATACGCCGACCACCCGAATTCGGAACGAACTGCCATCGAACTTGAACGGTCCCAATTTCTTACCCTTATGGATTTCCGATCGAGCCCAAAACTTGGGCATCATCATAATATGGTGGGTGGAGTCATTTGATGATGTTTGAGTGAAATCCAATCGCTAGAACTACGGAATAACCGCAACACTCCAAAAGGAACGAGCAGCCTTTGAACCTGAATTGTCCAATTTCTAACCACTAATTGATTTCCGATCGAGCCCAAAACTTGGGCATTATCATAATACGGTGGGAGGAGTCATTTGGTGAGTTTTGAGTGAAATCCAATCGCTAGAAACTACGGAATACACCAACCTTCCTATAAGGAACTACTGCCTTTGAACCTGAATTGTCCAATTTCTTACCCCTATGATTTCCGATCGAGCCCAAAACTTGGGCATCATACGTAACATGGTGGAGGAGTCATTTGGTGACTTTGTGTGAATCCAATCGCTAGACCTACGGATAACCAGCCACTCCTAATAGGAACGAACTGCCTTCGAACCTGAATTGTCCAATTTCTTACACCAACTAATTACGATAGAGCCCAAAACAGGGCATCATCATAATATGGTTGGAGGGAGTCATTTGGTGAGTTGTCAGTGAAATCCAATTGCTAGAACTACGGAATACACCAACCACTCCGATAAGGACGAACTGCGTTTGAACCTGAATTGTCCAATTTCTTAACCCCTATTGATTTTCCGATCGAGCCCAAAACCTGGGAATCATCATAATATGGTGGGAGGAGTCATTTGATGAGTTTTTAGTGAAATCCAATCGCTAGAACTAACGGAATACCGCAACCACTCCATAAAGGAACGAGCAGCCTTTGAACCTGAAATGTCCAATTTCTAACCACTATTGATTGCCGATCGAGCCCAAAACTTGGGCATAATCATAATACGGGTGGGAGGAGTCATTTGTTGAGTTTTGAGTGAAATCCAATCGCTAGAAACTACCGGAACTACACCAGCCACTCCTCGAATTACGAACTACGGAATACAACCAGCCACTCCTAGGAAGGACACGAACTGCCTTTGAACCTGAATTGGTCCAATTTCCTTAACCCTATTGATTTCCGATCGAGCCCAAACTTGGCATCACCTATATGGGGGAGGAGTCATTTGGTGAGTTTTGATTGAATCCATCGCTAGACCTACGCAATAAACCAACCACTCGAATTCGGAACGATCTGCCTTCGAACCTGAATTGTCCCAATTTCTTACCCCCTATTGATTTCCGATCGAGCCCAAAACTTGGGCATCATCATAATATGGTGGGAGGAGTCATTTGGTGAGTTTTGAGTGAAATCCAATCGCTAGCACTACGGAATACACACAACCACTCCTATAAGGAACGAACTGCCTCTTTCAACCTGAATTGTCCCATTTCTTACCCCTATTGATTTCCGATCGAGCCCAAAACTTGGGCATCATCATAGATGGTTGGAGGAGTCATTGTGGTGAGTTTGGGTGAAATCCCAAGTGCTAGAACTACGGAATACACCAACCACTCCTACAAGGAACGATCTGCCTTTCAACCTGAATTGTCCAATTTCTTACCCCTATTGATTCCGATCGAGTCCAAAACTTGGGCATCACCATACTATGGTTGGAGGAGTCATTTGGTGAGTTTTGAGTGAAATCCAATCCCTAGAACTACGGAATACACCAACCACTCCTATAAGGAACGAACAGCCTTTGAACCTGAATTGTCCAATTTCGAACCACTTTTGATTTCCAATCGAGGCCAAAACTTGGGCATCATCATAATACGGTGGGAGGAGTCATTTGGTGAATTTGAGTGAAATCCAATCGCTAGAACTACGGAATACACCAGCCACTCCTATAAGGAACGAACTGCCATTGAACCAGAATTGTCCAATTTCTTACCCCTATTGATTTCCGATCGAGCCCAAAACTTGGGCATCATCATAATATGGTGGGAGGAGTCATTTGGTGACTTTTGTGTGGAAATCCAATCGCTAGACCTACGAATACACAACAGCCACATCACTATAGGAACGAACTCCTTTAACCTGAATTGTCCAATTTCTTACACCAACTGATTTCCAATAGCCCAAAACAGGGGCATCATCATAATATGGTTGGAGGAGTCATTTGGTGAGTTTTGGGTGAAATCAATCGCTAGAACTACGACGGATACACCAACCCTCCTATAAGGAACGAAGCTGCATTTAACCTGAATTGTCCAATTTCTTACCCCTAGTGATTTCCGATCGAGCCTAAAACTTGGGCATCATCAATAATAGGGTGGGAGGAGTCATTTGGTGGAGTTTTGAGTGAAATCCAATCGCTAGACTACGGAATACCACCGGCCACTCCATATTAAACGAACTGGCCTTTGAACCAGAATTGGTCAATTTCTTACTCCGATTGATTTTCGATCGAGCCAAAACCTGGGCATCATTATAATATGGTGGGAGGAGTCATTTGGTGAGTTTTTGAGTGAAATCCAATTGCTAGAACTACGGAATACACCAGCCACTCCTATAAGGAACGAACTGCCTTTGAACATGAATTGTCAATTTCTTACCGCCATGGATTTCCGATCGATCCCAAAACTTGGGCATCAACATAATATGGTGGGACAAGTCATTTGGTGAGTTTTGAGTGAAATCCAATCGCTAGAACTACGGAATACACCAACCCCTCCTATAAGGAACGAACTGCATTTCAACCTGAATTTCCAATTTCTTACCCCTATTGATTTCCGATCGAGCCCAAAACTTGGGCATCATCATAATATGGTGGGAGGAGTGATTGGTGAGTTTTGAGTGAAATCCATTGCTAGAACTACGGAATACACCAGCCACTCCTATAAGGAACGAACTGCCTTTGCACATGAATTGTCCAATTTCTTACCGCCATTGATTTCCGATCGATCCAAAACTTGGGCAATCATATAATAGGGTGGGACAAGTCATTTGGTGAGGTTTGAGTGAAAATCCAATCGCTAGAACTACGGAATACTCCAACCACTCCTATAAGGAACGAACTGCCTTTGAACCTGAATTGTCCCATTCTTAACCCTATTGATTTCCGATCGAGCCCAAAACCTGGGCATCATCATAATATGGTGGGAGGAGTCATTTGGTGAGTTTTGAGTGAAATCCAATCGCTAGAACTATGGAATAACCAGCCACACCTATAAGGAACGAACTGCCTTTGAACCTGAATTGTCCAATTTTTTACCCCCGTTGATTTCTGATCGAGCCCAATACTTGGGCATCATCATAATATGGTGGGAGGAGTCATTTGGTGAGTTTTGAGTGAAATCCAATCGCTAGAACTATGGAATACACCAGCCACTCCTATAAGGAACGAACTGCGTTTGAACCTGAATTGTCAAATTTCTTACCCCCATTGATTTCCGATCGAGCCCAAAACTTGGCATCATCATAATATGGTGGGAGGAGTCATTTGGTGAGTTTTGAGTGAAATCCAATCGCTATAACTATGGAATACACCTGCCACTCCTATAAGGAACGAACTGCCCTTAAACCTGAATTGTCCAATTCTTACCCTTATTGATTTCCGATTGAGCCCAAAACTTGGGCATCATCATAATATGGTCGAGGAGTCCATTTGGTGAGTTTTGAGTGAAATCCAATCGATAGAACTACGGAATACCCCAGCCACTCCCATAAGGGACGAACTGCCTTTGAACCTGAATTTTCGAATTTCTTACTCCGATTGATTTCCAATCGAGCCAAAACTTGGGCATCATCATAATATGGTGGGAGGAGTCATTTGGTGAGTTTTGACTGAAATCCAATCGCTAGAACTACGAATACACCAGCCACTCCCATATTAACGAACTGCCTTTGAACCTGAATTGTCCAATTTCTTACCCCTATTGATTTCCGATCGAGCCCAAAACCTGGGCATCATCATAAATGGTGGGAGGAGTCCATGTCGTGAGTTTTGAGTGAAAATCCAATTGCTAGAACTACGGAATACACCAGTCACTCCTATAAGGAACGAACTGCCTTTGAACCTGAATTGGCCAATTCTTACCCCTATGATTTCCGATCGAGCCTAAAACTGGGCATCATCATAATATGGTGGGAGGAGTCTTGGAGAGTTTTGAGTGAAATCCAATCGATAGAACTACGGAATAACCCCAGCCACTCCCATAAGGGACGAACTGCCTTTGAACTGAATTTTCGAATTTCTTACTCGATTGATTTCCAATCGAGCCAAACTTGGGCATCATCAATATGGTGGGAGGAGTCATTTGGTGGTTTTGAGTGAATCCAATCGCTAGCACTACGGAATACACCAGCCACTCCTATAAGGAACGAACTGCCAATGAACCTGAATTGTCCAATTTCTTACGCTATTGATTTCCGATCGCGCCCAAAACATGGGCATCACCATAATATGGTTGGGAGGAGTCATTCGGTGAGTTTTGAGTGAAATCCAATCGCTAGACTACGGATCACAGCCACTCCCATAAGGGACGAACTGCCTTTGAACCTGAATTGTCGAATTTCTTACTCCGATTGACTTCCAATCGAGCCCAAAACTTGGGCGCATCATCATATATGGTGGGCGGAGTCGTTTGGTGAGTTTTGAGTGAAATCCATCTGCTAAAACATGCAAATCCACCAACTACTCCAATTCGGAACGAACTGTCTTCGAACTTGAATTGTCCAATTTCTTACCCCATTGACTTCCGATCGAGCCCAAAACTTGGGCATCATCCTAATATGGTGGGAGGAGTCATTTGGTGAGTTTTGAGTGAAATCCAATCGCTAGAACTGGCAACACACCAACCACTCCAATTCGGAACGAACTGCCTTTCGAACTTGAATTGTCCAATTTCTTACACCTATGGATTTCCGATCGCCAAACTTGGGCATCATCATAATACGGTGGGAGGAGTCATTTGGTGAGTTTTGAGTGAAATCCAATTGCTAGAACTGTGGAATACAACCAACCACTCCTATAAGGAACGAACTGCCTTCGAACTTGAATTGTCCAATTTCTTACACCTATGCATTTCCGATCGAGCCCAAAACTTGGGCCTCATCATCATATGGTGAGAGCAGTCATTTGGTGAGTTTGAGTGAAATCCAATCGCTAGAACTTCGGATACACCAGCCACTCCTATAAGCAACGAATTGCCTTTGAACCCGAATTTTCCAATTTCTTACCCCTATTGATTTCCGATCGAGCCCAGAACTTGGGCATCATCATAATATGGTGGGAGGAGTCATTTGGTGAGTTTTGAGTGAAATCCAATCGCTAAAACTACGGAATACACCAGCTACTCCTATAAGGAACGAACTGCCTTTGAACCTGAATTGTCCAATTTCTTCCCCCTATTGATTTCCGATCGAAGCCCAAAACTTGGGCATCATCCTAATATGGTGGGAGGAGTCATTTGGTGAGTTTTGAGTGAAATCCAATCGCTAGAACTAGGCAATACACCATCCACTCCAATTCGGAACAACTTCCTTCGAACTTGAATTGTCCAATTTCTTACCCCTTGGACTTCCGATCGAGCCCAAAACTTGGGCATCATCATAATATGGTGGGAGGAGTCATTTGGTGAGTTTTGAGTGAAATCCAATCGCTAGAACTACGGAATACACCAACCCACTCCTATAAGGAACGAACTGCCTTTGAACCAGAATTGTCCAATTTCTTACCTCTATTGATTTCCGATCGAGTCCAAAACTTGGGCATCATCATAATATGGTGGGTGGAGTCATTTGGTGAGTTTTGAGTGAATCCAATCGCTAGAACTACGTAATACACCAACCACTCCTATAAGGAACAAACTACCTTTGAACCTGAATTGCCAATTTCTTTCCCTATTTAATCCCGATCAAGCCAGAAACTTGGGCATCATCGTAATATGGTGGGAGGAGTCATTTGGTGTGTTTTGACTGAAATCCAATCGCTAGAACTGTGCAATACACTAACCACTCCTATAAGGAACGAACTTCCTTTGAACCTGAATTGTCCAATTCTTACCCTATTGATTTCCGATCGAGCCCAAAACATGGACATCATCATAATATGGTGGGAGGAGTCATTTAGTGAGTTTTGAGTGAAATCCAATCGCTAGAACTATGGAAAACACCAACCACTCCTATAAGGAACGAACTTCCTTTGAACCTGAATTGTCCAATTTCTTACCCTTATTGATTTCCGATCGGGCCGAAAACTAGGGCAATCATCATAATATGGTGGGAGGAGTCATTTGGGGAGTTTTGAGTGAAATCCAATCGCTAGAACTATGCAATACACCAACCACTCCAATACGGAACGAACTTCCTTTGAACTTGAATTGTCCAATTGCTTACACCTATGGATTTCCGATCGACCCAAAACTTGGGCATCATCATAATATGGTGGGAGGAGTCATTTGGTGAGTTTTGAGTGAAATCCGATCGCCAGAACTACGGAATATGATATGTTCATAATTTCACACATTTGCATGCCTTCTTTACTTAGTGATTTCGTTTAGTTTCTCTTTATTTTGAGTCACTTACCTATGTTTGTGTGTTTTGTAAGTTAGACATCAAGAGATCACATTTGACACAATCCATGCATATTAAGGGCTGATTGGCACAAGAGGAATATAAACTTAAAGACAGACCCAATTTGGGCCACACTCTCCTTGTCAGTCCAGCTTCGTAGGTCATCTTGCAAGCCTCATTTCAGCAACTTACACAACTCAAATGAGGAGATGTCCTTCATAGAAGTTGTTCAGATTGGTGTCTAGTATAACATATCCAAAATGCAGCCCAAATGAACATATCTGGAGTCCTTAACACGTCAAACACTGAACCATGCACATATCTGGAGTCCTTAACTCGTCAAACACTGAACCATGCTTAGGAGGATTTAATATGCAGCTGTCAGCTAATAAGCCTTGTGTTCCACACCTCCTTTGAGCCTTGTGCCTCAACTGAGCTGTACCTGACTTTAGACAAACATGTTGACCAAATTAGGGAGGCATTTCAGCATTGGAAGTCTCAAGGAGCAAAACAAGGCATGCTAATTATGGGGAAACATGTTTGCACAAATCAAGGAACAGTTTCCAGGATTTCTGGTGGGGCTGTCTACACCAGCTTAGGGGAAGGACGAATTGGCAGTCTATAAATAGAGAGTTGCAGCTCATTCACAAGAAAAAGAAAAAAAAGAGAGTTAGACACATACATCCTCTTCATCCATTACTCCACAAAGAGATAAGAGAGCTAGCTGCAAAGGAGGGAGAGCTTGGAGCTGTCCTGAGAACTACCTTGCTGCCACCAACTAGTTCTTCTATTCTCTTTATTCTATCTATGTATTTCTTATTTTCTGTATTCATAGTTATGTTTAACTAATCCATTTAGTTAGGGCTTAGGATGAAGCCCTAGTCATGAATATTCATGTTATGGATGATTTCATAGTTAATTGATTTCCTTGCTTTCATTGCCAAGGTTGTTAATCTCTAGCTTATTATGTGCTTTATGTATGTTTCTTGGAGTAGCTAACTAGGATTTTATGTATCTAGCACAGGTTGGGAAGGGGTTTTAGATTCACCAATTCTACTCTCCTTTCACAAGCAACACATGAATGGCCTAAGAATCATTCAAGGGATTAATAACCATAGGTTGACTAGGACAGATACCATGTTCTAGGACTTGTGTGATTATCATATTCTCAAGGAACTTAATGACTCTTGTATGCTTTATTCTAAGTAGATACCATGCTTAGGTTGCATATTAGAGATCACGTGTTGTGTAGATACCATGCACATCACATGCCTTAGGAGAATCATGCATCCTGCACCTAGATACATAGGCTTGTATGCGATAATCTATTGTTGATGAGCTGGAGTCAATTTCTATGCATTCATAACTTGGACAGGAACACTAGTGGTAGATTCCATGGCTCTAACACTTCTCAATCATTGTTTCACAACTTGTTGATTGCTGCCATTGTTACTGTCCAGCACTTCCATTTCAATTATCTTGTTTCGTTTCAACAACAAAACCCCCCATTTCGAGTGCGTGTGTGGTGCTAGGATTGTTGTCCCAGACCTTGCCATTTGTTAGTTTGTTTGTTTCTTTGTTTTCTATTTTTCCAGCATTCTAGTAGTTTAACTTGTAACCCACGTTACCATTCTCCGTGGATCGACCTCGTATTTACATAAGCTATACTATAATTGGTTCGTGCACTAGCGAGAATTGAAGTTGCTATTTTTAATAACTCATTTTAGTTGTTAGGAATAGGCTCAACAGAATACACCAACCACTCCTATAAGGAACGAACTACCTTTGAACATGAATTGTCCAATTTTATACACCTATGGATTTCCGATCGAGCCCAAACTTGGCATCATCTAAATATGGTGGGAGGAGTCATTTGATGAGTTTTGAGGGAAATCCAATCGCTACAAATATGCAATACACCAACCACTCCAATTCGGAACGAATTGCCATTGAACTTGAATTGTCCAATTTCTTTACACCAATGGATTTCCGATCGAGCCCAAAACCTGGGCATCATCATAATATGGTGGGAGGAGTCATTTGGTGAGTTTTGAGTGAAATCCAATCGCTAGAACTACGGAATACACCAACCACTCCTGTAAGGAACGAACTGCCTGTGAACTTGAATTGTCCAATTTCTTACCGCTATGGATTTCCGATCGAGCCCAAAACTTGGCATCATCTTAATATGGTGGGAGGAGTCATTTGATGAGTTTTGAGTGAATCCATCGCTAGAACTACGGAATACACCAACCACTCCTATAAGGAACGAACTGCCTCTGAACCTGAATTGTCCAATTTCTTACCCCTATTGATTTCCGATCGAGCCCAAAACTTGGGCATCATCATAATATGGTGGGAGGAGTCATTTGGTGAGTTTTGAGTAAAATCCAATCCCTAGAACTATGCAAACAACCAACGACTCCAATTCGGAACGAACTGCCTTTGAACTTGAATGGTCCAATTTCAAACACCTATGGATTTCCGATCGATCCCAAATCTTGGGCGTCAACATAATATGGTGGAAGGAGTCCATTTGGTGAGTTTTGAGTAAAATCCAATCCCTAGAACTATGCAAAACAACAACGACTCCAATTCGGAACGAACTGCCTTTGAACTTGAATTGTCCAAGTTCTTATACCTATGGATTTCCGATCGAGCCCAAAACCATGGCGTAATCATAATATGGTGGGAGGAGTCATTTGTGAGTTTTCAGTGAAATCCAATCGCTTGAACTACGGAATACACCAACACTCCTATGAGGAAACGAACTGCCTCTGAACCTGAATTGTCCAATTTCTTACCCCTATTGTATTCCGGTCGAGCCCAAAACTTGGGCATCATAGTAATATGGTGGGAGGAGTCATTTGGTGAGTTTTTGAATGAAATCCATCGCTAGAACTACGGAATACCCCAACCACTCCTATAAGGAACGAACTGCCTTTGAACTTGAATTGTCCAATTTCTTACCCCTATTATTTCCGGTCGAGCCCAAAACTTGGGCAATCATCATAATATGGTTGGAGGAGTCATTTGGTGAGTTTTGATTGAAATCCAATTGCCAGAACTATGCAATACACCAACCACTCCAATTTGGAACGAACTGCCTTTGAACTTGAATTGTACAATTTTCTTAGACTATGGATTTCCGATCGACCCCATAACTTGGGCATCATCATAATATGGTGGGAGGAGTCCTTTGGGGGAGTTTTGAGTGAAATCCAATAGCTTGAACTATGCAATACAACCAACCACTCCATTCGGAACGAACTACCTTTGAACTTGAATTGTCCAATTTCTTCCACCTATTTATTTTCGATCGAGCCCAAAACTTGGGCATCATCGTAGTATGGTGGGAGGAGTCATTTGGTGAGTTTTGAGTAAATCCAATCGCTAGAACTACGGAATACACCAAACACTCCTATAAGGAACGAACTGCCTTTGAACCTGAATTGTCCAATTCTAATCCTTATCGATTTCAGATCGACCCCAAAACTTGGGAACCATCATAATAGGTGGGGAGGAATCATTGGGGAGTTTTCAGTTAAATCAAATCGCTAGAACTAAGCAACACAACACCACTCCAATCGAAACGAACTTCCATTGAAGTTGAATTGTTCCAATTTCTTACACCTATGGATTTCCGATCGAGCCAAAACTTGGGCATCATCATAATTTGGTGGGAGGTGTCATTTGTGTGTTTTGAGTGAAATCCAGTCGCTAGTAGAACGACGGAATACACCAAACACTCCTATAAGGAACGAACTGCCTTTGAAACTGAATTGGTCCAATTTCTAACCCCTATTGATTTCTGATCGAGCCCAAAACTTGGGCACCCCCATAATATGGTGGGAGGAGTCATTTGTGGGTATTGATGGAAATCCAATTGCTAGAACTATGCAATACACCAACCACTCCAATTCGGAACGAATTGCCTTCGAACTTGAATGTCCAATTTTCTTACACCGATGGCTTTCCGATCGAGCCACAACTTGAGCATCATCATAATATGGTGGGGAGGAGTCATTTAGGGAGTTTTGAGTGAAATCCAATCGCTAGAACTATGTCAAACACCAACCACTCCAATTCGGAACGAACTGCCTTCGAACTTGAATTGTCCAATTTCTTACACCTATGGATTTCAGATCGACCCCAATACTTGGGCATCATCATAATATGTTGGAGGAGTCATTTGGTGAGTTTTGAGTGAAATCCAATCGCTAGAACTATGCAATACACCAACCACCCCAACAAGGAACGAACTGCCTTCGAACCTGAATTGTCCAATTTCTAACCTCTATTGATTTCCGATCCAGCCCAAAACTTGGGCATAATCATAATATGGTGGGAGGAATCATTTGGTGAGTTTTGAGTGAAATCCAATCGCTAGAACTACGGAATACACCAGCCACTCTATATGGAACGAATTGCCCTCGAACTTGAATTTTCCAATTTCTAACCCCTTTTGCTTTCCGATCGAGCCCAACACTTGGGCATCATCACAATATGGAGGGAGGAGTCATTTGGTGAGTTTTGAGTGAAATCCAATCGCTTGACGACGGAATAACACCAACCACTCCTCTAAGGAACGAACTGCCTTTGAACCTAAATTGTCCAATTTCTTAATCCTATTGATTTCCGATTGAACCCAAAACTTGGGCATCATCATAATATGGTGGGAGGAGTCATTTGGTGTGTTTTGAGTGAAATCAAGTCGCTAGAACTACGGAATACACCAACCTCTCCTATATGGAACGAACTGCCTTTGAACCGGAATTGTCCAATTTCTTACCCCTATTGATTTCCGATCGAACTCAAAACTTGGGCATCATCATAATATGGTGGGAGGAGTCATTTGGTGTGTTTGAGTGAATCCAGTCGCTAGAACTACGGAATACACCAACCACTCTATAAGGAACGAACTTCCTTTGAACCTGAATTGTCCAATTTTCTTACACCGATTGATTTCCGATCGAGCCCAAAACTTGGGCATCAGCATAACATGGTGGGAGGAGTCATTTGGTGAGTTTTGAGTGAAATCCAATCGCTAGAACTATGCAATACACCAACCACTCCAATTCGGAACGAACTGCCTTCGAACTTGGATTGTCCAATTTCTTACCCTATAGATTTCCGATCAAGCCCAAAACATGGGCATCATCATACTATGGTGAGAGGAGTCATTTGGTGAGTTTTGAGTGAAATCCCATCGCTAGAACTACGGAATACAATAGCCACAACTGTGAGGAACGAACTGCCTTCGAACCTGAATTGTTTCAATTTATTACCCCTATTGATTTCCGATCGAGCCCAAAACTTGGGCATCGTCATAATATGGTGGGAGTAGTCATTTGTGAGTTTTGCGTGAAATCCCATCGCTAGAACTACGAAATACACCAACCACCCCGATAAGGAATGAACTACCTTTGAACCTGAATTGTCCAATTTCTTACCCCTATTGATTTCCGATCGAGCCCAAACTTGGGCATCAACATAATATGGTGGCAGGAGTCATTTGGTGAGTTTTGAGAGAAATCCAATCGCTAGAACTACGGAATACACCAGCCACTCCTATAAGGAACGAATTGCCTTTGAACCTGAATTGTCCAATTTCTTACCCCTACTGATTTCCGATCGAGCCCAAAAATTTGGGATCATCATAATATGGTGGGTAGGAGTCATTTGGGGAGTTTTGAGTGAAATCCAATCGCTAGAACTACGGAATACACCAGCCACTCCTATAAGGAACGAATTGCCTTTGAACCTGAATTGTCCAATTCTTACCCCTACTGATTTCTAATCGAGCCCAAAACTTGGCCATCATCATAATATGGTGGGAGGAGTCATTTGGTGAGTTGTGAGTGAAATCAAATCGCTAGAACTACGAAATACACCAGCCACTCCTATAAGGAACGAACTGCCTTTGAACCTGAATTGCCAAATTTCTCACCCCTATTGATTTCCAATCGAGCCCAAAACTGGGATCATCATAATATGGTGGTAGGAGTCATTTGGGGAGTTTTGAGTGAAATCCAATCGCTAGAACTACGGAATACACCAGCCACTCCTATAAGGAACGAACTGCCTTTGACTTGAATTGACCAATTTCTTACCCCAATTGATTTCTGATTGAGCCCAAAACTTGGGCATCATCAAAATATGGTGGGAGGAGTCATTTGGTGAGTTTTGGGTGAAATCCAATTGCTAGAACTATGCAATACACCAACCACTCCAATTCGGAACGAACTGTCTTCGAACCTGAATTGTCCAATTTTTACCCCATTGGACTTCCGATCGATACCCAAACTTGGGCATCATCATAATATGATCGCTAGAACTATGCAATACACCGACCACTCCTATAAGGAACGAACTGCCTTTGAACCTGGATTGCCAAATTCTTACCCCTACTGATTTCCGATCGAGCCCAAAACTTGGGCATCATCATAATATGGTGGGAGGAGTCATTTGGTGAGTTTTGAGTGAAATCCAATCGCTAGAACTACGGAATACACCAACCCCTCCAATAAGGAGCGAATTGCCTTTGAACCTGAATTGTCCAATTTCTTACCCCTACTGATTTCCGATCGAGCCCAAAACTTGGGCATCATCATAATATTGTGGGAGCAATCATTTGGTGAGTTTTGAATGAAATCCAATCGCTAGAACTACGGAATACACCAACCACTCCTACAAGGTACGAACTGCCTTTGAACCTGAATTGTCCAATTTCTTACCCCTATTGATTCCGATCGATCCCAAAACTTGGGCATCATCATAATATGGTGGAAGGAGTCATTTGGTGAGTTTTGAATGAAATCCAATCGCTAGAACTACGGAATACACCAACCACTCCTATAAGGAACGAACTGCCTTTAAACCTGAATTGTCCAATTTCTTACCCCTATTGATTTTCGATCGATCCCAAAACTTGGGCATCATCATAATATGTTGGGAGGAGTCGTTTGGTGAGTTTTGAGTGAAATCCAATCGCTAGAAACTACGGAATACACCAGCCCACACCTGTAAGGAACGAACTGCCTTTGAACCTGAATTGTCCATTTTCTTACCCTATTCATTTCGATCGAGCCAAAAACTTGGGATCATCACAATATGGTGGGAGGAGTCATTTGGTGAATTTTGAGTGAAATCCAATTGCTAGAACTATGCAATATACAAACCATTCCAATTCGGAACGAACTGCCTTCGAACTTGAATTGTCCAATTTCTTACACTTATGGATTTCCGATCGTGCCCAAAACTTGGGCATCATCATAATATGGTGGGAGGAGTCATTTGTTGAGTTTTGGGTGAAATCCAATCGCTAGAACTACGGATACACCCGCCACTCCTATAAGGAACGAACTGCCTTTGAACCTGAATTGTCAAATTTCTTACCCCTATTGATTTCCGATCGAGCCCAAACTTGGTCACCATCATAATATGGTCGGAGGAGTCATTTGGTGAGTTTTGAGTGAAATCCAATCGCTAGAACTACGGATACTCCAACCACTCATATAAGGAACGAACTGCCTGTAAACCTGAATTGTCCCAATTTCTTACCCCTATTGATTTCCGATTGAGCCCAAAACTTGGTCACCATCATAATATGGTGGGAGGAGTCCATTTGGTCAGTTTAGAGTGAATCCAAAAGCTAGAACTATGCAATACATCAACCACTCCAATTCGGAACGAACTCTGTTCGAACTTGAATGTCCAATCTCTTACCCCTATGGATTCCGATCGAGCCCAACACTTGGGCATCATCATAATATGGTGGGAGGAGTCATTTGGGGAGTTTTGAGTGAATCCCAATCGCTAGAACTACGGAATACACCAACCACTATTATTTGAACGAACTGCCTTTGTGCCTGAATTGTCCAATTTCTTACCCTATGGATTTCCATCGAGCCAAAACTTGGGCATCATCATAATATGGTGGGAGGAGTCATTTGGTGAGTTTTGTGTGAAATCCAATCGCTAGAACTACGGAATACACCAACCACTCCTATAAGGAACGAACTGCCTCTTGAACCTGAATTGTCCCAATTTCTTACCCTATTGATTTCCGATCGAGCCAAAACTTGGGCATCCTCATAATCTGGTGGAGGAATCATTTGGTGGGTTTTGAGTGAAATCCAATCGCTAGAACTACGGAAATACACCAACCACTCCTATAAGGAACGAACTGCCTTTGAACCTGAATTGTCTAATTCTTACCCCTATAGATTTCCGATCGAGCCAAAACTTGGGCATCATCATAATATGGTGGGAGGAGTCATTTTGGTGAGTTTTGAGTGAAAATCCGATCGCTAGAACTACGGAATACACCAACCACTCCTATAAGGAAACGAACTGCCTTTGAACCTGAATTGTCCAATTTCTACCCTTATTGATTTCCGATCACGCCCAAAACTTGGGCACAAAATAATATGGTGGGAGGAGAATTTGGTGAGTTTTGGGGAAATCCAATCGCTAGAACTATGCAATACACCAACCACTCCAATTCGGAACGAACTGCCTTCGAATTTGAATTGTCCAATTTCTTACACTTATTGATTTCCGATCGAGCCCAAAACATGGGCATCATCAGACTATGGTGGGAGGAGTCATTTGGTGAGTTCTGAAGTGAAATCCAATCGCTAGAATTACGGAATACACTAACCACTATATTTGGAAACGAACTGCCTTTGTGCCTGAATTGTCCAATTTCTTACCCCAATGGATTTCCGATCGAGCCCAAAACTTGGGCATCATCATCATATGGTGGGAGGAGTCATTTGGTGAGTTTGTTTGTGTGAAATCCAATCGCTAGAACTACGGAATACACCAACCACTCCTATAAGGAACGAACTTGCCTTTGAACTGAATTGTCCAATTCTTACCCCTATTGATTTCCGATCGAGCCCGAAACTTGGGCCATCATCATAATCTGGTGGGAGGAGTCATTTGGTGAGTTTTGAGTGAAATCGATCGCTAGAACTACGGAATACACCAACCACTCCTATAAGGAACGAACTGCCTTTGAACCTGGAATTGTCCAATTTCTTACCCTTATGATTTCCGATCAAGCCCAAAACTTAGGCATCATCATAATATGGTGGAGGAGAATTTGGTGAGTTTTGAGGGAAATCCAATCGCTAGAACTATGCCAATACACCCAACCACTCCAATTCGGAACGCTCTGCGTTCGAATTTGAATTGTCCACTTCTTACACTTATTGATTTCCGATCGTGCCCAAACGTGGGCATCATCAGAATATGGTGGGAGGAGTCATTTGGTGAGTTCTGAGTGAAATCCAATCGCTGAATTACGGAATACACTAACCACTATTATTTGGAACGAACTCCCTTTGTGCCTGAATTGTCCAATTTCTTACCCCAATGGATTTCCAATCGAGCCCAAAACTTGGCATCATCATAATATGGTGGGAGGAGTCATTTGGTGAGTTTTGTGTGAATCCAATCGCTAGACCTACGGAATACACCAACCACTCCTATAAGGAACGAACTGCCATTGAACTAGAATTGTCCAATTCTTACACCTATTGATTTCGATCGATCCCAAAACTTGGGCATCATCATAATATGGTGGGAGGAAACATTTGGTGAGTTTTGAGTGAAATCCAATCGCTAGAACTTCGGAATACACCAACCACTCCTATAAGGAATGAACTCCTCTGAACTTGAATTGTCCAATTTCTTACCCCTATTGATTTCCGATCGATCCAAAACTTGGGCATCATCATAATATGGTGGGAGGAGTCATTTGGTGAGTTTTAAAGTGAAATCCAATCGCAAGAACTAAGGAATACACCAGGCCCTCCTACAAGATACGAACTACCTTCCAACATGAATTGTCCAAAACTTGGGCATCATCATAATATGGTGGGCGGAGTCATTTTGTTAGTTCTAAGTGAAATCCAATCGCTAGAACAACGGAATACACCAACCACTATTATAAGGAACGAACTGCCTTGAACTTGAATTGTCCAATTTCTTACCCTTATTGATTTCCGATCGAGCCCAAAACTTGGGGCATCATCATAATATGGTGGGAGGAGTCATTGGTGAGTTTTGAGTGAAATCCAATCGCTAGAACTACGGAATACACCAGCCACTCCTATAAGAAACGAACTGCCTTTTAAACTGAATTGTCCAATTTCTACCCCTATTCATTTCCGATCGAGCCCAAAACTTGGGCATCATCATAATATGGTGGGAGGAATCATTTGGGGGTTTTGAGTGAAAATCCAATCGCTTAGAACTACGGAATACACCAGCCACTCCTATAAGGAACGAACTGCCTTTAAACCTGTGAATGTCCAATTTCTTACCCCTATCATTCCGATCGAGCCCAAAAACCTGGGCATCATCATAATATGGTGGGAGGAATAATTTGGTGGGTTTTGAGTGAAATCCAATCGTCTTAGAACTACGGAATACACAGCCACTCCTATAAGGAACGAACTGCCTTTTTAAACCTGACTTGTCCAATTTCTTACCCCTATTCATTCCGATCGAGCCCAAAACTTGGGCATCATCATAATATGGTGGGAGGAGTCATTTGGTGCGTTTTGAGTGAAATCCAATCGCTAGAACTACGGAATAACCAACCCACCCTCTAAGGAACGAACTGCCTTTGAACGGAATTGTCCAATTCTTACACTAGGATTTCGATCGAGCCCAAAACTTGGGCATCATCATAATATGGTGGGAGGAAACATTTGGGGAGTTTGAGTGAAATCCAATCGCTAGAACTATGGAATAACCAACCACTTCTATAAGGAACGAAACTGCCTTTGAACCTGAATTGTCCAATTTCTTACCCTTATTGATTTCCGATCGAGCCCAAAACTTGGGGCATCATCATACTATGGTGGGAGGAGTCATTTGGTTGCGTTTGAGTGAAATCCAATTGCTAGAAATACGGAAATACACCAACCACTATTATAAGGACGAACTGCCTTTGAACCTGAATTGTCCAATTTCTACCTATATTGATTTCGATCGAGCCCAAAACTTGGGCATCATCATAATAGGTTGGGAGGAGTTATTTGGTGAGTTTTGAGTGAATCCAATCGCTAGAAACTATGGAATACACCATCCCACTCTATAAGGAACGAACTCCCTAGGAACTGAATTTTCCAATTTTTACCCCTATTGATTTCCGATCGCGCCCAAAACTGGGCATCACCATAATATGGTGGAGGAGTCATTTGGTGAGTTTAGAGTGAAATCCACTCGCTAGAATTTCGGAATACAGCAGCCCACTCCTATACGGAACGAACCGTCTTGAACTGAATTGTCCAATTTCTTAACCCCTATTGATTTCCGATCGAGCCCAAAACTTGGGCATCATCGTAATATGGTGGGAGGAGTCATATGGTTAGTTTGAGTGAATCCAATCGCAAAGACCTACGGAATACACCAGGCACTCCTATAAGATACGAACTGCCTTCCAACCTGAATTGTCCAATTTCTTACCCCTATTGATTTCCGATCGAGCCCAAAACTTGGGCATACTCATAATATGGTGGGAGGATTCAATTTGGTGACTTTTGAGTGAAATCCAATCTCTAGAACTACGGAATACACAACCACTCTATAAGGAACGAACTGCCTTTGAACTGAATTGTCCAATTTCATACCCCTATTGATTTCCGATCGAGCCCACAACTTGGCATCATCAAAATATGGTGGGAGGAGTCATTTGGTGCGTTTTGAGTGAAATCCAACTCGCTTTAGCAACTACGGAATACACCAACCACGCCTATAAGGAAGAACTGTCTTTGAACTGAATTGTCCACTTTCTTACACCTATTGATTTCCGATCGAGCCCAAAACTTGGGCATCATCATAATATGGTGGGAGGAGTCATTGGTCGTTATGAGTGAAATCAATCGCTTAGAACTACGGAATACACAAACCACTCCTATAAGGAACGAATGCCTTCGAACTTGAATTGTCCAATTTCTTACACCTATGGATTTCCGATCGAGCCCAAACCTTGGGCATCATCATAATATGGTGGGAGGAAAATTTGGGAGTTTTGAGTGAAATCCAATCGCTAGAAACTATGGAATACACCAACCACTTCTATAAGGAACGAACTGCCTTTTTGAACCTGAATTGTCCATTTTCTTACCCCTATTGATTTCCGATCGAGCCCAAAACTTGGGCATCATCATAATATGGTGGGAGGAGTCATTTGGTGAGTTTTGAGTGAAATCCAATCGCTAGAACTATGGAATACACCATCCACTCCTATAAGGAAACGAACTGCCTTAGGAACTGAATTTTCCAATTTTTACCCCTATTGATTTCCGATCGAGCCCAAAACTTGGGCATCACATAATATGGTGGGAGGAAACATTTGGTGAGTTTGAGTGAAATCCAATCTCTAGAACTATGCGTACACCAACCACTCCAATTCGGACCGAACTGTCTTCGAACTGAATTGTCCAATTTCTTACCCCTATGGATTTCCGATCGAGCCCAAAACATTGGCATCATCATAATATGTGGGAGGAGTCATTTGGTGAGTTTTGAGTGAAATCCAATCGCTAGAACTATGCACTAACAAAACCACTCCAATTCGGAACGATCTGCCTTCGAACTGGAATTGTCCAATTTCTTACCCCTATGGATTTCGATCGAGCCCAAAACTTTGGCATCATCATAATATGGTGGGAGGAGTCGTTTGGTTAGTTTGAGTGAAATCCAATCGCTAGGACTACGAATACCACAACCACTCCTATAAGGAACGAACTGCTTTTGACCCGAATTGTCCAAATTTCTTACCCCTATTGATTTCCAATCGACGCCCAAACTTGGGCATCATTCATACTATGG
Organism: Prunus yedoensis; assembly: GCA_005406145.1. Lineage (NCBI taxonomy): Eukaryota > Viridiplantae > Streptophyta > Magnoliopsida > Rosales > Rosaceae > Prunus > Prunus yedoensis. The sequence continues at coordinate 496,675 of BJCG01002419.1, read as the reverse complement.
TGGGAGGAGTCATTTGGTGAGTTTGAGTTGAAATCCAATCGCTAGAACTACGAAATACACCAACCACTCCTACAAGGAACGAACTGCCTTTGAACCTGAATTGTCCAATTTCTTACCCCTATTGATTTCCGATCGAGCCAAACTTGGGCATCATCATAATATGGTGGGAGGAGTCATTTGGTGAGTTTTGAGTGAAATCCGATCGCTAGAACTGCGGAATACACCAACCACTCCTATAAGTAACGAACTGACTTTGACCTGAATTGTCCAATTTCAAACCACTATGATTTCCGATCGAGCCCACAACTCGGGCATCATCATAAAATGGGGGAGGAGTCATTTGGGGGTTTTGAGTGAAATCCAATCGCTAGAACTATGCAATACACAACCACTCCAATCGGAACGAACTGCCTTCGAACTTGAATTGTCCAATTTCTTACCCCTATTGATTTCCGATCGAGCCAAAACTTGGGCATCATCATAATATGGTGGGAGGACTCATTTGGTGAGTTTTGAGTGAAATCTAATCGCTAGAACGACGGAATACACCAACCACTCCTATGAGGATCGAACTGCCTTTGAACCTGAATTGTCCAATTCTTACCCCTATTGATTTCCGATCGAGCCTAAACTTGGGCATCATCATAATATGGTGGGAGGATTCATTTGGGGAGTTTTGAGTGAAATCCAATCTCGAGAACTACGGAATACACCAACAACCTCATATAAGGAACGAACTGCCTTTGAACCTGAATTGTCCAATTTCTTACCCTATTGATTTCCGATCGAGCCAAAACTTGGGCATCATCATAATATGGTGGGAGGAGTCATTTTGGTGAGTTTTGAGTGAATCCAATCGCTAGAACTACGGAATAACCAACCACTCCTATAAGGAAAGAAACTGCCTAAGAACCTGAATTGTCCAATTTCTTACCCCTATGATTCCGATCGAGCCCAAAACTTGGGCATCATCATAATATGGTGGGAGGAGTCCTTTGGTGAGTTTTGAGTGAAATCCAATCGCTAGAACTATGCATACACCAACCACTCCAATTCGGAACGAACTGTCTTCGAACTTGAATTGTCCAATTTCTTATCCCTATGGATTTCCGATCGAGCCCAAAACATGGCATCATCCTAATATGGTGGAGGAGTCATTTGGTGAGTTTTGAGTTGAAATCCGATCGCTAGAACTAAGGAATACAACAACCACTCCTATAAGAACGAACTGCCTTTGAACCTGAATGTCCAATTTCTTACCCCTATTGATTTCCGATCGAGCCCAAAAGTTGGGAATCATCATAATATGGTGGAGGAGTCATTTGGTGAGTTTGAGTGAAATCCAATCGCTTAGAACTACGGAATACACCAACCACTCCTATAAAAAACGAACTGCCTTTGAACCTGAATTGTCCACTTTCTTACCCCTATTGATTTCCGATCGAGCCCAAAACTTGAATCATCATAATATGGTGGGAGGAGTCATTGGTGCGTTTTGAGTGAAATCCAATCGCTAGAACTACGGAATACACCAACCACCCCTATAAGGAACGAACTGCCTTGAACCTGAATTGTCCAATTTCTTACCCCTATTGATTCCGATCGAGCCAAAACTTGGGCATCATCATACTATGGTGGGAGGATTCATTTGGTAAGTTTTAAGTGAAATCCAATCGCTAGAACTACGGAATACACCAACCACTCCTATAAGGAACGAACTGCCTTTGAACCTGAATTATCCAATTTCATACCCCTATTGATTTCCGATCGAGCCCACAACTTGGGCATCATCATAATACGGCGGGAGGAGTCATTTGGTGTGTTTTTAGTGAAATCCAATCACTAGAACTACGGAATTACACCAGCCATTCCTATTAGGAACGAACTGCTTTTGAACCTGAATTGTCCAATTTCTTACACCTATTGATTTCCGATCGAGCCCAAAACTTGGGCATCATCATAATATGTGGGAGGACTCATTTGGTGAGTTTTGAGTGAAATCTAATCGCTAGAACGACGGAATACACCAACCACTCCTATAAGGATCGAACTGCCCTTTGAACCTGAATTGTCCAATTTCTTACCCCTATTGATTTCCGATCGAGTCCAAAACTTGGGCATCGTCATAATATGGTGGGAGGAGTCATTTGGTGAGTTTGAGTAAAATCCAATCGCTAGAACTACGGAATACACCAACCACTGCTATAAGGAACGAACTGCCTTTGAACCTGAATTGTCCAATTTCTTATCCCCATGGATTTCCGATCGAGCCCAAAACATGGCATCATCATAATATGGTGGGAGGAGTGATTTGGTGAGTTTTGAGTGAAATCCAATCGCTAGTAGAACTACGGAATACAACAACCCACTCCTATAAGGAACGAACTGCCTTTGAACCTGAATAGTCCAATTTCTTACCCCTATGGATTCCGATCGAGCCCAAAACTTGGGCATCATCCTAATATGTGGGACGAGTCATTTGGTGAGTTTTGAGTGAAATCCAATCGCTAGAACTACGGAATACAACAACCACTCCTATAAGGAACGAACTGCCTTTGAACCTGAATTGTCCAATTTCTTACCCCTATTGATTTCCGATCGAGCCCAAAACTTGGGCATCATCATAATATGGTGGGAGGATTCATTTGGGGAGTTTTGAGTGAAATCCAATCGCTAGAACAACGGAATACACCAGCCACTCCTGTAAGGAACGAACTGCCTTTGAACCTGAATTGTCCAATTTTCTAACGCCTATTGATTTCCGATCGAGCCCAAAACTTGGGCATCATCATAATATGGTGGGAGGAGTCATTTGGTGAGTTTTGTGTGAAATCCAATCGCTAGAACTACGGAATACACCAACCACTCCTACAAGGAAACGAATTGCCTTTGAACCTAAATTGTCCAATTTCTTACCCCTATTGATTTCCGATCGTGCCCAAAACTTGGGAATCATCATAATATGGTGGGTGGAGTCCTTTGGTGAGTTTTGAGTGAAATCCAATCGCTAGAACTACGGAATACACCAACCACTCCTATAAGGACGAATTGCCTTTGAACCTAAATTGTCCAATTTCTTACCCCTATTGATTTCCGATCGTGCCCAAAGCTTGTGAATCATCATAATATGGTGGGAGGAGTCATTTGGTGGGTTTTGGGTGAAATCCAATCGCTAGAACTACGGAATACACCAACCACTCCTATAAGGAACGAACTGCCTTTGAACCTGAATTGTCCAATTTCATACCCCTATTGATTTCCGATCGAGCCCACAACTTGGGCATCATCATAATATGGTGGGAGGAGTCATTTGGTGAGTTTTGAGTGAAATCCAATCGCTAGAACTACAGAATACACCAGCCACTCCTATAAGGAACGAACTGCCTTTGAACCTGAATTGTCCAATTTCTTACCCCTATTGATTTCCGATCGAGCCCAAAACTTGGGCATCATCATAATATGGTGGGAGGAGTCATTTGGTGAGTTTTGAGTGAAATCCAATCGCTAGAATTATGCAATACACCAACCACTCCAATTCGGAACGAACTGCCTTCGAACTTGGATTGCCCAATTTTGTTACCCCTATGGATTTCCGATCGAGCCCAAAACTTGGGAATCATCACAATACGATGGGAGGAGTCATTTGGTGAGTTTTGAGTGAAATCCAATTGCTAGAACTACAGAATACACCAGCCACTCCTATAAGGAACGAACTGCCTTTGAACATGAATTGTCCAATTTCTTACCCCTATTGATTTCTGATCGAGTCCAAAACTTGGGCATCATCATAATATGGTGGGGGAATTCATTTGGGGAGTTTGAGTGAAATCCAATTGCTAGAACTACGGAATACACCAGCCACTCCTGTAAGGAACGAACTGCCTTTGAACCTGAATTGTCCAATTTCTAACGCCCTATTGATTTCCGATCGAGCCCAAAACTTGGGCATCATCATAATATGGTGGGAGGAGTCATTTGGTGAGTTTTGAGGTGAAATCCAATCGCTAGAACTACGGAATACACCAACCACTCCTATAAGGAACGAACTGCCTTTGAACCTGAATTGTCCAATTTCATACCCCTATTGATTTCCGATCGAGCCCACAACTTGGGCATCATCATAATATGGTGGGAGGAGTCATTTGGTGAGTTTTGAGTGAAATCCAATCGCTAGAACTACAGAATACACCAGCCACTCCTATAAGGAACGAACTGCCTTTGAACCTGAATTGTCCAATTTCTTACCCCTATTGATTTCCGATCGAGCCCAAAACTTGGCATCATCATAATATGGTGGGAGGAGTCATTTGGTGAGTTTTGAGTGAAATCCACCGCTAGAACCACGGAATACACCAACCACTCCTATAAGGAACGAACTGCCTTTGAACCTGAATTGTCCAATTTCTTACCCCTATTGATTTCCGATCGACCCCAAAACTTGGGCATCAACATAATATGGTGGGAGGAGTCATTTGGTGAGTTTTGAGTGAAATCCAATCGCCGGAACTACGGAAAACACCAGCCACTCCTATAAGGAACGAACTGCCTTTGAACCTGAATGTCCAATTTCTTACCCCTATTGATTTCCGATCGAGCCCAAAACTTGGGCATCAACATAATATGGTGGGAGGGAGTCATTTGGTGAGTTTTGAGTGAAATCCAATCTTGGAACTATGCATACTCCAACCAGTCCAATTCGGAACGAACTGCCTTCGAACTTGAATGTCCAATTTCTTACCCCTACGGATTTCCGTTCGGCATAAAACTTGGGCAAATCAAATAGATATGGTGGGAGGAGTCATTTGGTGGTTTTGAGTGAAATCCAATCGCTAGAACTACGAAATACACCAACAACTCCTATAAGGAACGAACTGCCTTCGAACATGAATTGTCCAAATTCTTACCCCTATGGATTTCCGGTGGAGCCCAAAACTTGGGAATCATCATAATATGGTGGGAGGAGTCGTTTGGTGAATTTTGAGTGAAATCTAATCGCTAGAACTATGCAATACACCAACACTCCAATTCGGAACGAACTGCCTTCGAACTGAATTGTCCAATTTCTTACCCCTACGGATTTCTATTCGAGCATAAACTTGGGCATCATCAAGATATGGTGGGAGGAGTCATTAGGTGAGTTTTGAGTGAAATCCAATCGCTAGAACTACGAAATACACCAACAACTCCTGTAAGGACGAACTGCCTTCGAACTTGAATTGTCCAAATTCTTCACCTATGGATTTCCGATCGAGCTCAAACTTGGGATCATCATAATATGGTGGGAGGAGTCATTTGGTGAGTTTTGAGTGAAATTCAATCGCTAGAACCATACAATACACTAACCCACTCCAATTCGGAACGAACTGCCTTCGAACTTGAATTGTCCAATTCTTACCCGTATGGATTTTCGCTCGAGCCAAACTTGGGATCATCATAATATGGTGGGAGGAGTCATTTGGTGAGTTTTGAGTGAAATCCAATCGCTAGAATACGCATACACCAACCACTCCTATAAGGAACGAACTACCTTCGAACTTGAATTGTCCAATTTCTTACCCCTATGGATTTCCGATCGAGCTCAAACTTGGGAATCATCATAATATGGTGGGAGAGTCATTTGGTGAGTTTTGAGTGAAATTCAATCGCTAGAACTACAATACACTAACCACTCCAATTCAGAACGAACTGCCTTCGAACTTGAATTGTCCAATTTCTTACCCCTATGGATATACGATCGAGCCCAAAACTTTTGGCAACATCATAATATGGTGGAGGAGACATTCGGTGAGTTTTGAGTGAAATCCATCGCTAGAACCTACGGAATACACCAACCACTCCAATTCGAAACGAACTTCCTTCGAACATGAATTGTCCAATTTCTTACCCCTATGGATTTCCGATCGAGCACAAAACTTGGGAATCATCATAATATGGTGGCAGGAGCATTTGGTGAGTTTGAGTGAAATCTAATCACTAGAACTATGCAATACACCAACCACTCCAATTCGGAACGAACTGCCTTCGAACATGAATTGTCCAATTTTACCCTATGGATTTCCGGTCGAGCCAAACGGGCATCAACATAATATGGGGAGGAGTCATTTGGTGAGTTTTGAGTGAAATTCAATCGCTAGAATTGTGCAATACACCAACCACTCCTATAAGGAACGAACTGCCTTCGAACTTGAATTGTCCAATTTTTTCCCTTATGGATTTCCGATCGAGCCAAAAACTTGGGCAACATCATAATATGGTGGGAGGAGTCATTTGGTGAGTTTTGAGTGAAATCCAATCACTAGAACTACGGAATACACCAACCACTCCTACAAGGAACGAACAGCCTTTGAACCTGAATTGTCCAATTTCTTACCCTCTTTATTTCCGATCGAGCCCACAACTTGGGCATCATCATAATATGGTGGAGGAGTCATTTGGTGAGTTTTGAGTGAAATCCAATTGCTAGAACTACGGAATACCCAGCCACTCCTATAAGGAACGAACAGCCTTTCACCTGAATTGTCCAATTTCTTACCCCTATTGATTTCCGATCGAGCCCAAAACTTGGGCATCATCAAATATGGTGGGAGGAGTCATTTGGTGAGTTTTGAGTGAAATCCAATTGCTAGAACTACGGATACACCAGCCACTCCTATAAGGAACGAACAGCCTTTGAACCTGAATTGTCCAATTTCTTACCCCTATTGATTTCCGATCGAGCCCAAAACTTGGGCATCATCATAATAAGGTGGGAGGATTCATTTGGTGAGTTTTGAGTGAAGTCCAGTTGCTAGAACTAGAATACACCAACCCATTCCTATAAGGAACGAACTGCCTTTGAACCTGAATCGTCCAATTTCTTACCCCTATTGATTTCCGATCGAGCCCAAAACTTGGAATCATCATAATTGGTGGGAGGAGTCATTGTGGTGAGTTTTGAGTAAAATCCAATAGCTAGAACTATGCAATACACCAACCATCCAATCGGAACGAACTGCCTTCAAACTTGAATTGCCAATTTCTTACCCCTATGATTTCCGATCGAGCCCAAAACTTGGCAAAAATCATAATATGGTGGGGGGAGTCATTTGGCGAGTTTTGAGTGGATCCAATCGCTAGAACTATGCAATACACCAACCACTCCAATTCGGAACGAACTGCCTTCGAACCTGAATTGTCCAGTTTCTTACCCTATGGATTTCCGATCGAGCCCAAAACTTGGGAATCATCATAATATGGTGGGAGGAGTCATTTGGCGATTTTTGAGTGAAATCCGATCGCTAGAACTACGGAATACACCAACCACTCCTATAAGGAACGAACTGCCTATTGACCTGAATTGTCCAGTTTCTTACCCCTATGGATTTCCGATCGAGCCCAAAACTTGGAATCATCATAATATGGTGGGAGGAGTCACTTGGTGAGTTTTGAGTGAAATCCAATCGCTTGAACTACGGAATACACCAACCACTCCTATAAGGAACGAACTGTCTTTGAAACCAGAATTGTCATTTCTTACCCCTATGGATTTCCGATCGAGCCCAAAACTTGGGCATCATCATAATATGGTGGGAGGAGTCATTGGTGAGTTTTGAGTGAAATCCAAACGCTAGAACTATGCAATAAACCAACCACTCCGATCGGAACGAACTGCCTTCGAACTTGAATTGTCCAATTTCTTACCCGTATGGATTTCCGATCGAGCCCGAAACTTTGGCAACATCATAATATGGTGGGGGAGTCATTTGGTGAGTTTTGAGTAAAATCCAACAGCTAGAACTATGCAATACACCAACCACTCCAATTCGGAACGAACTGCCTTCAAACTTGAATTGTCCAATTTCTTACCCCTATGGATTTCCGATCGAGCCCAAAACTTGGGAATAATCATAATATGGTGGGGGAGTCATTTGGCGAGTTTTGAGTGGAATCCAATCGCTAGAACTATGCAATACACCAACAACTCCAATTCGGAACGACCTGCCTTCGAACCTGAATTGTCCAGTTTCTTACCGCTATGGATTTCCGATCGAGCCCAAAACTTGGGAATCGTCATAATATGGTGGGAGGAGTCATTTGGTGAGTTTTGAGTGAAATCCGATCGCTTGAACTACGGAAACACCAACCACTCCTATAAGGAACGAACTGCCTGTGAACCTGAATTGTCCAGTTTCTTACCCTATGGATTTCCGATCGAGCCCCAAACTTGGGAATCATCATAATATGGTGGGAGGAGTCATTTGGTGAGTTTTGAGTGAAATCCGATCGCTAGAACTATGCAATACACCAACCACTCCAATTCGTAATGAACTGCCTTCGAACTTCAATTGTCCAATTTCTTACACATATGTATTTCCGATCGAGCCCAAAACTTGGGAATCATCATAATATGGTGGGTGGAGTCTTTGGTTAGTTTTGAGTGAAATCCATCGCTGGAACTACGGAATACACCAACCATCCTATAAGGAACGAACTGTCTTTGAACCAGAATTGTCCAATTTCTTACCCCTATGGATTTCCGATCGAGCCCAAAACTTGGGCATCATCATATGGTGGGGAGGAGTCATTTGGTGAGTTTTGAGTAAAATCCAACAGCTAGAACTATGCAATACACCAACCACTCCAATTCGAACGAACTGCCTTCAAACTTGAATTGTCCATTTCTTACCCCTATGGATTTCCGATCGAGCCCAAAACTTGGGAAATAATCATAATATGGTGGGGGGAGTCATTTGGCGAGTTTTGAGTGGAATCCAATCGCTAGAACTATGCAATACACCAACCACTCCAATTCGGAACGACCTGCCTTCAACCTGAATTGTCCAGTTTCTTACCGCTATGGATTTCCGATCGAGCCCAAAACTTGGGAATCTTCATAATATGGTTGGGAGGAGTCATTTGGTGAGTTTTGAGTGAAATCCGATCGCTTGAACTACGGAATACACCAACCACTCCTATGAGGAACGAACTGCCTGTGAACCTGAATTGTCCAGTTTCTTACCCCTATGGATTTCCGATCGAGCCCCAAACTTGGGAATCATCATAATATGGTGGAGGAGTCATTGGTGAGTTTTGAGTGAAATCCGATCGCTAGAACTATGCAATCACCAACCACTCCAATTCGTAATGAACTGCCTTCGAACTTCAATTGTCCAATTTCTTACCCATATGTATTTCCGATCGAGCCCAAAACTTGGGAATCATCATAATTGGTGGGTGGAGTCATTTGGTTAGTTTTGAGTGAATCCAATCGCTAGAATTACGGATACACCAACACTCCTATAAGGAACGAACTGCCTTTGAACCTGAATTGTAGAATTTCTTACCCCTACTGATTTCCGTTCGAACCCACAACTTGGAATCATCATAATATTGGTAGGAGGAGTCATTTAGTGAGTTTTGAGTGAAATCCAATCGCTAGAACTACGGATACACCAACCAATCCTAAGGAACGAACTGCCTTTGAACCTGAATTGTCCAATTTCTTACCCCTATTGATTTCCGATCGAAACCAAAACTTGGGCATCATCATAATATGGTGGGAGGACTCATTTGGGGAGTTTTGGGGGAAATCTAATCGCTAGAACTACGGAATACACCAACCACTCCTATAAGGAACGAACTGCCTTTGAACCTGAATTGTACAATTTCTTACCCCTATTGATTTCCGATCGAGCCCACAACTTGGGAATCATCATAATATGGTGGGGAGTCATTTGGTGAGTTTTGTGTGAAATCCAATCCCTAAAACTATCACCAACCACTCCAATTCGGAACGAACTGCCTACGATCTTCAATTGTCCATTTCTTACCCCTAGGATTTCCGATCGAGCCCAAAACTTGGGCATCATCATAATATGGTGGGAGGAGTCATTTGGTGAGTTTTGAGTGAAATCCAATCGCTAGAACTACGGAATACACACCACTCCTATAAGGAACGAACTGCCTAAGAACTTGAATTGTCCAATTTCTTACCCCTATTGATTTCCGATCGAAACCAAACTTGGGCATCACCATAATATGGTGGGAGGACACATTTGGGGAGTTTTGGGGAAATCTAATCGCTAGAACTACGGAATACACCAACCACTCCTATAAGGAACGAACTGCCTAAGAACCTGAATTGTCCAATTTTTTACCCCTATTGATTTCCGATGGAGCCCAAAACTTGGGCATCACCATAATATGGTGGAAGGAGTCATTTGGTGAGTTTGAGTGAAATCCAATTGCTAGAACTAGGAATATAGCAACCACTCCTATAAGGAACGAACTGCCTTTGAACCTGAATTGTCCAATTTCTTACCCCTATTCATTTCCGATCGAGCCCAAAACATGGGCATCATCATAATATGTGGGAGGAGTCATTTGGTGAGTTTTGAGTGAAATCCAATCGCTAGAACTATGCAATACACCAACCACTCCAATTCGGAACTAACTGCCTTCGAACTTGAATGTCCAATTTCTTACCCTATGGATTTCCGATCGAGCCCAAAACTTTGGCACATCATAACATGGTGGGCGGAGTCATTTGGCGAGTTTTGAGTGAAATCCAATCGCTAGAACTACGGAATACACCAACCACTCCTATAAGGAAAGAACTGCCTTTGAACCTGAATTGTCCAATTCTTACCCCTATTGATTCCGATCGAAACCAAAACTTGGCATCATCATAATATGGTGGGAGGACTCATTTGGTGAGTTTTGAGTGAAATCTAATCGCTAGAACTACGGAATACACCAACCACTCCTATAAGGAACGAACTGCGTAAGAAACTGATTGTCCAATTTTTTACCCCTATGATTTCCGATGTAGCCCAAAACTTGGGCATCATCATAATATGGTGGGAGGAGTCATTTGGTGAGTTTTGAGGTGAAATCCAATCGCTTGAACTACGGAATACACACCGACCACTCCTATAAGGAACGAACTGCCTTTGAACCTGAATTGTCCAATTTCTTACCCCTATTCATTTCCGACCGAGCCCACAAACTTGGGCATCATCATAATATGGTGGAGTAGTCATTTGGTGAGTTTTGAGTGAAATCCAATCGCTAGAACTACGGAGAATACACCAACCACTCCTATAAGGAACGAACTGCCTTTGAACCTGAATGGTCCAATTTCTTACCCCTATTGATTTCCGATCGAGCCCAAAACCTGGGCATCATCATAATATGGTGGGACGAGTCATTTGGTGAGTTTTGAGTGAAATCCAATCGCTAGAACTACTGAATACACCAACCACTCCTATAAGGAACGAACTGCCTTTGAACCTGAATTGTCCAGTTTCTTACCCCTATGGATTTCCGATCGAGCCCAAAACTTGGGAATCATCTTAATATGGTGGCAGGAGTCATTTGGTGAGTTTGATGAGTGAAATCCAATCGCTAGAACTATGCAATACACCAACCACTCCAATTCGGAATGAACTGCCTTCGAACTTGAATTTCCAATTTCTAACCCCTATGGATTTCCGATCGCCGAAAACTTTGGCATCATCATAATATAGGGAGGAGTCAATTGGTGAGTTTTGAGTGAAATCCAATCGCTAGAACTACGGAATACACCAACCACTCCTATAAGGAACGAACTGCCTTCGAACTTGAATTGTCCAATTTCTTACCCCTATGGATTTCCGATCGGGCCCAAAACTTGGGAATCATCATTATTGTGGGAGGAGTCATTTGGTGAGTTTTGAGTGAAATCCAATCGCTAGAACTACGCAATACACCAACCACTCCAATTCGGAATGAAGTGCCTTCGAACTTGAATTGTCCAATTTCTTACCCAATGGATTTCCGATCGAGCCCAAAACTGGGAATCATCATAATATGGTGGGAAGAGTCAATTGGTGAGTTATGAGTGAAATCCAATCGCTAGAACTACGGAATACACCAAACACTCCTATAAGGAACGAACTTCCTTTGAACCTGAATTGTTCAATTTCTTACCCCTATTGATTTCCGATCGAGCCCACAACTTGGGAATCATCAATATGGTGGAGGAGTCATTTGGTGAGTTTTGAGTGAAATCCAATCGCTAAAACTATCACCAACCACTCCAATTCGGAACGAACTGCCTACGATCTTCAATTGTCCAATTTCTTACCCCTATGGATTTCCGATCGAGCCGAAACTTTGGCATCATCATAATATAGTGGGAGGAGTCAATTGGTGAGTTTTGAGTGAAATCCAATCGCTAGAACTACGGAATACACCAACCACTCCATATAGGAAAGAACTGCCTTCGAACTTGAATTGTCAATTTCTTACCCCTATGCATTTCCGATCGAGCCCAAAACTTGGGCATCATCATAATATGGTGGGAGTAGTCATTTGGTGAGTTTGAGTGAAATCCAAATCGATAGAACTACGGAATACAACACCACTCCTATAAAGAACGAACTGCCTTTGAACCTGAATTGTCCAATTTCTACCCCAATTGATTTCCGATCGAAACCAAAACTTGGGCATCATCATAATATGGTGCGAGGAGTCCATTTGTGAGTTTTGAGTGAAATCCAATCGCTAGAACTACGGAGATACACCAACCACTCCAATTCGGAACGAACTGTCTTCGAACTTCAATTGTCCAATTTCTTAACCCTATGGATTTCCGATCGAGCCCAAAACATTGGGCATCATCATAATATGGTGGGAGGAGTCATTCGGTGAGTTTTGAGTGAAATCCGATCGCTAGAACTACGGAATACACAACTACTCCTATAAGGGACGAACTGCCTTTGAACCTGAATTGTCCAATTTCTTACCCCTATTGATTTCCGATCGAGCCCAAAACTTGGGCATCATCATAATATGGTGGGAGGATTCATTTGGTGAGTTTTGAGTGAAATCCAATCGCTAGAACTACGGAATACACTAACCACTCCTATAAGGAACGAACTGCCTTTGAACTTGAATTGTCCAATTACTTACCCCTATTGACTTCCGATCGAGCCCAAAACATGGGCATCATCATAATATGTTGGAGGAGTCATTTGGTGAGTTTTGAGTGAAATCAATCGCTAGACTACGGAATACACCAACCACTCCCATAGGGAACGAACTGCCTTGACCTGAATTGTCCATTTCTTACCCATATTGATTTCCGATCGAAACCAAAACTTGGGCATCACATAATATGGTGGGAGGACTCATTTGGTGAGTTTTGAGTGAAATCTAATCGCTAGACGAAGGAATAACAAACCACTCCTATAAGGAACGAACTGCGTAGAACCTGAATTGTCCAATTTTTTACCCCTATTGATTTCCGATGTAGCCCAAAACTTGGGCATCATCATAATATGGTGGGAGGAGTCATTTGGTGAGTTTTGAGTGAAATCCAATCGCTTGAACTACGGAATACACCGACCACTCCTATAAGGAACGAACTGCCTTTGAACCTGAATTGTCCATTTCTTACCCCTATTCATTTCCGATCGAGCCAAAACGTGGGCATCATCATAATATGGTGGGAGTAGTCATTTGGTGAGTTTGAGTGAAATCCAATCGCTAGAACTACGAAATACACCAACCACTCCTATAAGGAACGAACTGCCTTTGAACCTGAATGGTCCAATTTCTTACCCCTATTTATTTCCGATCGAGCCCAAACCGGGGCATCATCATAATATGGTGGGAGGAGTCTTTGGTGAGTTTTGAGTTAAATCCATCGCTAGAACTACTGAATACACCAAACCACTCCTATAAGGAACGAACTGCCTTTGAACCTGAATTGTCCAGTTCTTACCCCTATGGATTTCCGATCGAGCCCAAAACGTTGGAATCATCTTAATATGGTGGCAGGAGTCATTTGGTGAGTTTTGAGTGAAATCCAATCGCTAGAACTATGCAATACACACCAACCACTCCAATTCGGAATGAACTGCCTTCGAACTTGAATTGTCCAATTTCTTACCCTATGGATTTCCGATCGAGCCCAAAACTTGGCATCATCATAATATGGTGGGAGTAGTCATTTGGTGAGTTTTGAGTGAAATCCAATCGCTAGAACTACGGAATACAACAACCACTCTATAAAGAAACGACTGCCTTTGAACCTGAATTGTCCAATTTCTTACCCTATTGATTTCCGATCGAGCCCAAAACTTGGGCATCATCATAATATGGTGGGAGGATTTATTTGTGAGTTTTGAGTGAAATCCAATCGCTAGAACTACGGAATACACCAACCACTCCTATAAGGAACGAACTGCCTTTGAACTTGAATTGTCCAATTACTTACCCCTATTGACTTCCGATCGAGCCCAAAACATGGGCATCATCATAATATGGTGGGAGGAGTCATTTGGTGAGTTTTGAGTGAAATCCAATCGCTAGAACTACGGATACACCAACCACTATCCTATAGGGAACGAACTGCCTTTGAACTGAATTGTCCAATTTCTTACCCATATTGATTTCCGATCGAATCCAAACTTGGGCATCATCATAATATGGTGGGAGGACTCATTTGGTGAGTTTTGAGTGAAATCCAATCGCTAGAACTACGGAATACACCACCACTCCTATAAGGAACGAAATGGCCTTCGAACTTGAATTGTCCAATTTCTTACCCCTATGGCATTTCGATCGGGCCCAAAACTTGGGAATCATCATAATATTGTGGAGGAGTCATTTGGTGAGTTTTGAGTGAATCCAATCGCTAGAACTACGCAATACACCAACCACCTCCAATTCGAATGAAGTGCCTTCGAACTTGAATTGTCCAATTTCTTACCCCAATGGATTTCCGATCGAGCCCAAAACTTGGGAATCATCATAATATGGTGGGAAGAGTCAATTGGTGAGTTATGAGTTGAAATCCAAATCTCGCTCGAACTACGGAATACCACACAAACACTCCTATAAGGAACGAACTTCCTTTGAACCTGAATTGTTCAATTTCTTACCCCTATTGATTTCCGATCGAGCCCACAACGTGGGAATCATCATAATATGGTGGGAGGAGTCATTTGGTGAGTTTTGAGTGAAATCCAATCGCTAAAACTATCACCAACCACTCCAATTCGGAACGAACTGCCTACGATCTTCAATTGTCCATATTTCTTACCTATGGATTTCCGATCGAGCCGAAAACTTTGGCATCATCATAATATAGTGGGAGGAGTCAATTGGTGAGTTTTGAGTGAAATCCAATCGCTAGAACTACGGAATACACCAACCACTCCTATAAGGAACGAACTGCCTTCGAACTTGAATTGTCCAATTTCTTACCCCTATGCAGTTCCGATCGAGCCCCAAACTTGGGCATCATCATAATATGGTGGGAGTAGTCATTTGGTGAGTTTTGAGTGAAATCCAATCGCTAGAACTACGGAATACAACAACCACTCCTATAAAGAACGAACTGCCTTTGAACCTGAATTGTCCAATTTCTTACCCCAATTGATTTCCGATCGAAACCAAAACTTGGGCATCATCATAATATGGTGCGAGGAGTCATTTGGTGAGTTTTGAGTGAAATCCAATCGCTTGAACTACGGAATACACCAACCACTCCAATTCGGAACGAACTGTCTTCGAACTTCAATTGTCCAATTTCTTAACCCTATGGATTTCCGATCGAGCCCAAAACATGGGCATCATCATAATATGGTGGGAGGAGTCATTCGGTGAGTTTTGAGTGAAATCCGATCGCTAGAACTACGGAATACAACAACTACTCCTATAAGGGACGAACTGCCTTTGAACCTGAATTGTCCAATTTCTTACCCCTATTGATTTCCGATCGAGCCCAAAACTTGGGCATCATCATAATATGGTGGGAGGATTCATTTGGTGAGTTTTGAGTGAAATCCAATCGCTAGAACTACGGAATACACTAACCACTCCTATAAGGAACGAACTGCCTTTGAACTTGAATTGTCCAATTACTTACCCCTATTGACTTCCGATCGAGCCCAAAACATGGGCATCATCATAATATGGTTGGAGGAGTCATTTGGTGAGTTTTGAGTGAAATCCAATCGCTAGAACTACGGAATACACCAACCACTCCCATAGGGAACGAACTGCCTTTGAACCTGAATTGTCCAATTTCTTACCCATATTGATTTCCGATCGAAACCAAAACTTGGGCATCAACATAATATGGTGGGAGGACTCATTTGGTGAGTTTTGAGTGAAATCTAATCGCTAGAACTAGGAATACACAAACCACTCCTATAAGGAACGAACTGCGTAAGAACCTGAATTGTCCAATTTTTTACCCCTATTGATTTCCGATGTAGCCCAAAACTTGGGCATCATCATAATATGGTGGGAGGAGTCATTTGGTGAGTTTTGAGTGAAATCCAATCGCTTGAACTACGGAATACACCGACCACTCCTATAAGGAACGAACTGCCTTTGAACCTGAATTGTCCAATTTCTTACCCCTATTCATTTCCGATCGAGCCCAAAACTTGGGCATCATCATAATATGGTGGGAGTAGTCATTTGGTGAGTTTTGAGTGAAATCCAATCGCTAGAACTACGAAATACACCAACCACTCCTATAAGGAACGAACTGCCTTTGAACCTGAATGGTCCAATTTCTTACCCCTATTGATTTCCGATCGAGCCCAAAACCTGGGCATCATCATAATATGGTGGGAGGAGTCATTTGGTGAGTTTTGAGTGAAATCCAATCGCTAGAACTACTGAATACACCAACCACTCCTATAAGGAACGAACTGCCTTTGAACCTGAATTGTCCAGTTTCTTACCCCTATGGATTTCCGATCGAGCCCAAAACTTGGAATCATCTTAATATGGTGGCAGGAGTCATTTGGTGAGTTTTGAGTGAAATCCAATCGCTAGAACTATGCAATACACCAACCACTCCAATTCGGAATGAACTGCCTTCGAACTTGAATTGTCCAATTTCTTACCCTATGGATTTCCGATCGAGCCCAAAACTTGGGCATCATCATAATATGGTGGGAGTAGTCATTTGGTGAGTTTTGAGTGAAATCCAATCGCTAGAACTACGGAATACAACAACCACTCCTATAAAGAACGAACTGCCTTTGAACCTGAATTGTCCAATTTTCTTACCCCTATTGATTTCCGATCGAGCCCAAACTTGGGCATCATCATAATATGGTGGGAGGATTTATTTGGTGAGTTTTGAGTGAAATCCAATCGCTAGAACTACGGAATACACCAACCACTCCTATAAGGAACGAACTGCCTTTGAACTTGAATTGTCCAATTACTTACCCCTATTGACTTCCGATCGAGCCAAAACATGGGCATCATCATAATATGGTGGGAGGAGTCATTTGGTGAGTTTTGAGTGAAATCCAATCGCTAGAACTACGGAATACACCAACCACTCCTATAGGGAACGAACTGCCTTTGACCTGAATTGTCCAATTTCTTACCCATATTGATTTCCGATCGAAACCAAAACTTGGGCATCATCATAATATGGTGGGAGGACTCATTTGGTGAGTTTTGAGTGAAATCTAATCGCTAGAACTACGGAATACACCAACCACTCCTATAAGGAACGAACTGCCTAAGAACCTGAATTGTCCAATTTTTTACCCCTATTGACTTCCGATCGAGCCCAAAACTTGGGCATCATCATAATATGGTGGGAGGAGTCATTTGGTGAGTTTTGAGTGGAATCCAATCGCTAGAACTACGGAATACACCAACCACTCCTATAAGTAACGAACTGCCTTTGAACCTGAATTGTCCAATTTCTTAATCCTATTGATTTCCGATCGAGCCCAAAACTTGGGCATCACCATAATATGGTGGGAGGAGTCATTTGGTGAGTTTTGAGTGAAATCCAATCGCTACAACTACGGAATACACCGACCACTCCAATTCGGAACGAACTGTCTTCGAACTTCAATTGTCCAATTTCGTAACCCTATGGATTTCCGATCGAGCCCAAAACATGGGCATCATCATAATATGGTGGGAGGAGTCATTTGGTGAGTTTTGAGTGAAATCCAATCGCTAGAACTACGGAATACACCAACCACTCCTATAAGGAAGGAACGGACTGCCTTTCAACTTCAATTGTCCAATTTCTTACCCCTATGGATTTAAGATCGAGCCCGAAACTTGGGCGTCATCATAATATGGTGGGAGTAGTCATTTGGTGAGTTTTGAGTGAAATCCAATCGCTAGAACTACGTAATACACCAACTACTCCTATAAGGAAGGAACGGACTGCCTTTCAACTTGAATTGTCCAATTTCTTACCCCTATGGATTTAAGATCGAGCCCGAAACTTGGGCGTCATCGTAATATGGTGGGAGTAGTCATTTGGTGAGTTTTGAGTGAAATCCAATCGCTAGAACTACGGAATACACCAACCACTCCTATAAGGATCGAACTGCCTTTGAACCTGAATTGTCCAATTTCTTACCCCTATTGATTTCCGATCGAGCCCAAAACTTGGGCATCATCATAATGTGGTGGGAGGCGTCGTTTGGTGAGTTTTGAGTGAAATCCAATCGCTAGAACTATGAAATACACCAACCACTCCAATTCGGAACGAACTGCCTTCGAACTCGAATTGTCCAATTTGTTACCCCTATGGATTTCCGTTCGAGCCCAAAACTTTGGCATCACCATAATATGTTAGGAAGAGTCATTTGGTGAGTTTTGAGTGAAATCCAATCGCTAGAACTATGCAATACACCAACCACTCCAATTCGGAACGAACCGTCTTCGAACTTGAATTGTCCAATTTCTTAACCCTATGGATTTCCGATCGAGCCCAAAACTTTGGCATCACCATAATATGTTAGGAGGATTCATTTGGGGAGTTTTGAGTGAAATCCAATCGCTAGAACTATGCAATACACCAACCACTCCAATTCGGAACGAACTGTCTTCGAACTTGAATTGTCCCTTTTCTTACCCCTATGGATTTCCGATCGAGACCAAAACTTGGGCATCATCATAATATTGTGGGAGGAGTCATTTGGTGAGTTTTGAGTGAAACCGATCGCTAGAACTATGGAATACACCAACCACTCCTATTTGGAACGAACTGCCTTGAACCTGAATTGTCAAATTTATTACCCCAATTGATTTCTGATCGAGCCCAAAACTTGGGCATCATCATAATATGGCGGGAGGAGTCATTTGGTGAGTTTTGAGTGAAATCCGATTGCAAGAACTACGGAATACAACAACCACCCCTATAAGGAACGAACTGCGTTTGAACCTAAATTGTCCAATTTCATACCCCTATTGACTTTCGATCGAGCCCACAACTTGGGCGTCATCATAATATGGTGGGAGGAGTCATTTGTGAATTTGAGTGAAATCCAATCGCTAGAACTACGGAATACACCAACCACTCCTATACGGAACGAACTGCCTTTGATCCTGAATTGTCCAATTTCTTACCCCTTCGGATTTCCGATCGAGCCCAAAACTTTGGCATCATCATAATATGGTGGGAGGAGTCATTTGGTGAGTTTTGAGTGAAATCCAATCGCTAGAACTACGGAATACACCAACCACTCCTATAAGGAACGAACTGCCTTTGAACCTGAATTGTCCAATTTCTTACCCCTATTGGATTCCACTCGAGCCCAAAACTTGGGCATCATCATAATATGGTGGGAGGAGTCATTTGGTGAGTTTTGAGTAAAATCCAATCGCGAAAACTGCGGAATACACCAACCACTCCTATAAGGAACGAACTGCCTTTGAACCTGAATTGTCCAATTTCTTACCCCTATTGATTTTCGATCGAGCCCAAAACTTGGGCATCATCATAATATGGCGGGAGGAGTCATTTGGTGAGTTTTGAGTGAAATCCGATCGCTAGAACTACGGAATACAACAACCACTCCAATAAGGAACGAACTGCCTTTGAAATTGAATTGTCCAATTTCTTACCCCTATGGATTTCCGATCGAGCCAAAAACTTGGGCATCATCAAAATATGGTGGGAGATTCATTTGGTGAGTTTTGAGTGAAATCCAATCGCTAGAACTATGCAATACACCAACCACTCAAATTCGGAACGAACTGTCTTCGAACTTGAATTGTCCCTTTTCTTACCCCTATGGATTTCCGATCGAGCCCAAAACTTGGGCATCATCAAAATATTGTGGGAGGAGTCATTTGGTGAGTTTTGAGTGAAACCGATCGCTAAAACTATGGAATACACCAACCACTCCTATAAGGAACGAACTGCCTTTGAACCTGAATTGTCAAATTTATTTCCCCAATTGATTTCTGATCGAGCCCAAAACTTGGGCATCACCATAATATGGCGGGAGGAGTCATTTGGTGAGTTTTGAGTGAAATCCGATTGCTAGAACTACGGAATACAACAACCACCCCTATAAGGAACGAACTGCCTTTGAACCTAAATTGTCCAATTTCATACCCCTATTGACTTTCGATCGAGCCCACAACTTGGCATCATCATAATATGGTGGGAGGAGTCATTTGGTGAGTTTTGAGTGAAATCCAATCGCTAGAACTACGGAATACACCAACCACTCCTATAAGGAACGAACTGCCTTTGAACCTGAATTGTCCAATTTCTTACCCCTATGGATTTCCGATCGAGCCCAAAACTTGGGCATCATCATAATATGGTGGGAGGATTCATTTGGTGAGTTTTGAATGAAATCCAATCGCTAGAACTATGCAATACACCAACCACTCCAATTCGGAACGAACTGTCTTCGAACTTGAATTGTCCCTTTTCTTACCCCTATGGATTTCCGATCAAGCCCAAAACTTGGGCATAAACATAATATTGTGGGAGGAGACATTTGGTGAGTTTTGAGTGAAACCGATCGCTAGAACTATGGAATACACCAACCACTCCTATAAGGAACGAACTGCCTTTGAACCTGAATTGTCCAATTTCTTACCCCTATTGATTTCCGATCGAGCCCAAAACTTGGGCTTCGTCATAATATGGTGGGAGGAGTCATTTGGTGAGTTTTGAGTGAAATCAAATCGATAGAACTACGGAATACACCAACCACTCCTATATGGAACGAACTGCCTTTGAACTTGAATTGTCCAATTTCTTACCCCTATTGATTTTCGATCGAGCCCAAACCTTGGGCATCACCATAATATGGTGGGAGGAGTCTTTTGGTGTGTTTTGAGTGATATCCAATCGCTAGAACTACGGAATACACCAACCACTCCTATAAGGAACGAACTGCCTTTGAACCTGAATTGTCCAGTTTCTTACCCCTATGGATTTCTGATCGATCCCAAAACTTGGGCATCATCATGATATGGTGGGAGGAGTCGTTTGGTGAGTTTTGAGTGAAATCCAATCGCTAGAACTACGAAATACACCAATCAGTCCTATAAAGAACGAACTGCTTAAGAACCTGAATTGTCCAATTTCTTACCCCTATAGACTTCCGATCGAGCCCAAAACTTGGGCATCATCATAATATGGTGGGAGTAGTCATTTGGTGACTTTTGAGTGAAATCCAATCGCTAGAACTATGCAATACACCAGCCACCCCAATTCGTAGCGAACTGCCTTTGAACATGAATTGTCCATTTTCTGACACCTATGGATTTCGGATCGAGCCCAAAACTTGGGCATTGTGAAAATATGGCGGGAGGAGTCATTTGGTGAGTTTTGACTGAAATCCAATTGCTAGAACTATGCAATACACCAGCGACTCCAATTCGGAACGAACCGCCTTTCAACCTGTGTTGTCCAATTTCTTGACCATATTGATTTCCGATCGAGCCCAAAAATTGGGCATCATCATAATGTGGGGGGATGAGTCATTTGGTGAGTTTTGAGTGAAATCCAATAGCTAGAACTACGGAATACACCAACCACTCCTATAAGGAAGGAACGAACTGCCTTTGAACTTGAATTGTCCAATTTCTTACCCCTATTGATTCACGATCGAGCCCAAAACTTGGGCATCGTCATAATATGGTGGGAGAAGTCATTCGGTGAGTTTTGAGTGAAATCCAATCGCTAGAACTATGCAATACACCAACCACTATTATAAGGAACGAACTGCCTTTGAACCTGAATTGCCCAATTTCTTACCCCTATTGATTTGCGATCGAGCCCAAAACTTGGGCATCATCATAATATGGTGGGAGGAGTCATTTGGTGAGTTTTGAGTGAAATCCAATGGCTAGAACTATGCAATACACCAGCCACCCCAATTCGTAGCGAACTGCCTTTGAACATGAATTGTCCATTTTCTGACACCTATGGATTTCGGATCGAGCCCAAAACTTGGGCATTGTGAAAATATGGCGGGAGGAGTCATTTGGTGAGTTTTGACTGAAATCCAATTGCTAGAACTATGCAATACACCAGCGACTCCAATTCGGAACGAACCGCCTTTCAACCTGTGTTGTCCAATTTCTTGACCATATTGATTTCCGATCGAGCCCAAAAATTGGGCATCATCATAATGTGGTGGGATGAGTCATTTGGTGAGTTTTGAGTGAAATCCAATAGCTAGAACTACGGAATACACCAACCACTCCTATAAGGAAGGAACGAACTGCCTTTGAACTTGAATTGTCCAATTTCTTACCCCTATTGATTCACGATCGAGCCCAAAACTTGGGCATCGTCATAATATGGTGGGAGAAGTCATTCGGTGAGTTTTGAGTGAAATCCAATCGCTAGAACTATGCAATACACCAACCACTATTATAAGGAACGAACTGCCTTTGAACCTGAATTGCCCAATTTCTTACCCCTATTGATTTCCGATCGAGCCCAAAACTTGGGCATCATCATAATATGGTGGGAGGAGTCATTTGGTGAGTTTTGAGTGAAATCCAATTGCTAGAACTACGGAATACACTAGCCACTCCTATAAGGAACGAACTGCCTTTGAACCTGAATTGTGCAATTTCTTACTCCTATTGACTTCCGATCGAGCCCAAAACTTGGGCATCATCATAATATGGTGGGAGGAATCATTTGGTTAGTTTTGAGTGAAATCCAGTCGCTAGAACTACGGAATACACCAACCACTCCTATAAGGAACGAACTACCTTTGAACCTGAATTGTCCAATTTCTTACCCCTCTTGATTTCCGATCGAAAGAAAAACTTGGGCATCATCATAATATGGTGGGAGGAGTCATTGGTGAGTTTTGAGTGAAATCCAATCGCTAGAACTATGCAAGACACCAACCACTTCAATTAGGAACGAACTGCCTTCGAACTTGAATTGTCCAATTTCTTACCCCTATGGATTTCCGATCGAGCCCAAAACCTGGGCATCATCATAATATGGTGGGAGGAGTCATTTGGTGAGTTCTGGGTGAAATCCAACTGGTAGAACTATGCAATACACCAACCACTCCAATTCGGAACGAACTGTCTTCGAACTTTATTTGTCCAATTTCTTACCCCATTGGACTTCCGATCGAGCCCAAAACTTGGGCATCATCATAATATGGTGGGAGGAGTCATTTGGTGAGTTTGAGTGAAATCCAATCGCTAGAACTACGGAATACACCAGCCATTCCTATAAGGAACGAACTGCCTTCGAACTTGAACTGTCCAATTTCTTACCCCTATTGATTTCCGATCGAGCCCAAAACTTGGGCATCATCATAATATGGTGGGAGGAGTCATTTGGTGAGTTTTGCGTGAAATCCAATCGCTAGAACTATGGAATACACCAGCCACTCCTATAAGGAACGAACTGCCTTCGAACCTGAATTGTCCAATTTCTTACCCCTATTGATTAACGATCGAGCCCAAAACTTGGGCATCATCGTAATATGTTGGGAGGAGTCATTTGGCGAGTTTTGAGTGAAATCCAATCCGTAGAACTACGGAATACACCAACCACTTCTGTATGGAACGAACTGCCTTTGAACTTGAATTGTCCAATTCCTTACCCCTATTGATTTCCGATCGAGCCCAAAACTTGGGCATCATCATAATATGGTGGGAGGAGTCGTTTGGGGAGTTTTGAGAGAAATCCAATCGCTAGAACTACGGCATACAACAACCACACCTATAAGGAACAACTGCCTTTGAACCTGAATTGTCCAATTTCTCACCCCAATTGATTTCCGATCGAGCCCAAACCTGTCCATCATCATAATATGGTGGGAGGAGTCATTTGGTTGGTTTTGAGTGAAATCCAATCGCTAGAACTACGGAATACAACAGCCAATCCTATAAGGAACGAACTGCCATTGAACCTGAATTGTCCAATTTCTTACCCCTATTGATTTTTGATCGAGCCCAAAACTTGGGCATCATCATAATATGGTGGGAGGAGTCATTTGGTGAGTTTTGGGTGAAATCCAATTGCTAGAACTATGCAATACACCAACCACTCCAATTCCGAACGAACTGTCTTCGAACTTGAATTGTCCATTTTCTTACCCCATTGGACTTCCAATCGAGCCCAAAACTTGGGCATCATCATAATATGGTGGGAGGAGTCATTTGGTGAGTTTTGAGTGAAATCCAATCGCTAGAACTACGGAATACACCAGCCACTCCTATAAGGAACGAACTGCCTTTGAACCTGAATTGTCCAATTTCTTTCACCCTATTGATTTCCGATCGAGCCCAAAACTTGGGCATCACCGTAATATGAAGGGAGGAGTCATTTGGTGAGTTTTGAGTGAAATCCAATAGCTAGAACTACGGAATACACCAGATACTCCTATAAGGAACGAACTGCCTTCGAACTTGAATTGTCCAATTTCTTACCCCTATGGATTTCCGATCGAGCCCAAAACTTGGGCATCATCATAATATGGTGGGAAGAGTCATTTGGTGAGTTTTGGGTGAAATCCAATCGCTAGAACTACGAAATACACCAGCCACACCTATAAGGAACGAACTGCCTTTGAACCTGAATTGTCCAATTTCTTACCGCTATTGCTTTCCGATCGAGCCCAAAACTTGGGCATCATCATAATATGGTGGGAGGAGTCATTTGGTGAGTTTTGAGTGAAATCCAATCGCTAGAACTACGGAATACACCAGCCAGGCCCATAAGGAACTAACTGCCTTTGAACCTGAATTGTCCAATTTCTTACTCCTATTGATTTCCGATCGAGCCCAAAACTTGGGCATCATCATAATATGGTGGGTGGAGTCATTTGGTGAGTTTCAAGTGAAATCCAATCGCTTGAACTATGCAATACACCAGCCACTCCTATAAGGAACGAACTGCCTTTGAATATGAATTGTCCAATTTCTTACCGCTATTGCTTTCCGATCGAGCCCAAAACTTGGGAATCATCATAATATGGTGGGAGGAGTCATTCGGTGAGTTTTGGGTGAAATCCAATCGCTAGAACTACGGAATACACCAGCGACTCCTATAAGGACCGAACTGCCTTTGAACTTGAATTGTCCAATTTCTTACCCCTATTGATTTCCGATCGAGCCCAAAACTTGGGCATCATCATAATATGGTGGGAGGAGTCATTTGGTGAGTTTTGAGTGAAATCCAATCGCTAGAACTACGAAATACATCAACCACTCCTATAAGGAACGAACTGCCTTTGAACCTGAATTGTCCAATTTCTTACCCCAATTGATTTCCGATCGATCCCAAAACTTGGGCATCACCATAATATGGTAGGAGGATTCATTTGGTGAGTTTTGAGTGAAATCCAATCGCTAGAACTACGGAATACTCCAGCCACACCTGTAAGAAACGAACTGCCTTCGAACCTGAATTGTCCAATTTCTTACCGCTATTGCTTTCCGATCGAGCCCAAAACTTGGGCATCATCATAATATGGTGGGAGGAGTCATTTGGTGAGTTTTGAGTGAAATCCAATCGCTAGAACCACGGAATACACCAGCCACTCCTATAAGGAACGAACTGCCTTTGACCGTGAATTGTCCAATTTCTTACCCCTATTGATTTCCGATCGAGCCCAAAACTTGGGCATCATCATAATATGGTGGGAGGAGTCATTTGGTGAGTTTTGGGTGAAATCCAATCGCTAGAACTACGGAATACACCAACCACTCCTATAAGGAACGAACTGCCTTTGAACCTGAATTGTCCAATTTCTTACCCCAATTGATTTCCGATCGAGTCGAAAACTTGGGCATTATCATAATATGGTGGGAGGAGTCATTTGGTGAGTTTTGAGTGAAATCCAATCGCTAGAACTACGGAATACACCAACCACGCCTGTAAGGAACGAACATCCTTTGAACCCGAATTGTCCAATTTCTTACCGCTATTGATTTCCGATCGAGCCCAAACTTGGGCATCATCATAATATGGTAGGAGGAGTGATTTGGTGAGTTTTGTGTGAAATCCAATCGCTAGAACTACGGAATACACCAGCCGCACCTGTAAGGAATGAACTGCTTTCGAACCTGAATTGTCCGATTTCTTACCCCTATTGATTTCTGATCAAGCCCAAACTTGGGCATCATCACAATATTGTGGGAGGAGTCATTTAGTGAGTTTTGAGAGAAATCCAATCGCTAGAACTACGGAATACACCAACAACTCCTATAAGGAACGAACTGGCTTTGAACCTGAGTTGTCCAATTTCTTACCCCTATTGATTTCCGATCGAGCCCAAAACTAGGGTATCCCCATAATATGGTGGGAGGAGTCATTTGGTGAGTTTTGAGAGAAATCCAATCGCTAGAACTACGGAATACACCAACCACTCCTATAAGGAATGAACATCCTTTGAACATGAATTGTCCAATTTCTTACCCCTATTAATTTCCGATCGAGCCCAAAACTTGGGCATCATCATAATATGGTGGGAGGAGTCATTTGTTGTGTTTTGAGTGAAATCCAATCGCTAGAACTACGGAATACACCAACCACTCCTATAAGGAACGAACTGCCCTTGAACACGAATTGTCCAATTTCTTACCCCTATTGATTTCCGATCGAGCCCAAAACTTGGGCATCAACATAATATCGTGGGAGGAGTCATTTGGTGAGTTTTGAGTGAAATCCAATCGCTAGAACTACGGAATACACCGACCACTCCTATAAGGAATGAACTGCCTTCGAACCTAAATTGTCCGATTTCTTACCCCTATTGATTTCTGATCGAGATCAAAACTTGGGCATCACCATAATATGGTGGGAGGAGTCATTTGGTGAGTTTTGAGTGAAATCCGATCGCTAGAACTACGGAATACACCAACCAATCCTATAAGGAACGAACATCCTTTGAACCCGAATTGTCCAATTTCTTACCCCTATTGATTTCCGATCGAGCCCAAAACTTGGGCATCAGCATAATATGGTGGGAGGAGTCATTTGGTGAGTTTTGAGTGAAATCCAATCGCTCGAACTATGCAATACACCTACCACTCCAATTCGGAACGAATTGTCTTCGAACTTGATTTGTCCAATTTCTTACCCCATTGCACTTCCGATCGAGCCCAAAACTTGGGCATCATCATCATATGGTGGGATGAGTCATTTGGTGAGCTTTGGGTGAAATCCTATCGCTAGAACTACGGAATACACCAACCACTCCTATACGGAACGAACTGCGTATGAACCTGAATTGTCCAATTTCTTACCCCTATTGATTTCCGATCGAGCCCAAAACTTGGGCACCATCATAATATGGTTGGAGGAGTCATTTGTTGAGTTTTGAGTGAAATCCAATCGCTAGAACTATGGAATACACCAGCCACTCCTATAAGGAACGAATTTCCTTTGAACCTGAATTGTCCAATTTCTTACCCCTATTGATTTCCGATCGAGCCGAAAACTTGGGCATCATCATAATATGGTGGGAGGAGTCATTTGGTGAGTTTTGAGTGAAATCCAATCGCTAGAACTACGGAATACACCAACCACCCCAGTAAGGAACGAACTGCCTTTGAACCTGAATTGTCCAATTTCTTACCCATACTGATTTCCGATCGAGCCCAAAACTTGGGCATCATCATAATATGGTGGGAGGAGTCTTTTGGAGAGTTTTGAGTGAAATCCAATCGCTAGAACTACGGAATACACTAACCACTCCTATAAGGAAGGAACGAACTGCCTTTGAACTTGAATTGTCCAATTTCTTACCCCTATTGATTTCCGATCTAGCCCAAAACTTGGGCATCATCACAATATGGTGGGAGGAGTCATTTGGTGAGTTTTGAGTGAAATCCAATTGCTAGAACTGTGCAATACACCAACCACTCCAATTCGTAACGAACAGCCTTTCAACTTGAATTGTCCAATTTCTTACACCTATAAGGAATCAACTTCCTTTGAACCGAAAAAGTCCAATTTCTTACCCATATTGATTTCCGATCGAGCCCAAAACTTGGGCATCATCATAATACGGTGGGTGGAGTCATTTTGTGAGTTGTGGGCGAAATCATGTCGCTAGAACTACGAAATACACCAACCACTCCGATAAGGAACGAACAGCCTTTGAACCTAAATTGTCCAATTTCTTAACCATATTGATTTCTGATCGAGCCCAAAACTTGGGCATCACCATAATATGGTGGGAGGAGTCATTTGGTGAGTTTTGAGAGAAATCCAATCGCTAGAACAACGGAATACACCAGCCACCCCTATAAGGAACGAACTGCCCTTGAACCAGAATTGTCCAATTTCTTACCCCTATCGACTTCCGATCGAGCCCAAAACTTGGGCATCATCATAATATGGTGGTAGGAGTCACTTGGTGAGTTTTGAGTGAAATCCAATCGCTAGAACTATGCAAAACACCAACCACTCCAATTCGGAACGAACTTCCTTCGAACTTGAATTGTCCAATGTCTTACCCCTATGGATTTCCGATCGAGCCCAAAACTTGGGAATCGTCATAATGTGGTGGGAGGAGTCATTTGGTGGGTTTTGAGTGAAATCCAATCGCTAGAACTACGGAATACACCATCCACTATTATAAGGAACGAACTGCCTTTGAACCTGAATTGTCCAATTTCTTACCTCTATTGATTTCCGATTGAGCCCAAAACTTGAGGATCATCATAATATGGTGGGAGGAGTCATTTGGTGACTTTTGAGTGAAATCCAATCGCTATAACTATGCAATACACCAACCACTCCAATTCGGAACGAACTGTCTTCGAACTTGAATTGTCCAATTTCTTACCCCTATGGATTTCCGATCGAGCCCAAAACTTGGGCATCGTCATAATATGGTGGGAGGAGTCATTTGGTCAGTTTTGAGTGAAATCCAATCGCTAGAACTACGGAATACACCAACCACTATTATAAGGAACGAACTGCCTTTGAACCTGAATTGTCCAATTTCTTACCTCTATTGATTTCCGATTGAGCCCAAAACTTGAGGATCATCTGAATATGGTGGGAGGAATCATTTGGTGAGTTTTGAGTGAAATCCAATCGCTAGAACTACGGAATAAACCAACCACTCCTATAAGGAACGAACTGCCTTTGAACCTGAATTGTCCAATTTCTTACCCCTGTTGATTTCCGATCGAGCCCAAAACTTGGGCATCATCATAATATGGTGGGAGAAGTCATTTGGTGAGTTTTGTGTAAAATCCAATCGCTAGAACTACGGAATAAACCAGCCACTCCTATAAGGAACGAACTGCCTTTGAACATGAATTGTCCAATTTCTTACCCCTATTGATTTCCGATCGAGCCCAAAACTTGGGCATCATCATAATATGGTGGGATGAGTCATTTGGTGAGTTTTGAGTGAAATCCAATCGCTAGAACTATGCAATACACCAACCACTCCAATTCGGAACGAACTGCCTTTGAACTTGAATTGTCCAATTTCTTACCTCTATTGATTTCCGATCGTGCCCAAGACTTGGGCATCATCATAATATGGTGGGAGGAGTCATTTGGTGAGTTTTGAGTAAAATCCAATCGCTAGAACTACGAAATCCACCAACCACTCCTATAAGGAACGAACTGCCTTTGAAACTGAATTCTTCATTTTCTTGACCATATTGATTTCCGATCGAGGCCAAAACTTGGGCAACATTGTAATATGGTGGGAGGAGTCATTTGGTGGGTTTTGAGTGAAATCCAATCGCTAGAACTATGCAATACACCAACCACTCCTATAAGGAACGAACTGCCTTTGAACCTGAATTGTCCAATTTCTAAACCCTATTGATTTCCGATCAAGCCCAAAACTTGGGCATCATCATAATATGGTGGGAGGAGTAATTTGGTGAGTTTTGAGTGAAATCCAATTGCTAGAACTACGGAATACACCAACCACTCCTATAAGGAACGATCTGCCATCGAAACTGAATTGTCCAATTTCTTACCCCTATTGATTTCCGGTCGAGCCCAAAACTTGGGCATCATCATAATATGGTGGGAGGAGTCATTTGGTGAGTTTTGAGTGAAATCCAATCGCTAGAACTACGGAATACACCGACCACTCCTATAAGGAACGAACTGCCTTTGATCCTGAATTGTCCAATTTCATACCCCTATTGATTTCCGATCGAGCCCACAACTTGGGCATCATCATAATATGGTGGGAGTAGTCAATTGGTGAGTTTTGAGTGAAATCCAATCGCTAGAACTATGGAACACACCAACCACTCCAATTCGGAACGAACTGCCTTCGAACTTGAATTGTCCAATTTCTTACCCCTATGGATTTCCGATCGAGCCCAAAACTTGGGAATCATCATAATATGGTGGGAGGAGTCATTTGGTGAGTTTTGAGTGAAATCTAAACGCTAGAACTATGCAATACACCAACCACTCTGATTCGGAACGAACTGCCTTCGAACTTGAATTGTCTAATTTCTTACCCCTATGGATTTCCGATCGAGCCCGAAACTTTGGCAACATCATAATATGGCGGGAGGAGTCATTTGGTGAGTTTTGAGTGAAATCCAATCGCTAGAACTACGGAATACACCAACCACTCCTATAAGGAACGAACTGCCTTCGAACCTAAATTGTCCAATTTCTTACCCCAATTGATTTCCGATCGAGCCCAAAACTTGGGCATCATCATAATATGGTGGGAGGACTCATTTGGTGAGTTTTGAGCGAAATCCAATCGCTAGAACAACGGAATACACCAACCACTCCTATATGGAACGAACTGCCTTTGAACCTGAATTGTCCAATTTCTTACCCCTATAGATTTCCGATCAAGCCCAAAACTTTGGCATCATCATAATATGGTGGGACGAGTCATTTGGTGAGTTTTGAGTGAAATCCAATCGCTAGAACTACGGAATACACCAACCACTCCTATAAGGAACGAACTGCCTTTGAACATGAATTGTCCAATTTCTTACCCCTATTGATTTCCGATCGAGCCCAAAACTTGGGCATCATCATAATTTGGTGGGAGGAGTCATTTGGTGAGTTTTGAGTGAAATTCGATCGCTAGAACTGCGGAATACACCAACCACTCCAATAAGGAACGAACTGCCTTTAAACCTAAATTGTCCAATTTCTTACCCCGATTGATTTCCGATCGAGCCCAAAACTTGGGCATCATCATAATATGGTGGGAGGATTCATTTGGTGAGTTTTCAGTGAAATCCAACCGCTAGAACTACGGAATACACCAACCACTCCTATAAGGAATGAACTGCCTTTGATCCTGAATTGTCCAATTTCATACCCCTATTGATTTCCGATCGAGCCCACAACTTGGGCATCATCATAATATGGTGGGAGGAGTCATTGGGTGAGTTTTGAGTGACATCCAATCGCTAGAACTATGCAATACACCAACCACTCCAATTCGGAACGAACTGTCTTCGAACTTGAATTGTCCAATTTCTTACCCCTATGGATTTCCGATCGAGCCCAAAACTTGGGCATCACCATAATATGGTGGGAGGAGTCATTTGGTGAGTTTTGAGCGAAACCGGTCGCTAGAACTACGGAATACACCAACCACTCCTATAAGGATCGAACTACCTTTAAACTTAAATTGTCCAATTTCTTACCCCTATTGATTTCCGATCGAGCCCAAAACTTGGGCATCATCATAATATGGTGTTATGATTTATTTGGTGAGTTTTGAGTGAAATCCGATCGCTAGAACTACGGAATACACCAACCACTCCTACAAGGAACGAACTGCGTTTGATCCTGAATTGTCCAATTTTATACCCCTATTGATTTCCGATCGAGCCCACAACTTGGGCATCATCATAATATGGTGGGAGGAGTCATTTGGTGAGTTTTGAGTGAAATCCGATCGCTAGAACTACGGAATACACCAACCACTCCTACAAGGAACGAACTGCGTTTGATCCTGAATTGTCCAATTTTATACCCCTATTGATTTCCGATCGAGCCCACAACTTGGGCATCATCATAATATGGTGGGAGGAGTCATTTGGTGAGTTTTGAGTGAAATCCAATCGCTAGAACTACGGAATACACCAACCACTCCTATAAGAAACGAACTGCCTTTGAACCTGAATTGTCCAATTTCTTACCCCTATTGATTTCCGATCGAGCCCAAAACTTGGGCATCATCGTAATATGGTGGGAGGAGTCCTTTGGTGTGTTTTAAATGAAATCCAATCGCTAGAACTACGGAATACACCAACCACTCCTATACGGAACGAACTGCCTTTGTACCTGAATTGTCCAATTTCTTACACCTATTGATTTCCGATCGAGCCCAAAACTTGGGCATCATCATAATATGGTGGGAGGAGTCATTTGTTGAGTTTTGAGTCAAATCCAATCGCTAGAACTACGGAATACACCAACCACTCCTATAAGGAACGAACTGCCTTTGAACCTGAATTGTCCAATTTCTTACCCCTATTGATTTCCGATCGAGCCCAATACTTGGGCATTATCATAATATGGTGGGAGGAGTCATTTAGTGAGTTTTGAGTGAAATCCAATCGCTAGAACTACGGAATACACCAACCACTCCTATAAGGAACGAATTGCCTTTGAACCTGAATTGTCCAATTTCTTACCCCTATTGATTTCCGATAGAGCCCACAACTTGGGCATCATCATAATACGGTGGGAGGAGTCATTTGGTGAGTTTTGAGTGAAATCCAATCGCTAGAACTATGCAATACACCAACCACTCCAATTCAGAATGAACTGCTTTCCAACTTGAATTGTCCAATTTCTTACTCCTATGGATTTCCGATCGAGCCCAATACTTGGGCATTATCATAATATGGTGGGAGGAGTCATTTGGTGAGTTTTGAGTGAAATCCAATCGCTAGAACTACGGAATACACCAACCACTCCTATAAGGAACGAACTGCCTTTGAACATGAATTGTCCAATTTCTTACCCCTATTGATTTCCGATCGAGCCCAAAACTTGGGCATCATCATAATATGGTGGGTGGAGTCATTTGGTGAGTTATGAGTGAAATCCAATCGCAAGAACTATGCAATACACCAACCACTCCAATTCGGAATGAACTGCCTTCGAACTTGAATTGCCCAATTTCTTACCCCTATGGATTTCCGATCGAGCCCAAAACTTGGGCATCGTCATCATATGGTGGGAGGAGTCATTTGGTGAGTTTTGAGTGAAACCCAATCGCTAGAACTACGGAATACACCAACCACTCCTATACGGAACGAACTGCCTTTGAACCTGAATTGTCCAATTTCTTTCCCCTATTGATTTCCGATCGAGCCCACAACTTGGGCATCATCATAATACGGTGGGACGAGTCATTTGGTGAGTTTTGAGTGAAATCCAATCGCTAGAACTATGTAACACACCAACCAGTCCAATTCGGAACGAACTGTCTTCGAACTTGAATTGTCCAGTTTCTTACCCCTATGGATTTCCGATCGAGCCCAATACTTGGGCATTATCATAATATGGTGGGAGGAGTCATTTGGTGAGTGTTGAGTGAAATCCAATCGCTAGAACTACGAAATACACCAACCACTCCTATAAGGAACGAACTGCCTTCGAACCTGAATTGTCCAATTTCTTACCCCTATTGATTTCCGATCGAGCCCAAAACTTGGGCATCATCATAATATGGTGGGAGGAGTCGTTTGGTGAGTTTTGAGCGAAATCCAATCGCTAGAACAACGGAATACACCAACCACTCCTATATGGAACGAACTGCCTTTGAACCTGAATTGTCCAATTTCTTACCCCTATTGATTTCCGATCAAGCCCAAAACTTTGGCATCATCATAATATGGTGGGAGGACTCATTTGGTGAGTTTTGAGTGAAATCCAATCGCTAGAACTACGGAATACACCAACCACTCCTATAAGGAACGAACTGCCTTTGAACTTGAATTGTCCAATTTCTTACCCCTATTGATTTCCGATCGAGCCCACAACTTGGCCATCATCATAATACGGTGGGGGGAGTCATTTGGTGAGTTTTGAGTGAAATCCAATCGCTAGAACTATGTAACACACCAACCAGTCCAATTCGGAACGAACTGTCTTCGAACTTGAATTGTCCAATTTCTTACCCCTATGGATTTCCGATCGAGCCCAAAACTTGGGCATCATCATAATATGGTGGGAGGAGTCGTTTGGTGAGTTTTGAGTGAAATCCAATCGCTAGAACTACGGAATACACCAACCACTCCTATAAGAAACGAACTACCTTTGAACCTGAATTGTCCAATTTCTTACCCCTATTGATTTCCGATCGAGCCCAAAACTTGGGCATCATCATAATATGTTGGGAGGAGTCATTTGTTGAGTTTTGGGTCAAATCCAATCGCTAGAACTACAGAATACACCAACCACTCCTAAAAGGAACGAACTGCCTTTGAACCTGAATTGTCCAATTTCTTACCCCTATTGATTTCCGATCGAGCCCAAAACTTGGGCATCATCGTAATATGGTGGGAGGAGTCCTTTGGTGTGTTTTGAATGAAATCCAATCGCTAGAACTACGGAATACACCGACCACTCCTATAAGGAACGAACTGCCTTTGTTCCTGAATTGTCCAATTTCTTACACCTATTGATTTCCGATCGAGCCCAAAACATGGGCATCATCATAATATGGTGGGAGGAGTCATTTGTTGAGTTTTGAGTCAAATCCAATCGCTAGAACTACGGAATACACCAACCACTCCTATAAGGAACGAACTGCCTTCGAACCTGAATTGTCCAATTTCTTACCCCTATTGATTTCCGATCGAGCCCAAAACTTGGGCATCATCATAATATGGTGGGAGGAGTCGTTTGGTGAGTTTTGAGCGAAATCCAATCGCTAGAACAACGGAATACACCAACCACTCCTATAAGGAACGAACTGCCTTTGAACCTGAATTGTCCAATTTCTTACCCCTATTGATTTCCGATCGAGCCCAAAACTTGGGCATCATCATAATATGGTGGGCGGAGTCATTTGGTGAGTTTTGAGTGAAATCCAATCGC
The DNA here is from genome assembly GCA_005406145.1 of Prunus yedoensis. Lineage (NCBI taxonomy): Eukaryota > Viridiplantae > Streptophyta > Magnoliopsida > Rosales > Rosaceae > Prunus > Prunus yedoensis. Next base: position 461,379 of record BJCG01002419.1, on the reverse strand, counting down.
TAGAACTATGCAATACACCAACCACTCCAATTCGGAACGAACTGTCTTCGAACTTGAATTGTCCAATTTCTTACCCCTATGGATTTCCGATCGAGCCCAATACTTGGGCATTATCATAATATGGTGGGAGGAGTCATTTGGTGAGTTTTGAGTGAAATCCAATCTCTAGAACTACGGAATAGACCAACCACTCCTATAAGGAACGAACTGCCTTTGAACATGAATTGTCCAATTTCTTACCCCTATTGATTTCCGATCGAGCCCACAACTTGGGCATCATCATAATACGGTGGGGGGAGTCATTTGGTGAGTTTTGAGTGAAATCCAATCGCAAGAACTATGTAACACACCAACCAGTCCAATTCGGAACGAACTGTCTTCGAACTTGAATTGTCCAATTTCTTACCCCTATGGATTTCCCATCGAGCCCAAAACTTGGGCATCATCATAATATGGTGGGAGGAGTCATTTGGTGAGTTTTGAGTGAAATCCAATCGCTAGAACTACGGAATACACCAACCACTCCTATAAGAAAAGAACTACCTTTGAACCTGAATTGTCCAATTTCTTACCCCTATTGATTTCCGATCGAGCCCAAAACTTGGGCATCATCATAATATGGTGGGAGGAGTCATTTGTTGAGTTTTGGGTCAAATCCAATTGCTAGAACTACGGAATACACCAACAACTCCTAAAAGGAACGAACTGCCTTTGAACCTGAATTGTCCAATTTCTTACCCCTATTGATTTCCGATCGAGCCCAAAACTTGGGCATCATCATAATATGGTGGGCGGAGTCATTTGGTGAGTTTTGAGTGAAATCCAATCGCTAGAACTATGCAATACACCAACCACTCCAATTCGGAACGAACTGTCTTCGAACTTGAATTGTCCAATTTCTTACCCCTATGGATTTCCGATCGAACCCAATACTTGGGCATTATCATAATATGGTGGGAGGAGTCATTTGGTGAGTTTTGAGTGAAATCCAATCGCTAGAACTACGGAATACACCAACCACTCCTGTAAGAAACGAATTGCCTTTGAACCTGAATTGTCCAATTTCTTACCCCTATTGATTTCCGATAGATCCCACAACTTGGGCATCATCATAATACGGTGGGAGGAGTCATTTGGTGAGTTTTGAGTGAAATCCAATCGCTAGAACTATGTAACACACCAACCAGTCCAATTCGGAACGAACTGTCTTCGAACTTGAATTGTCCAATTTCTTACCCCTATGGATTTCCGATAGAGCCCAAAACTTGGGCATCATCATAATATGGTGGGAGGAGTCATTTGGTGAGTTTTGAGTGAAATTCGATCGCTAGAACTGCGGAATACACCAACCACTCCTATAAGAAACGAACTGCCTTTAAACCTAAATTGTCCAATTTCTTACCCCGATTGATTTCCGATCGAGCCCAAAACTTGGGCATCATCATAATATGGTGGGAGGATTCATTTGGTGAGTTTTCAGTGAAATCCAATCGCTAGAACTACGGAATACACCAACCACTCCTATAAGGAATGAACTGCCTTTGATCCTGAATTGTCCAATTTCATACCCCTATTGATTTCAGATGGAGCCCACAACTTGGGCATCAACATAATATGGTGGGAGGAGTCATTTGGTGAGTTTTGAGTGAAATCCAATCGCTAGAACTACAGAATACACCAACCACTCCTATGAGGAACGAACTGCCTTTGAACCTGAATTGTCCAATTTCATAGCCCCTATTGATTTCCGATCGAGCCCACAACTTGGGCATCATCATGATATGGTGGGAGGAGTCATTTGGTGGGTCTTGAGTGAAATTCGATCGCTAGAACTACGGAATACACCAACCACTCCTATAAGGAACGAACTGCCTTTAAACCGAAATTGTCCAATTTCTTACTCCTATTGATTTCCGATCGAGCCCAAAACTTGGGCATCATCATAATATGGTGGGAGGATTCATTTGGTGAGTTTTGAGTGAAATCCAATAGCTAGAACTATGGAATACACCAACCACTCCAATTCGGAACGAATTGTCTTCGAACTTGAATTGTCCAATTTCTTACCCCTATGGATTTCCGATCGAGCCCAAAACTTGGGCATCATCATAATACGGTGGGAGGAGTCATTTGGTGAGTTTTGAGTGAAATCCGATCGCTAGAACTACGGAATACACCAACCACTCCTATAAGGAACGAACTGCCTTTGATCCTTAATTGTCCAATTTCATACCCCTATTGATTTCCGATCGAGCCCAGAACTTGGGCATCATCATAATATGGTGGGAGGAGTCCTTTGGTGAGTTTTGAGTGAAATCCAATCGCTAGAACTACAGAATACACCAACCACTCCAATAAGGAACAAACTGCCTTTGAACCTGAATTGTCCAATTTCATACCCCTATTGATTTCCGATCGAGCCCACAACTTGGGCATCATCATTATATGGTGGGAGGAGTCATTTGGTGAGTCTTGAGTGAAATCCGATTGCTAGAACTATGCAATGCACCAACCACTCCAATTCGGAACGAACTGTCTACGAACTTGAATTATCCAATTTCTTACCCCTATGGATTTCCGATCGAGCCCAAAACTTGGGCATCATCATAATATGGTGGGAGGAGTCATTTGGTGAGTTTTGAGTGAAATCCGATCGCTAGAACAACGGAATACACCAACCACTCCTATAAGGAACGAACTGCCTTTGCACCTGAATTGTCCAATTTCTTACCCCTATTGATTTCCGATCGAGCCCAAAACTTGGGCATCATCATAATATGGTGGGAGGAGTCATTTGGTGAGTTTTGAGTGAAATCCAATCGCTATAACTACGGAATACACCAACCACTCCTATAAGGAACGAACTGCCTTTAAACCTAAATTGTCCAATTTCTTACCCCTATTGATTTCCGATCGAGCCCAAAACTTGGGCATCATCATAATATGGTGGGAGGAGTAATTTGGTGAGTTTTGAGTGAAATCCAATCGCTAGAACTATGCAATACACCAACCACTCCAATTCGGAACGAACTGTCTTCGAACTTGAATTGTCCAATTTCTTACCCCTATGGATTTCCGATCGAGCCCAAAACTTGGGCATCATCATAATATGGGGGGAGGAGTCATTTGGTGAGTTTTGAGTGAAATCCGATCGCTAGAACTACGGGATACCCCAACCACTCCTGTAAGGAACGAACTGCCTTTAAACCTAAAGTGTCCAATTTCTTACCCCTATTGACTTCCGATCGAGCCCAAAACTTGGGCCTCATCATAATACGGTGGGAGGAGTCATTTGGTGGGATTTGAGTGAAATCCAATCGCTACAACCACTCCTATAAGGAACGAACTGCCTTTGAACCTGAATTGTCCAATTTCTTACCCCTATTGATTTCCGATCGAGCCCAAAACTTGGGCATCATCATAATATGGTGGGAGGAGTCATTTGGTGAGTTTTGAGTGAAATCCAATCGCTATAACTACGGAATACACCAACCACTCCTATAAGGAACGAACTGCCTTTAAACCTAAATTATCCAATTTCTTACCCCTATTGATTTCCGATCGAGCCCAAAACTTGGGCATCATCATAATATGGTGGGAGGTGTCATTTGGTGAGTTTTGGGTGAAATCCAATCGCTAGAACTATGCAATACACCAACCACTCCAATTCGGAACGAACTGTCTTCGAACTTGAATTGTCCAATTTCTTACCCCTATGGATTTCCGATCGAGCCCAAAACTTGGTCTTCATCATAATATGGGGGGAGGAGTCATTTGGTGAGTTTTGAGTAAAATCCGATCGCTAGAACTACGGAATACACCAGCCACTCCTATAAGGAACGAACTGCCTTTGAACCTGAATTGTCCAATTTCTTACCCCAATTGATTTCCGATCGAGCCCAAAACTTGGGCATCATCATAATATGGTGGGAGGAGTCATTTGGTGAGTTTGAGTGAAATCCAATCGCTAGAACTACGGAATACACCAACCACTCCAATAAGGAATGAACTGCCTTTGATCCTGAATTGTCCAATTTCATACCCCTATTGATTTCCGATCGAGCCCACAACTTGGGCATCATCATAATATGGTGGGAGGAGTCATTCGGTGAGTTTTGAGTGAAATTTAATCGCTAGAACTATGCAATACACCAACCACTCCAATTCGGAAAGAACTGTCTTCGAACTTGAATTGTCCAATTTCTTACCCCTATGGATTCTGATCGCTAGAACTACGGAATACACCAGCCACTCCTATAAGGAACGAACTGCCTTTGAACCTGAATTGTCCAATTTCTTACCCCAATTGATTTCCGATCGAGCCCAAAACTAGGGCATCATCATGACATGGTGGGAGGAGTCATTTGCTGAGTTTTGAGTGAAATCCAATCGCTAGAACTACGGAATACACCAACCACTCCTATAAGGAACGAACTGCCTTTGAACCTGAATTGTCCAATTTCTTACCCCTATGGATTTCCGATCGAGCCCAAAACTTGGGCATCATCATAATATGGCGGGAGGAGTCATTTGGTGAGTTTTGAGTGAAATCCAATCGCTAGAACTACAGAACACACCAACCACTCCTATAAGGAACGAACTGCCTTTGAACCTGAATTATCCAATTTGTTACCCCTATTGACTTCCGTTCGAGCCCAAAACTTGGGCATCATCATAATATGGTGGGAGGAGTCATTTGCGGAGTTTTGAGTGAAATCCAATTGCTAGAACTACGGAATACACCAACCACTCCTATAAGGAACGAACTGCCTTTGAACCTGAATTGTCCAAATTCTTACCCCCATTGATTTCCGATCGAGCCCAAAACTTGGGCATCATCATAATTTGGTGGGAGGAGTCATTCTGGGAGTGTTGACTGAAATCCGATCGCTAGAACTACGGAATACACCAACCACTCCTATAAGGAACGAACTGCCTTTGAACCTGAATTGTCCAATTTCTTACCCCTATTGATTTCCGATCGAGCCCAAAACTTGGGCATCATCATAATATGGTGGGAGGAGTCATTTGGTGAGTTTTGAGTGAAATCCAATCGCTAGAACTATGCAATACACCAACCACTCCAATTCGGAACGAACTGTCTTCGAACTTGAATTGTCCAATTTCTTACCCCTATGGATTTCCGATCGAGCCCAAAACTTGGGCATCATCATAATATGGTGGGAGGAGTCATTTGGTGAGTTTTGAGTGAAATCCAATCGCTAGAACTACAGAATACACCAACCACTCCTATACGGAACGAACTGCCTTTGAACCTGAATTGCCAATTTCTTACCCCTATTGATTTCCGATCGATCCCAAAACTTGGGCATCATCATAATATGGTGGGAGAGGTCAATTGGGGAGTTTTGAGTGAAATCCAATCACTAGAACTACGGAATACACCAACCACCCCTATAAGGAACGAACTGCCTTTGAACCTGAATTGTCCAATTTCATACCCCTATTGATTTCCGATCGAGCCCACAACTTGGGCATCATCATAAAATGGTGGGAGGAGTCATTTGGTGAGTTTTGAGTGAAATCCACTCGCTAGAACTATGCAATACACCAACCACTCCAATTCGGAACGAACTGCCTACGAACTTGAATTGTCCAATTTCTTACCCCTATGGATTTCGATCGAGCCCAAAACTTGGGCATCATCATAATATGGTGGGAGGAGTCATTTGGTGAGTTTTGAGTGAAATCCAATCGCTAGAACTATGCAATACACCAACCACTCCAATTCGGAACGAACTGCCTACGAACTTGAATTGTCCAATTTCTTACCCCTATGGATTTCCGATCGAGCCCAAAACTTGGGCATCATCATAATATGGTGGGAGGAGTCATTTGGTGAGTTTTGAGTGAAATCCAATCGCAAGAACTACAGAATACACCAACCACTCCTATAAGGAACGAACTGCCTTTGAACCTTAATTGTCCAATTTCATACCCCTATTGATTTCCGATCGAGCCCACAACTTGGGCATTATCATAAAATGGTGGGGGGAGTCATTTGGGGAGTTTTGAGTGAAATCCAATCGCTAGAACTGTGCAATACACCAACCACTCCAGTTCGGAACGAACTGCCTTCGAACATGAATTGTCCAATTTCTTACCCCTATGGATTTCCGATCGAGCCCAAAACTTTGGCATCATCATAATATGGTGGGAGGAGTCATTTGGTGAGTTTTGAGTGAAGTCCGATCGCTAGAACTACGGAATACACCAGCCACTCCTATAAGGAACGAACTGCCTTTGAACATGAATTGTCGAATTTCTTACCCCTATAGATTTCCGATCGAGCCCAAAACTTGGGCATCATCATAATATGGTGGGAGGAGTCATTTGGTGAGTTTTGAGTGAAGTCCGATCGCTAGAACTACGGAATACACCTACCACTCCTATAAGGAACGAACTTCCTTTGAACCTGAATTGTCCAACTTGGGCATCAACATAATATGGTGGGAGGAGTCATTTGGTGAGTTTTGAGTGAAATCCAATCGCTAGAACTATGCAATACACTAACCGCTCCAATTTGGAACGAACTGCCTACGAACTTGAATTGTTCAATTTCTTACCCCTATGGATTTCCGATCGAGCCCAAAACTTGGTCATCATCATAATATTGTGGGAGGAGTCATTTGGTGGATTTTGAGGGAAATCAAATCGCTGGAACTATGCAATACACCAACCACTCCAATTCGGAACGAACTGCCTTCGAATTTGAATTGTCCAATTTCTTACCCCTATGGATTTCCGATCGAGCCCAAAACTTTGGAATCACATTAATATGGTGGGAGGAGTCGTTAGGTGAGTTTTGAGTGAAATCCAATCACTAGAACTACGGAATAAAACAACCACTCCTATAAGGAACGAACTGCCTTTGAAGCTGAATTGTCCAGTTTCTTACCCCTATTGATTTCCGATCGAGCCCAACACTTGGGCATCACCATAGTATGGTGGAAGGAGTCAATTGGTGAGTTTTGAGTGAATTCCGATCGCTAGAACTACGGAATACACCAACCACTCCTATAAGGAACGAACAGCCTTTGAACCTGAATTGTCCAATTTCTTACCCCTATTGATTTCCGATCGATCCCAAAACTTGGGCATCATCATAATATGGTGGGAGGATTCATTTTGTGAGTTTTGAGTGAAATCCAATCGCTAGAACTACGGAATACACCAACCACTCCTATAAGGAACGAACTGCCTTTGAACCTGAATTGTCCAATTTCATACCCCTATTGATCTCCGATCGAGCCCACAACTCGGGCATCGTCATAATATGGTGGGAGGAGTCATTTGGAGAGTTTTGAGTGAAATCCAATCGCTAGAACTATGCAATACACCAACCACTCCAATTCTGAACGAACTGCCTTCGAACTTGAATTGTCCAATTTCTTACCCCTATGGATTTCCGATCGATCCCAAAACTTTGGCATCATCATAATATGGTGGGAGGAGTCATTTGGTGAGTTTTGAGGGAAATCCAATCGCTACAACTACGGAATACACCAACCACACCTATAAGGAACGAACTGCCTTTGAACCTGAATTGTCCAATTTCTTACCCCTATTGATTTCCGATCGAGCCCAAAACTTGGGCATCATCATAATATGGTGGGAGGAGTCATTCAGTGAAATCCAATCGCTAGAACTATGCAATACACCAACCACTCTAATTCGGAACGAACTTTCTTCGAACTTGAATTGTCCAATTTCTTACCCCTATGGATTTCCGATCGAGGCCAAAAGTTGGGCATCATCATAATATGGTGGGAGGAGTCATTTGGTGAGTTTTGAGTGAAATCCAATCGCTAGAACTACGGAATACACCAACCACTCCTCTATGGAACGAACTACCTTTGAACCTGAACTGTCCAATTTCTTACCCCTATTGCCGATCGAGCCCAAAACTTGGGCATCATCATAATATGGTGGGAGGAGTCATTTGGTGAGTTTTGAGTGATATCCAATCGCTAGAACTACGGAACACACCAACCACTCCTATAAGGAACGAACTGCCATTAAACCTGAATTGTCCAATTTCTTACCCCTATTGATTTCCGATAGAGCCCAAAACTTGGGCATCATCATAATATGGTGGGAGGAGTCATTTGGTGAGTTTTGAGTGAAATCCAATTGCTAGAACTACGGAATGCACCAACCACTCCTGTAAGGAACGAACTGCCTTTGAACCTGAATTGTCCAATTTCTTACCCTATTGATTTACGATCGAGCCCAAAAGTTGGGCATCAACATAATATGGTGGGAGGAGTCATTTGGTGAGTTTTGAGTTAAATCCAATCACTAGAACTACGGAATACACCAACCACTCTAATTCGGAACGAACTGCCTACGAACTTGAATTGGCCAATTTCTTACCCCTATGGACTTCCGATCGAGCCCAAAACTTGGGCATGATCATAATATGGTGGGAGGAGTCATTCAGTGAAATCCAATCGCTAGAACTATGCAATACACCAACCACTCTAATTCGGAAAGAACTTTCTTCGAACTTGAATTGTCCAATTTCTTACCCTTATGGATTTCCGATCGAGGCCAAAACTTGGGCATCATCATAATATGGTGGGAGGAGTCATTTGGTGAGTTTTGAGTGAAATCCAATCGCTAGAACTACGGAATACACCAACCACTCCTATAAGGAACGAACTGCCTTTGAACCTGAATTGTCCAATTTCTTACCCCTATTGCCGATCGAGCCCAAAACTTGGGCATCATCATAATATGGTGGGAGGAGTCATTTGGTGAGTTTTGAGTGATATCCAATCGCTAGAACTACGGAACACACCAACCACTCCTATAAGGAACGAACTGCCATTAAACCTGAATTGTCCAATTTCTTACCCCTATTGATTTCCGATCGAGCCCAAAACTTGGGCATCATCATAATATGGTGGGAGGAGTCATTTGGTGAGTTTTGAGTGAAATCCAATCGCTAGAACTACGGAATACACCAACCACTCATATAAGGAACGAACAGCCTTTGAACTCGAATTGCCCAATTTCTTACCCCTATTGATTTCCGATCGAGCCCAAAACTTGGGTATCATCATAATATGGTGGGAGGAGTCACTTGGTGAGTTTTGAGTGAAATCCAATCGCTAGAACTACGGAATACACCAACCACTCCTATAACGAACGAACTGCCTTTGAACCTGAATTGTCCAATTTCTTACCCCTATTGATTTCCGATCGAGCCCAAAACTTGGGCATAATCATAATATGGTGGGAGGAGTCATTTGGTGAGTTTTGAGTGAAATCCAATCGCTAGAACTACGGAATACACCAACCACTCCTATAACGAACGAACTGCCTTTGAACCTGAATTGTCCAATTTCTCACCCCTATTGATTTCCGATCGAGCCCAAAACTTGGGCATCATCATATTATGGTGGGAGGAGTCATTTGGTGACTTTTGAGTTAAATCCAATCGCTAGAACTACGGAATACACCAACCACTCCTATAAGGAACGAACTGCCTTTGAACCTGAATTGTCCAATTTCTTACCCCTATTGATTTCCGATCGAGCCCAAAACTTGGGCATCATCATAATATGGGGGGAGGAGTCATTTGGTGAGTTTTGAGGGAAATCCAATCGCTAGAACTATGCAATACACCAACCACTCCAATCCGGAACGAACTGTCTTCGAACTTGAATTGTCCAATTTCTTACCCCTACGGATTTCCGATGGAGCCCAAAACTTGGGCATCAACATAATATGGTGGGAGGAGGGATTTGGTAAGTTTTCAGTGAAATCCAATCGCTAGAACTACAGAATACACCAACCACTCCTGTAAGTAACGAACATCCTTTGAACTTGAATTGTCCAATTTCTTACCCCTATTGATTTCCGATCGATCCCAAAACTTGGGCATCATCATAATATGGTGGGAGGAGTCATTTGGAGAGTTTTGAGTGAAATCCAATCGCTAGAACTATGCAATACACCAACCACTCCAATTCGGAACGAACCGTCTTCGAACTTGAATTGTCCAATTTCTTACCCCTATGGATTTCCGATCGAGCCCAAAACTTGGGCATCATCATAATATTGTGGGAGGAGTCATTTGGTGGATTTTGAGTGAAATCCAATCGCTGGAACTATGCAATACACCAACCACTCCAATTCGGAACGAACTGCCTTCGAATTTGAATTGTCCAATTTCTTACCCCTATGGATTTCCGATCGAGCCCAAAACTTTGGCATCACATTAATATGGTGGGAGGAGTCGTTAGGTGAGTTTTGAGTGAAATCCAATCGCTAGAACTACGGAATAAAACAACCACTCCTAAATGGAACGAACTGCCTTCGAAGCTGAATTGTCCAGTTTCTTACCCCTATTGATTTCCGATCGAGCCCAACACTTGGGCATCACCATAGTATGGTGGAAGGAGTCATTTGGTGAGTTTTGAGTGAATTCCGATCGCTAGAACTACGGAATACACCAACCACTCCTATAAGGAACGAACTGCCTTTGAACCTGAATTGTCCAATTTCTTACCCCTATTGATTTCCGATCGATCCCAAAACTTGGGCATCATCATAATATGGTGGGAGGATTCATTTTGTGAGTTTTGAGTGAAATCCAATCGCTAGAACTACGGAATACACCAACCACTCCTATAAGGAACGAACTGCCTTTGAACCTGAATTGTCCAATTTCATACCCCTATTGATCTCCGATCGAGCCCACAACTCGGGCATCATCATAATATGGTTGGAGGAGTCATTTGGTGAGTTTTGAGTGAAATCCAATCGCTAGAACAATGCAATACACCAACCACTCCAATTCGGAACGAACTGCCTTCGAACTTGAATTGTCCAATTTCTTACCCCTATGGATTTCCGATCGAGCCCAAAACTTTGGCATCATTATAATATGGTGGGAGGAGAGATTTGGTGAGTTTTGAGGGAAATCCAATCGCTACAACTACGGAATACACCAACCACACCTATAAGGAACGAACTGCCTTTGAACCTGAATTGTCCAATTTCTTACCCCTATTGATTTCCGATCGAGCCCAAAACTTGGGCATCATCATAATATGGTGGGAGGAGTCATTCAGTGAAATCCAATCGCTAGAACTATGCAATACACCAACCACTCCAATTCGGAACGAACTGCCTTCGAACTTGAATTGTCCAATTTCTTACCCCTATGGATTTCCGATCGAGCCCAAAACTTTGGCATCATCATAATATGGTGGGAGGAGTCATTTGGTGAGTTTTGAGTGATATCCAATCGCTAGAACTACGGAACACACCAACCACTCCTATAAGGAACGAACTGCCATTAAACCTGAATTGTCCAATTTCTTACCCCTATTGATTTCCGATAGAGCCCAAAACTTGGGCATCATCATAATATGGTGGGAGGAGTCATTTGGTGAGTTTTGAGTGAAATCCAATTGCTAGAACTACGGAATGCACCAACCACTCCTGTAAGGAACGAACTCCCTTTGAACCTGAATTGTCCAATTTCTTACCCCTATTTATTTACGATCGAGCCCAAAAGTTGGGCATCAACATAATATGGTGGGAGGAGTCATTTGGTGACTTTTGAGTTAAATCCAATCGCTAGAACTACGGAATACACCAACCACTCTAATTCGGAACGAACTGCCTACGAACTTGAATTGTCCAATTTCTTACCCCTATGGATTTCCGATCGAGCCCAAAACTTGGGCATCATCATAATATGGTGGGAGGAGTCATTCAGTGAAATCCAATCGCTAGAACTATGCAATACACCAACCACTCTAATTCGGAAAGAACTTTCTTCGAACTTGAATTGTCCAATTTCTTACCCCTATGGATTTCCGATCGAGGCCAAAACTTGGGCATCATCATAATATGGTGGGAGGAGTCATTTGGTGAGTTTTGAGTGAAATCCAATCGCTAGAACTACGGAACACACCAACCACTCCTATAAGGAACGAACTGCCTTTGAACCTGAATTGTCCAATTTCTTACCCCTATTGCCGATCGAGCCCAAAACTTGGGCATCATCATAATATGGTGGGAGGAGTCATTTGGTGAGTTTTGAGTGATATCCAATCGCTAGAACTACGGAACACACCAACCACTCCTATAAGGAACGAACTGCCATTAAACCTGAAATGTCCAATTTCTTACCCCTATTGATTTCCGATCGAGCCCAAAACATGGGCATCATCATAATATGGTGGGAGGAGTCGTTTGGTGAGTTTTGAGTGAAATCCAATCGCTAGAACTACGGAATACACCAACCACTCATATAAGGAACGAACAGCCTTTGAACTCGAATTGCCCAATTTCTTACCCCTATTGATTTCCGATCGAGCCCAAAACTTGGGTATCATCATAATATGGTGGGAGGAGTCACTTGGTGAGTTTTGAGTGAAATCCAATCGCTAGAACTACGGAATACACCAACCACTCCTATAACGAACGAACTGCCTTTGAACCTGAATTGTCCAATTTCTTACCCCTATTGATTTCCGATCGAGCCCAAAACTTGGGCATAATCATAATATGGTGGGAGGAGTCATTTGGTGAGTTTTGAGTGAAATCCAATCGCTAAAACTACGGAATACACCAACCACTCCTATAACGAACGAACTGCCTTTGAACCTGAATTGTCCAATTTCTCACCCCTACTGATTTCCGATCGAGCCCAAAACTTGGGCATCATCATATTATGGTGGGAGGAGTCATTTGGTGACTTTTGAGTTAAATCCAATCGCTAGAAGTACGTAATACACCAACCACTCTAATTCGGAACGAACTGCCTACGAACTTGAATTGTCCAATTTCTTACCCCTATGAATTTCCGATCGACCCCAAAACTTGGGCATCATCATAATATGGTGGGAGGAGTCATTTGGTGATTTTTGAGTTAAATCCAATCGCTAGAACTACGGAATACACCAACCACTCTAATTCGGAACGAACTGCCTACGAACTTGAATTGTCCAATTTTTTACCCCTATGGATTTCCGATCGAGCCCAAAACTTGGGCATCATCATAATATGGTGGGAGGAGTCATTTGGTGAGTTTTGAGTGAAATCCAATCGCTAGAACTACGGATTACACCAACCACTCCTATAAGGAACGAACTGCCTTTGAACTTGAATTGTCCAATTTCTTACCCCTATTGACTTCCGATCGAGCCCAAAACTTGGGCATCATCATAATAAGGTGGGAGGAGTCATTTGGTGAGTTTTAAGTGAAATCCAATCGCTAGAACTACGGAATACACCAACCACTCCTATAAAGAACGAACTGCCTTTGAACCTGAATTGTCCAATTTCTTACCCCTATTGATTTCCGATCGAGCCCACAACATGGGCATCATCATAATATGGTGGGAGGAGTCATTTGGTGAGTTTAGAGTGAAATCCAATCCCTAGAACTATGCAATACACCAACAACTCCAATTCGGAACGCACTGCCTTCGAACTTGAATTGTCCAATTTCTTACCCCTATCGATTTCCGATCGGGCCCAAAACTTTTGCATCATCATAATATGGTGGGAGGAGTCATTTGGTGAGTTTTGAGTGAAATCCAATCGCTAGAACTACGGAATACACCAACCACTCCTTTATGGAACGAACATCCTTTGAACCTGAATTATCCAATTTCTTACCCCTATTGATTTCCGATCGAACCCAAAACTTGGGCATCATCATATTATGGTGGGAGGAGTCATTTGGTGACTTTTGAGTTAAATCCAATAGCTAGAACTACGGAATACACCAACCACTCGTATAAGGAACGAACAGCCTTTGAACTTGAATTGTCCAATTTCTTACCCCTATTGATTTCCGATCGATCCCAAAACTAGGGCATCGTCATAATATGTTGGGAGGAGTCATTTGGTGAGTTTTGAGGGAAATCCAATCGCTAGAACTATGCAATACACCAACCACTCCAATTCGGAACGAACTGTCTTCGAACTTGAATTGTCCAATTTCTTACGCCTATTGATTTCCGATTGAGCCCAAAACTTGGGCATCATCATAATATGGTGGGAGGAGTCATTTGGTGAGTTTTGAGGGAAATCCAATCGCTTGAACTACGGAATACACCAACCACTCCTATAAGGAATGAACTTCCTTTGAACCTGAATTGTCCAATTTGTTACCCATTTCCTATCGAGCCCGAAACTTGGGCATCATCACAATACGGTGGGAGGAGTCATTTGGTGAGTTTTGAGTTAAATCCAATCGCTAGAACTATGCAATACACCAACCACTCCTAGAAGGAACGAACTGCCTTTGAACTTGAATTGTCCAATTTCTTACACCTATGGATTTCCGATCGAGCCCAAAACTTGGGCATCATCATAATATGGTGGGAGGAGTCTTTTGGTGAGTTTTCAGTGAAATCCAATCGCTAGAACCACGGAATACACCAACCACTCCTATAAGGAACGAACTGCCTATGAACCTGAAATGTCCAATTTCTTACCCCTATCGATTTCCGATCGAGCTCAAAACTTGGACATCATCATATTACAGAGGGAGGAGTCATTTGGAGAGTTTTGAGTGAAATACAATCGCTAGAACTACGCAATACACCAACCACTCCCATTCGGAACGAACTGCCTTTGAACTTGAATTGTCCAATTTCTTACCCCTATTGATTTCCGATCGAACCCCAAACTTGGCCATCATCGTAATATGGTGGGAGGAGTCATTTGGAGAGTTTTCAGTGAAATCCAATGGCTAGAACTATGTAATACACCAACCACTCCTATATGGAACGAACTTCCTTTGAACCTGAATTGTCCAATTTCTTAGCCCTAATGATTTCCGATCAAGCCCAAAACTTGGCCATCAACATAATATGGTGGGAGGAGTCAGTTGGTGCGTTTTGAGTGAAATCCAATGGCTAGAACTATGCAATACACCAACCACTCCAATTCGGAACGAACTGCCTTCGAACTTGAATTGTCCAATTTCTTACATTTGTAGATTCCCTTCTAGCCCAAAACTTGGGCATCATCATAATATGGTGGGAGGAGTCATTGGTGAGTTTTGAGTGAAATGCAATCGCTAGAACTACGGAATACACCAACCACTCTTATAAGGAACGAACTGCCTTTGAACCTGAGTTGTCCAATTTCTTACCCCTATTGATTTCTGATCGAGCCCAAAACTTGGGCATCATCATAATATGGTGGGAGGAATCATTTGGTGAGTTTTAAGTTAAATCTAGTTGCTAGCACTAAGCAACACAACAACCACTCCAATTCGGAACGAACTTCCTTTGAACTTGAATTGTCCAATTTCTTAAACCTATGGATTTCCGATCGAGCCCAAAACTTGGGCATCATGATAATTTGGTGGGAGGAGTCATTTGGTGAGTTTTGAGTGAAATCCAATCGCTAGAACTACGGAATACACCAAACATTCCTATAAGGAACGAACAGCCGTTGAAACTGAATTGTCCAATTTCTAACCCCTATTGGTTTCCGATCGAGCCCAAAACTTGGGCACCACGATAATATGGTGGGAGGAGTCTTTCGGTGAGTTTTGATTGAAATCCAATCGCTAGAACTAAGCAACACAATAACCACTCCAATTCGGAACGAACTGCCCTTGAACTTGAATTGTCCAATTTCTTACACCTATGCATTTTCGATAGAGCCCAAAACTTGGGCATCATCATAATATGGTGGGAGGAGTCATTTGGTGAGTTTTGAATGAAATCCGATCGCTAGAACTAAGCAACACAACAACCACTCCAATTCGGAACGAACTTCCTTTGAAGTTGAATTGTCCAATTTCTTACACCTATGGATTTCCGATCGAACCCAAAAAACTTGGGCATCAACATAATACGGTGGGAGGAGTCATTTGGTGAGTTTTGAGTGAAATCCAATCGCTAGAACTATGCAATACACCATCCACCCCAATTCGGAACGAACTACCTTTGAACTTGAATTGTCCAATTTCTGACACCTATGGATATCCGACCGAGACCAAAACTTAGGCATTGTCATAATATGGTGGGAGGAGTCATTTGGTGAGTTTTGAGTGAAATCCAAATGCTAGAACTGCGGAATACACTAGAGACTCCAATTCGGAACGAACTGCCTTTCAACCTGTGTTGTCCAATTTCTTACCCCTATTGATTTTCGATCGAGCCAAAAACTTGGGCATCATCATAATATGGTGGGAGGAGTCATTTGGTGAGTTTTGAGTGAAATCCAATCGCTAGACCTATCCAATACACCAACCACTCCAATTCGGAACGAACTGCCTTCGAACTGGAATTGTCCAATTTCTTACACCTATGGATTTCCGATCGAGCCCAAAACCTGGCCATTATGATAATGTGGTGGGAGGAGTCATTTGGTGAGTTTTGAGTGAAATCCAATCGCTAGAACTATGCAATACACCAACCACTCCAATTCGTATCGAACTGCATTCGAACTTGAATTGTCCAATTTCTTACCCCTCTTGATTTCCGATCGAGCCCAAAACTTTTGCATCATCACAATATGGTGGGAGGAGTCATTTGGTGAGTTTTGAGTGAAATCCAATCGCTTGAACTAGAGAATACACCAGCCACTCCTATAAGGAATGAACTGCCTTTCAACTTGAATTGTCCAATTTCTTACCCCTATTGATTCACGATCGAGCCCAAAACTTGGGCATCATCATAATATGGTGGGAGGAGTCATTTGGTGAGTTTGAGTGAAATCCAATTGCTAAAACTACGGAATCCACCAACCACTCCTGTAAGGAACGAACTTCCTTTGAACCTGTATTGTCCAATTTCTTAACCCTATTGATTTCCGATCGAGATCAAAACTTGGGCATCATCATAATATGGTGGGAGGAGTCATTTGGTGAGTTTTGAATGAAATCCAAAGTCTAGAACTACGGAATACACCAACCACTCCTATAAGGAACGAACTGCCTCTCAACCTAATTGTCCAATTTCTTACCCCTATCGATTGATTTCAAATCGAGGCCAAAACTTGGGCAACATCATAATATGGTGGGAGGAGTCATTCGCTAAAACTATACACTAGCGACTCCAATTCGGAACGAACTGGCTTTGAACTTGAATTGTCCAATTTATGACACCTATGGATTTCCGATCAAGCCCAAAACATGGGCATTGTCAACATATTGTGGGAGGAGTCATTTGGGGAGTTTTGAGTGAAATCCGATCGCTAGAACTAAGGAATACACCAACCACTTCTATAAGGAACGAATTGCCTTTGAACCTGAATTGTCCAATTTCTTTCCCCTATTGATTCCCGATCGAGCCCAAAACTTGGGCATCATCATAATATGGTGGGAGGAGTCATTTGGGGAGTTTTGAGTGAAATCCAATCGCTAGAACTACGGAATACATCAATCACTCCTATAAGGAACGAATTGCCTTTGAACCTGAATTGTCCAATTTCTTTCCCCTATTGATTCCCGATCGAGCCCAAAACTAGGGCATCATCATAATACGGTGGGAGGAGTCATTTGGTGAGTTTTGAGTGAAATCCAATCGCTAGAACTACGGAATACACCAGCCACTCCTACAAGCAAAGAACTGCCTTTGATCCTGAATTGTCCAATTTCTTACCCCTATTGATTTCCGATCGAGCCCAAAACAGGGGCATCATCATAATATGATGGGAGGAGTCATTTGGTGAGTTTTGAGTGAAATCCAATCACTAGAACTACGGAATACACCAGCCACTCCTATAAGGAACGAACTACCTTCGAATCTGTGTTGTCCAATTTCTTACCCCAATTGATTTCCGATCGAGCCCAAAACTTGGGCATCATCATAATATGGTGGGAGGAGTCATTTGTTGAGTTTTGAGTGAAATCCAATCGCTAGAACTATGCAATACACCAACCACTCCAATTCGGAATGAACTGCCTTCGAACTTGAACGGTCCAATTTCTTACCCCTATGGATTTCCGATCGAGTCCAAAACTTGGGCATCATCATAATATGGTGGGAGCAGTCATTTGGTGAGTTTTGAGTGAAATCCAATTGCTAGAACTGTGGAATACACCAACCACACCTATAAGGAACGAACTGCCTTCGAACTTTAATTGTCCAATTTCTTACACCTATGGATTTCCGATCGAGCCCAAAACTTGGGCCTCATCATCATATGGTGAGAGCAGTCACTTGGTGAGTTTTGAGTGAAATCCAATCGCTAGAACTACGGAATACACCAGCCACTCCTATAAGGAACGAACTGCCTTTGAACCCGAATTGTCCAATTTCTTACCCCTATTGATTTCCGATCGAGCCCAGAACTTGGGCATCATCATAATATGGTAAGAGGAGTCATTTGGTGAGTTTTGAGTGAAATCCAATCGCTAGAACTACGGAATACACCAGCCACTCCTATAAGGAACGAACTGCCTTTGAACCTGAATTGTCCAATTTCTTACCCCTATTGATTTCCGATCGAGCCCAAAACTTGGGCATCATCATAATATGGTGGGAGGAGTCATTTAGTGAGTTTTGAGTGAAATCCAGTCGCTAGAACTATGCAATACACCAACCACTCCAATTCGGAACGAACTGTCTTCGAACTTGAATTGTCCAATTTCTTACCCCATTGGACTTCCGATCGAGCCCAAAACTTGGGCATCATCATAATATGGTGGGAGGAGTCATTTGGTTAGTTTTGAGTGAAATCCAATTGCCAGAACTACGGAATACACCAGCCACTCCCATAAGGGACGAACTGCCTTTGAACCTGAATTGTCGAATTTCTTTCTCCGATTGATTTCCAATCGAGCCCAAAACTTGGGAATCATCATAATATGGTGGGAGGAGTCATTTGGTGAGTTTTGAGTGAAATCCAATCGCTAGAACTAGGCAATACACCAACCACTCCAATTCGGAGCGAACTGCCTTCGAACTTGAATTGTCAAATTTCTTACACCTATGGATTTCCGATCGAGCCCAAAACTTGGGCATCATCATAATATGGTGGGAGGAGTCATTTGGTGAGTTTTGAGTGAAATCCAATCGCTAGAACTACGGAATACATCAATCACTCCTATAAGGAACGAATTGCCTTTGAACCTGAATTGTCCAATTTCTTTCCCCTATTGATTCCCGATCGAGCCCAAAACTTGGGCATCATCATAATACGGTGGGAGGAGTCATTTGGTGAGTTTTGAGTGAAATCCAATTGCTAGAACTGTGGAATAAACCAACCACTCCTATAAGGAACGAACTGCCTTCGAACTTGAATTGTCCAATTTCTTACACCTATGGATTTCCGATCGAGCCCAAAACTTGGGCCTCATCATCATATGGTGAGAGCAGTCATTTGGTGAGTTTTGAGTGAAATCCAATCGCTAGAACTACGGAATACACCAACCACTCCTATAAGGAACGAATTGCCTTTGAACCTGAATTGTCCAATTTCTTACCCCTATTGATTTCCGATCGAGCCCAAAACTTGGGCATCATCATAATATGGTGGGAGGAGTCATTTAGTGAGTTTTGAGTGAAACCCAGTCGCTAGAACTATGCAATACACCAACCACTCCAATTCGGAACGAACTGTCTTCGAACTTGAATTGTCCAATTTCTTACCCCAATGGATTTCCGATCGAGCCCAAAACTTGGGCCTCATCATCATATGGTGAGAGCAGTCATTTGGTGAGTTTTGAGTGAAATCCAATCGCTAGAACTAGGGAATACACCAGCCACTCCTATAAGGAACGAACTGCCTTTGATCCCGAATTGTCCAATTTCTTACCCCTATTGATTTCCGATCGAGCCCAGAACTTGGGCATCATCATAATATGGTGGGAGGAGTAATTTGGTGGGTTTTGAGGGAAATCCAATAGCTAGAACTACGGAATACACCAGCCACTCCTATAAGGAACGAACTGCCTTTGAGCCTGAATTGTCCAATTTCTTACCCCTATTGATTTCCGATCGACCCCAAAATTTGGGCATCATCATAATAGGGTGGGAGGAGTCATTTCGTGAGTTTTGAGTGAAATCGAATCGCTAGAACTATGCAATACACCAACCACTCCAATTCGGAACGAACTGCCTTTGAACTTGAATTGTCCAATTTCTTACCCCTATGGATTTCCGATCGAGCCCAAAACTTTGGCATCATCATCATATGGTGGGAGGAGTCATTTGGTGAGTTTTGAGTGAAATCCAATAGCTAGAACTACGGAATACACCAGCCACTCCTATAAGGAACGAACTGCCTTTGAACCCGAATTGTCCAATTTCTTACCCCTATTGATTTCCGTTCGAGCCCAAAACTTGGGCGTCATCATAATATGGTGGGAGGAGTCATTTGGTGAGTTTTGAGTGAAATCCAAACTTTAGAACTATGCAATACACCAACCACTCCAATTCGGAACGAACTGTTTTCGAACTTGAATTGTCCAATTTCTGACCCCTATGGATTTCCGATCGAGCCCAAAACTTGGGCATCAACATAATATGGTGGGAGGAGTCATTTGGGGGGTTTTGAGTGAAATCCGATCGCTAGAACTACGGAATACAACAACCACTCCTATAAGGAACGAACTGCCTTTGAACCTGAATTGTCCAATTTCTTACCACTATTGATTTCCGATCAAGCCCAAAACTTTGGAATCATCATAATATGGTGGGAGGATTCATTTGGTGAGTTTTGAGTGAAATTCAATCGCTAGAACTACGGAATACAACAACCACTCCTATAAGGAACGAACTGCCTTTGAACCTGAATTGTCCAATTTCTTACCCCTATTAATTTCCGATCAAGCCCAAAACTTGGGCATCACCATAATATGGTGGGAGGAGTCCTTTGGTGAGTTTTGAATGAAATCCAATCGCTAGAACTACAGAATACACCAACCACTCCTATAAGGAACGAACTGCCTTTGAACATGAATTGTCACATTTCTTAACCCTATTGATTTCCGATCGAGCCGAAAACTTGGGCATCATCATAATATGGTGGGAGGAGTCATTTCGTGAGTTTTGAGTGAAATCGAATCGCTAGAACTACGCAATACACCAACCACTCCAATTCGGAACGAACTGTCTTCGAATTTGAATGGTCCAATTTCTTACCCCTATGGATTTCTGATCGAGCCCAAAACTTGGGCATCATCATAATATGGTGGGAGGAGTCTTTTGGTGAGTTTTGAGTGAAATCCGATCGCTAGAACTACGGAATACACCAACCACTCCTATAAGGATCGGACTGCCTTTGAACCTGAATTGTCCAATTTCTTACCCCTATTGATTTCCGATCGAGCCCAAAACTTGGGCATCATCATAATATGGTGGGAGGAGTCATTTGGCTAGTGTTGAGTGAAATCCAATCGCTAGAACCACGGAATACACCAACCACTCCAATTCGGAACGACCTGGCTTCGAACTTGAATTGTCCAATTTCTTACCCCTATGGATTTCCGATCGAGCCCAAAACTTTGGCATCATCATAATATGGTGGGAGGATTCATTTGGTAAGTTTTGAGTGAAATCCAATCGCTACAACTATGCAATACACCAACCACTCCAATTCGAAACGAACTGTCTTCGAACTTGAATTTTCCAATTTCTTACCCCAACGGATTTCCGATCGAGCCCAAAACTTGGGCATCATCATAATATTGTGGGAGGAGTCGTTTGGTTAGTTTTGAGTGAAATCCAATTAGTAGAACCACGGAATACACCAACAACTCCTATAAGAAACGAACATCCTTTGAACTTGAATTGTCCAATTTCTTACCCCTATTGATTTCCGATCGAGCCCAAAACTTTGGCATCATCATAATACGATGGGAGGAGTCATTTGGTGAGTTTTGAGTGAAATCCAATCGCTAGAACTATGCAATACACCAACCACTCCAATTCGGAACGAACTGCCTTCGAACTTGAATTGTCCAATTTCTTACCCCTATGGATTTCCGATCGAGCCCAAAACTTTGGCATCATCATAATATGGTGGGAGGAGTCATTTGGTGAGTTTTGAGTGAAATCCAATCGCTAGAACCACGGAATACACCAACCACTCCTATAAGGAACGAACTGCCTTTCAACCTGAATTGTCTAATTTCTTACCCCTATTGATTTCTGATCGATCCCAAAACTTGGGCATCACCATAACATGGTGGGAGGAGTCATTTGGTGAGTTTTGAGTGAAATCCAATCGCTAGAACTATGCAATACTCCAACCACTCCAATTTGGAACGAACTGCCTTCGAACTTGAATTGTCCAATTTCTTACCCCTATGGATTTCCGATCGAGCCCAAAACTTGGGAATCATCATAATATGATGGGAGGAGTCATTTGGTAAGTTTTGAGTAAAATCCAATCGCTAGAACTATGCAATACACCAACCACTCCAATTCGGAACGAACTGTCTTCGAACTTGAATTGTCCAATTTCTTACCCCTATGGATTTCCGATCGAGCCCAAAACTTGGGAATCATCATAATATGATGGGAGGAGTCATTTGGTGAGTTTTGAGTGAAATCCAATCGCTAGAACTATGCAATACACCAACCATTCCAATTCGGAACGAACTGTCTTCGAACTTGAATTGTCCAATTTCTTACCCCTATTGATTTCCGATCGAGCCCACAACTTGGGCATCATCGTAATATGGTGGGAGGAGTCATTTGGTGAGTTTTTAGTGAAATCCAATAGCTAGACCTACGGAATACACCAACCACTCCTATAAGGAACGAACTGCCTTTGAACCTGAATTGTCCAATTTCATACCCCTATTGATTTCCGATCGAGCCCAAAACTTGGGCATCATCATAATATGGTGGGAGGAGTCATTTGGTGAGTTTTGAGTTAAATCCATTCGCTAGAACTATGCAATACACCAACCACTCCAATTCGGAACGAACTGTCTTCGATCTTGAATTGTCCAATTTCTTACCCCTATGGATTTCCGATCGAGCCCAAAACTTGGGCATCATCATAACATGGTGGGAGGAGTCATTTGGTGAGTTTTGAGTGAAATCCAATAGCTAGAAGTACGGAATACACCAACCACTCCTATAAGGAACGAATTGCCTTTGAACCTGAATTGTCCAATTTCTTATCCCTATTGATTTCCGATCGAGCCCAAAACATGGCCATCATCATATGATGGTGGGAGGAGTAATTTGGTGAGTTTTGAGTGAAATCCAATCGCTAGGACTACAGAATACACCAACCACTCCTATGAGGAACGAACTGCCTGTGAACCTTAATTTTCCAATTTCTTACCCCTATTGATTTCCGATCGAGCCCAAAACTTGGGCATAATCATAATATGGTGGGAGGAGTCATTTGGTGAGTTTTCAGTGAAATCCAATAGCTTGAACTACGGAATACACCAACCACTCCAATTCGAAACGAACTGTCTTCGAAATTGAATTGTCCAATTTCTTACCCCAATGGATTTCCGATCGAGCCCAAAACTTTGGCATCATCATAATATGGTGGGAGTAGTCATTTGGTGAGTTTTGAGTGAAATCCAATCGCTAGAACTATGGAATACACCAACCACTCCTATAAGGAACGAACTGCCTTTGAACCTGAATTGTCTAATTTCTTATCCCTATTGATTTCCGATCGAGCCCCAAACTTGGGCATCATCATAATATGGTGGGAGGAGTCATTTGGTGAATTTTGAGTGAAATCCAATCGCTAGAACTACGGAATACACCAGCCACCCCTATAAGGAACGAACTGCCTCTGAACCTGAATTGTCCAATTTCTTACCCCTATTAATTTCCGATCGTGCCCAAAACTTGGCCATCATCATATGATGGTGGGAGGAGTAATTTGGTGAGTTTTGAGTGAAATCCAATCGCTAGGACTACAGAATACACCAACCACTCCTATAAGGAACGAACTGCCTTTGAACCTGAATTGTCCAATTTCTTACCCCTATTGATTTCCGATCGAGCCCAAAACTTGGGCATCATCATAATATGGTGGGAGGAGTCATTTGGTGAGTTTTAAGGGAAATCCAATGGCTAGAATTATGCAACACACCAACCACTCCAATTCGGAACGAACTGTCTTCGAACTTGAATTGTCCAATTTCTTACCCCTATGGATTTCCGATCGAGCCCAAAACTTGGGCATCATCATAATATTGCGGGAGGAGTCATTTGGTGAGTTTTGAGCGAAATCCGATCGCTAGAACTACGGAATACACCAACCACACCAATTCGGAATGAACTGCCTTCAAACTTGAATTGTCCAATTTCTTACCCCTATGGATTTCCGATCGAGCCCAAAACTTTGGAATCATCATATTATGGTGGGAGGAGTCATTTGGTGAGTTTTGAGTGAAATCCAATCGCTAGAACTACGGAATACACCAACCACACCTATAAGCAACGAACTGCCTTTGAAACTGAATTGTCCAATTTCTCTCCCCTATTGATTTCCGATCGAGCCAAAAACCTGGGCGTCATCATAATATGGTGGGAGGAGTCATTGGTGAGTTTTGAGTGAAATCCGATCGCTAGAACTACTGAATGCACCAACCACTCCTATAAGGAACGAACTGCCTTTGAACATGAATTGTCCAATTTCTTACCCCTATTGATTTTCGATCGAGCCCAAAACTTGGGCATCGTCATAATGTGGTGGGAGGAGTCACTTGGTGAGTTTTGAGTGAAATCTAATCGCTAGAACTATGCAATACACCAACCACTCCAATTCGGAACGAACTGTCTTCGAACTTGAATTGTCCAATTTCTTACCCCTATGGATTTCCGATCGAGCCCAAAACTTGGGCATCACCAAAATGTTGTGGGAGGAGTCATTTGGTGAGTTTTGAGTGAAATCCGATCGCTAGAACTACGGAATACACCAACCACCCCTATAAGGAACGAACTGCCTTTGAACCTGAATTGTCCAATTTCTTACCCCAATTGATTTCCGATCGAGCCCAAAACTTTGGCATCATCATAATATGGTGGGAGGAGTCATTTGGTGAGTTTTGAGTGAAATCCAATCGCTAGAACTACGGAATAGACCAACCACTCCTATAAGGAACGAACTGCCTTTGAACATGAATTGTCCAATTTCTTACCCCTATTGATTTCCGATCGAGCCAAAAACTAGGGCATCATCATAATATGGTGGGAGGAGTCATTTGGTGAGTTTTGAGTGAAATCCAATCGCTAAAACTACGGAATACACCAGCCACTCCTATAAGGAACGAACTGCCATTGAACCTGAATTGTCCAATTTCTTACCCCTATTGATTTCCGATCGAGCCCAAAACTTGGGCATCATCATAATGTTATGCGAGGAGTCACTTGGTGAGTTTTGAGAGAAATCAAAACGCTAGAACTATGCAATAATCCAACCACTCCAATTCGGAACGAACTGTCTTCGAACCTGAATTGTCCAATTTCTTACCCCTCTGGATTTCCGATCGATCCCAAAACTTGGGCATCATCATAATATGGTGGGAGGAGTCATTTGGTGAGTTTTGAGTGAAATCCGATCGCTAGAACTACGGAATACACCAACCACCCCTATAAGGAACGAACTGCCTTTGAACCTGAATTGTCCAATTTCATACCCCTATTGATTTCCGATCGAGCCCAAAACTTGGGCATCATCATAATATGGTGGGAGGAGTCACTTGGTGAGTTTTGAGTGAAATCTAATCGCTAGAACTATGCAATACACCAACCACTCCAATTCGGAACGAACTGTCTACGAACATGAATTGTCCAATTTCTTACCCCTCTGGATTTCCGATCGAGCCCAAAACTTGGGCATCATCATAATATGGTGGGAGGAGTCATTTGGTGAGTTTTGAGTAAAATCCGATCGCTAGAACTACGGAATACAACAACCACCCCTATAAGGAACGAACTGCCTTTGAACCTGAATTGTCCAATTTCATACCCCTATTGATTTCCGATCGAGCCCAAAACTTGGGCATCCTCATAATATGGTGGGAGGAGTCATTTGGTGAGTTTTGTGCATAATCCAATCGCTAGAACTACGGAATACACCAACCACTCCTACAAGGAACGAACTGCCTTTGAACCTGAATTGTCCAATTTCTTACCCCTATTGAATTCCGATCGAGCCCAAAACTTGGGCATCATCATAATATGGTGGGAGGAGTCATTTGGTGAGTTTTGAGTGAAATCCAATCGCTAGAACTATGCAATACAATAACCACTCCAATTCGGAACGAACTGCCTACGGACTTGAACTGTTCAATTTCATACCCCTATGGATTTCCGATCGAGCCCAAACCTCGGGCATCATCGTAATATGGTGGGAGGAGTCATTTGGTGAGTTTTGAACGAAATCCAATTGCTAGAACTACGGAATACACCAACCACTCCTATAAGGAACGAACTGCCTTTGAACCTGAATTGTCCAATTTCTTACCCCTATTGATTTCCGATCGAGCCCATAACTTGGGCATCATCATAATATGGTGGGAGGAGTCATTTGGTGAGTTTTGAGGGAAATCCAATAGCTAGAACTATGCAATACACCAACCACTCCAATTCGGAACGATATGTCTACGAACCTGAATTATCCAATTTCTTACCCCTACTGATTTTCGATCGAGGCCAAAACTTGGGCATCATCATAATATGGTGGCAGGAGTCATTTGGTAAGTTTTGAGTGAAATCCAATCGCTAGAACTACGGAATACACCAACCACTTCTATAAGGAACGAACAGCCTTTAAACTTGAATTGTCCAATTTCTTACCCCTATTGATTTCCGATCGAGCCCAAAACTTGGGCATCATCATAATATCGTGGGAGGAGTCACTTGGTGAGTTTTGAGTGAAATCCAATCGCTAGAACTATGGAATACACCAACCACTCCTATAAGGAACGAACAGCCTTTGAACTTGAATTGTCCAATTTCTTACCCCTATTGATTTCCGACCGAGCCCAAAACTTGGGCATCATCATAATATTGTGGGAGGAGTCATTTGGTGAGTTTTTTGTGAAATCCGATCGCTAGAACTACGGAATACACCAACCACCCCTATAAGGAACGAACTGCCATTGAACCTGAATTGTCCAATTTCATACCCCTATTGATTTCCGATCGAGCCCAAAACTTAGGCATCATCACAATATGGTGGGAGGATTCATTTGGTGTGTTTTGAGTGAAATCCAATCGCTAGAACTACGGAATACACCAACCACTCCTATAAGGAACGAACTGCCTTTGAACCTGAATTGTCCAATTTCATACCCCTATTGATTTCCGATCGAGCCCACAACTTGGGCATCATCATAATATGGTGGGAGGAGTCATTTGGTGAGTTTTGAGTGAAATCCAATCGCTAGAACTATGCAATACACCAACCACTCCAATTCGGAACGAACTGCCTTCGAACTTGAATTGTCCAATTTCTTACCCCTATGGATTTCCGATCGAGCCCAAAACTTGGGCATCATCATAATATTGTGGATGGAGTCATTTGGTGAGTTTTGAGGGAAATCCAATCGCTACAACTACGGAATACACCAACCCCACCTATAAGGAACGAACTGCCTTTGAACCTGAATTGTCCAATTTCTTACCCCTATTGATTTCCGATCGAGGCCAAAACTTAGGCATCATCATAATATGGTGGGAGGAGTCACTTGGTGAGTTTTGAGTGAAATCCAATCAATAGAACTACGGAATACACCAACCACTCCTATAAGGAACGAACAGCCTTTGAACTTGAATTGTCCAATTTCTTACCCCTATTGATTTCCGATCCTGCCCAAAACTTGGGCATCATCATAATATGGTGGGAGGAGTCATTTGGTGAGTTTTGAGTGAAATCCAATTGCTAGAACTAAGGAATGCACCAACAACTCCGATAAGGAACGAACTGCCTTTGAACCTGAATTGTCCAATTTCTTACACCTGTTGATTTCCGATCAAGCCCAAAACTTGGGCATCACCATAATATGGTCGGAGGAGTCATTTGGTGAGTTTTGAGTGAAATCCAATCGCTAGAACTATGCAATACACCAACCACTTCAATTCGGAACGAACTGTCTTCGAACTTGAATTGTCCAATTTCTTTCCCCTACGGATTTCCGATCGAGCCCAAAACTTGGGCATCATCATAATATGGTGGGAGGAGTCATTTGGTGAGTTTTGAGTGAAATCCAATCACTAGAACTACGGAATACACCAACCACTCCTATGAGGAACGAACAGCCTTCGAACATGAAGTGTCCAATTTCTTACCCCTATTGATTTCCGATCGAGCCCAAAACTTGGGCATCATCACAATATGGTGGGAGGAGTCATTTGGTGAGGTTTGAGTGAAATCCAATCGCTAGAACTATGCAATACACTAACCACTCCAATTCGGAACGAACTGCCTACGAACTTGAATTGTCCAATTTCTTACCCCTATGGATTTCCGATCGAGCCCAAAACTTGGGCATTATCATAAAATGGTGGGAGGAGTCATTTGGTGAGTTTTGAGGGAAATCCAATAGCTAGAACTATGCAATACACCAACCACTCCAATTCGGAACGATATGTCTACGAACTTGAATTGTCCAATTTCTTACCCCTATGGATTTCCGACCGAGCCCAAAACTTGGGCATCATCATAATATTGTGGGAGGAGTCATTTGGTGAGTTTTGAGTGAAATCCGATAGCTAAAACTACGGAATACACCAACCACTCCTACAAGGAACGAACTGCCTTTGAACCTGAATTGTCCAATTTCTTACCCCTATTGATTTCCGATGGAGCCCAAAACTTGGGCATCATCATAATATGGTGGGAGGAGTCATTTGGTAAATTTTGAGTGAAATCCAATAGCTAGAACTACGGAATACACCAACCACTCCTATAAGGAACGAATTGCCTTTGAACCTGAATTGTCTAATTTCTTACCCCTATAGATTTCCGATCAGGCCCAAAACTTGGGCATCATAATAATATGGTGGGAGGAGTCATTTGGTGAGTTTTGAATGAAATCCAATCGCTAGAACTACGGAATACACCAACCACTCCTATATGGAACGAACAGCCTTTGAACCTAAATTGTCCAATTTCTTACCCCTTCTGATTTCCGATCAAGCCCAAAACTTGGGCATCATCATAATATGGTGGGAGGAGTCATTTGGTAAATTTTGAGTGAAATCCAATAGCTAGAACTACGGAATACACCAACCACTCCTATAAGGAACGAATTGCCTTTGAACCTGAATTGTCTAATTTCTTACCCCTATAGATTTCCGATCAGGCCCAAAACTTGGGCATCATCATAATATGGTGGGAGGAGTCACTTGTTGAGTTTTGAGTGAAATCCAATCGCTAGAACTACGGAATACACCAACCACTCCTATAAGGAACGAACAGCCTTTGAACTTGAATTGTCCAATTTCTTACCCCTATTGATTTCCGATCGAGCCCACAACTTGGGCATCATCATAATATGGTGGGAGGAGTCATTTGGTGAGTTTTGAGTGAAATCCAATCGCTAGAACTGCGGAATACACCAACCACTCCAATTCGGAACGAACTGCCTAAGAACTTGAATTGTCCAATTTCTTACCCCTATGGATTTCCGATCGAGCCCGAAACTTGCGCATCATCATAATATGGTGGGAGGAGTCATTTGGTGAGTTTTGTGTTAAATCCAATCGCTAGAACTATGCAATACACCATCCACTCCTATAAGGAACGAACTGCCTTTGAACTTGAATTGTCCAAATTCTTACACCTATGATTTCCGATCGAGCCCAAAACTTGGGCATCATCATAATATGGTGGGAGGAGTCATTTGGTGAGTTTTGAGTGAAATTCGATCGCTAGAACTACGTAATACACCAACCACTCCTATAAGGAACGAACTGCCTTTGAACCTGAATTGTCCAATTTTTTACCCCTATTGATTTCTGATCGAGCCCAAAACTGGGGCATCATCATAATATGGTGGGTGGAGTCATTTGGGGAGTTTTGAGTGAAATCTAATCGCTAGAACTATGCAAAACACCAACCACTCCAATTCGGAACGAATTGCCTTTGAACATGAATTGTCCAATTTCTTACCCCTATTGATTTCCGATCGAGCCCAAAACTTGGGCATCATCATAATATGGTGGGAGGAGTCATTTCGTGAGTTTTGAGTGAAAGCCAATCGCTAGAACTACAGAATACACCAACCACACCTATAAGGAACGAACTGCGTATGAACCTGAATTGTCCAATTTCTTACCCCTATGGATTTCCGATTGAGCCCAAAACTTGGGCATCATCATAATATGGTGGGAGGAGTAATTTGGTGAGTTTTAAGTGAAATCCGATCGGTAGAACTACGGAATACACCAACCACTCCTATAAGGAACGAACTGCCTTTGAACCTGAATTGTCCAATTTCTTACCCCTATTGATTTCCGATCGAGGCCAAAACTTAGGCATCATCATAATATGGTGGGAGGAGTCACTTGGTGAGTTTTGAGTGAAATCCAATCACTAGAACTACGGAATACACCAACCACTCCTATAAGGATCGAACTGCCTTTGAACCTGAATTGTCCAATTTCTTACCCCTATTGATTTCCGATCGAGCCCAAAAGTTGGGCATCAACATAATATGGTGGGAGGAGTCATTTGGTGACTTTTGAGTGAAATCCAATTGCTAGAACTACGGAATACACCAGCCACTCCTGTACGGAACGAACTGCCTTTGAACCTGAATTGTCCAATTTCTTACCCCTATTGATTTCCGATCGAGCCCAAAAGTTGGGCATCAACATAATATGGTGGGAGGAGTCATTTGGCGAGTTTTGAGTGAAATCCAATTGCTAGAACTACGGAATACACCAGCCACTCCTGTAAGGAACGAAATGCCTTTGAACCTGAATTGTCCAATTTGTTACCCCTATTGATTTCTGATCGAACCCAAAACTTGGGCATCATAACAATATGGTGGGAGGAGTCATTTGGTGAGTTTTGAGTGAAATCCAATCGCTAGAACTACGGAATACACCAGCCACTCCTGTAAGGAACGAAATGCCTTTGAACCTGAATTGTCCAATTTCTTACCCCTATTGATTTCCGATCGAGCCCAAAACTTGGGCATCATCATAATATGGTGGGAGGAGTCATTTGGTGAGTTTTGAGTGAAATCCGATCGGTAGAACTACGGAATACACCAACCACTCCTATAAGGAACGAACTGCCTTTGAACATGAATTGTCCAATTTCTTACCCCTATTGATTTCCGATCGAGGCCAAAACTTAGGCATCATCATAATATGGTGGGAGGAGTCACTTGGTGAGTTTTGAGTGAAATCCAATCACTAGAACTACGGAATACACCAACCACTCCTATAAGGAACGAACAGCCTTTGAACTTGAATTGTCCAATTTCTTACCCCTATTGATTTCCGATCGAGCCCAAAACTTGGGGATCATCATAATATGGTGGGAGCACTCATTTGGTGAGTTTTGAGTGAAATCCAATCGCTAGAACTATGCAATGCACCAACCACTCCAATTCGGAACGAACTGTCTTCGAACTTGAATTGTCCAATTTCTTACCCCATTGGACTTCCGATCGTGCCCAAAGCTTGGGCATCATCATAATATGCTGGGAGGAGTCAGTTGGTGAGTTTTGAGTGAAATCCAATCGCTAGAACTACGGAATACACCAACCACTCCTATGAGGAACGAACTGCCTTCGAACCTGAATTGTCCAATTTCTTACCCCTATAGATTTCCGATCGAGCGCAAAACTTGGGCATCATCATAATATGGTGGGAGGAGTCATTTGGTGAGTTTTGAGTGAAATCCAATAGCTAGAACTTTGCAATGCACCAACCACTCCAATTCGGAACGAACTGTCTTCGAACGTTAATTGTCCAATTTCTTACCCCTGTGGATTTCCGATCGAGCCCAAAACTTGGGCATCATCATAACATGGTGGGAGGAGTCATTTGGTGAGTTTTGAGTGAAATCCAATCGCTAGAACTACGGAATACACCAACCACTCCTATAAGAAAAGAACTGCCTTTGAACATGAATTGTCTAATTTCTTACCCCTACTGATTTCCGATCGAGCCCAAAACTTGGGCATCATCATAATATGGTGGGAGGAGTCATTTGGTGAGTTTTGAGTGAAATCCAATAGCTAGAACTTTGCAATGCACCAACCACTCCAATTCGGAACGAACTGTCTTCGAACTTTAATTGTCCAATTTCTTACCCCTATGGATTTCCGATCGAGCCCAAAACTTGGGCATCATCATAATATGGTGGGAGGAGTCATTTGGTGAGTTTTGAGTGAAATCCAATAGCTAGAACTTTGCAATGCACCAACCACTCCAATTCGGAACGAACTGTCTTCGAACGTTAATTGTCCAATTTCTTACCCCTGTGGATTTCCGATCGAGCCCAAAACTTGGGCATCATCATAACATGAAGGGAGGAGTCATTTGGTGA
Source organism: Prunus yedoensis (assembly GCA_005406145.1). Lineage (NCBI taxonomy): Eukaryota > Viridiplantae > Streptophyta > Magnoliopsida > Rosales > Rosaceae > Prunus > Prunus yedoensis. The sequence continues at coordinate 428,919 of BJCG01002419.1, read as the reverse complement.
GTTTTGAGTGAAATCCAATCGCTAGAACTACGGAATACACCAACCACTCCTATAAGGAATTAACTGCCATTGAACCTGAATTGTCCAATTTCTTACCCCTATTGATTTCTGAACGAGCCCAAAACTTGGCCATCATAATAATATGGTGGGAGGAGTCATTTGGTGAGTTTTGAGTGAAATCCAATCGCTAGAACTACGGAATACACCAACCACTCCTATACGGAACGAACTGCGTATGAACCTGAATTGTCCAATTTCTTACCCCTATTGATTTCCGATCGAGCCCAAAACTTGGGCATCATCATAATATGGTGGGAGGAGTTATTGGTGAGTTTTGAGTGAAATCCAATCGCTAGAACTACGGAATACCCCAACCACTCCTATAAGGAACGAACTGCCTTTGAACCTGAATTGTCCAATTTCTTACCCCTATTGATTTCCGATGGAGCCCAAAACTTGGGCATCATCATAATGTGGTGGGAGGAGTCATTTGTTCAGTTTTGAGTGAAATCCAATCGCTAGAACTACGGAATACACCAGCCACTCCTATAGGGAACGAATTGCCTTCGAACATGAATTGCCCAATTTCTTACCCCTATTGATTTCCGATCGAGCCCAAAACTTGGGGATCATCATAATATGGTGGGAGCAGTCATTTGGTGAGTTTTGAGTGAAATCCAATCGCTAGAACTATGCAATGCACCAACCACTCCAATTCGGAACGAACTGTCTTCGAACTTGAATTGTCCAATTTCTTACCCCATTGGACTTCCGATCGTGCCCAAAGCTTGGGCATCATCATAATATGCTGGGAGGAGTCAGTTGGTGAGTTTTGAGTGAAATCCAATCGCTAGAACTACGGAATACACCAACCACTCCTATGAGGAACGAACTGCCTTCGAACCTGAATTGTCCAATTTCTTACCCCTATAGATTTCCGATCGAGCCCAAAACTTGGGCATCATCATAATATGGTGGGAGGAGTCATTTGGTGAGTTTTGAGTGAAATCCAATCCCTAGAAGTACGGAATACATCAACCACTCCTATATGGAACGAACAGCCTTGGAACCTAAATTGTCCAATTTCTTACCCCTATTGATTTCCGATCGAGCCCACAACTTGGGCATCATCATAATATGGTGGGAGGAGTCATTTGGTGAGTTTTGAGTGAAATCCAATCGCTAGAACTGCGGAATACACCAACCACTCCAATTCGGAACGAACTGCCTAAGAACTTGAATTGTCCAATTTCTTACCCCTATGGATTTCCTATCGAGCCCGAAACTTGGGCATCTTCATAATATGGTGGGAGGAGTCATTTGGTGAGTTTTGTGTTAAATCCAATCGCTAGAACTATGCAACACACCAACCACTCCTATAAGGAACGAACTGCCTTTGAACTTGAATTGTCCAAATTCTTACACCTATGATTTCCGATCGAGCCCAAAACTTGGGCATCATCATAATATGGTGGGAGGAGTCATTTGGTGAGTTTTGAGTGAAATCCAATCTCTAGAACTACGGAATACACCAACCACTCCTATACGGAACGAACTGCGTATGAACCAGAATTGTCCAATTTCTTACCCATATTGATTTCCGATCGAGCCCAAAACTTGGGGATCATCATAATATGGTGGGAGGAGTCATTTGGTGAGTTTTGAGTGAAATCCAATCGCTAGAACTACGGAATACACCAACCACTCCAATAAGAAAAGAACTGCCTTTGAACATGAATTGTCTAATTTCTTACCCCTACTGATTTCCGATCGAGCCCAAAACTTGGGCATCATCATAATATGGTGGGAGGAGTCATTTGGTGAGTTTTGAGTGAAATCCAATAGCTAGAACTTTGCAATGCACCAACCACTCCAATTCGGAACGAACTGTCTTCGAACGTTAATTGTCCAATTTCTTACCCCTGTGGATTTCCGATCGAGCCCAAAATTTGGGCATCATCATAACATGGTGGGAGGAGTCATTTGGTGAGTTTTGAGTGAAATCCAATCGCTAGAACTACGGAATACACCAACCACTCCTATAAGAAAAGAACTGCCTTTGAACATGAATTGTCTAATTTCTTACCCCTACTGATTTCCTATCGAGCCCAAAACTTGGGCATCATCATAATATGGTGGGAGGAGTCATTTGGTGAGTTTTGAGTGAAATCCAATAGCTAGAACTTTGCAATGCACCAACCACTCCAATTCGGAACGAACTGTCTTCGAACGTTAATTGTCTAATTTCTTACCCCTGTGGATTTCCGATCGAGCCCAAAACTTGGGCATCATCATAACATGAAGGGAGGAGTCATTTGGTGAGTTTTGAGTGAAATCCAATCGCTAGAACTACGGAATACACCAACCACTCCTATAAGGAATTAACTGCCATTGAACCTGAATTGTCCAATTTCTTACCCCTATTGATTTCTGAACGAGCCCAAAACTTGGCCATCATCATAATATGGTGGGAGGAGTCATTTGGTGAGTTTTGAGTGAAATCCAATCGCTAGAACTACGGAATACACCAACCACTCCTATAAGGAATTAACTGCCTTTGAACCTGAATTGTCCAATTTCTTACCCCTATTGATTTCTGAACGAGCCCAAAACTTGGCCATCATCATAATATGGTGGTAGGAGTCATTTGGGGAGTTTTGAGTGAAATCCAATCTCTAGAACTACGGAATACTCCAACCACTCCTATAAGGAACTAACTGCCTTTGAACCTGAATTGTCCAATTTCTTACCCCTATTGATTTCCGATCGAGCCCACAACTTGGGCATCATCGTAATATGGTGGGAGGATTCATTTGGTGAGTTTTGAGTGAAATCCAATCGCTAGAACTAGGCAATACACCAACCACTCCAATTCGGAACGAACTGCCTTCGAACTTGAATTGTCCAATTTCTTACACCTATGGATTTCCGATCGATCCCAAAACTTGGGCATCATCTTAATGTGGTGGGAGGAGTCATTTGTTGAGTTTTGAGTGAAATCCAATTGCAAGAACTACGGAATACACCAGCCACTCCTATAAGGAACGAATTGCCTTCGAACCTGAATTGCCCAATTTCTTACCCCTATGGATTTCCGATCGAGCCCAAAACTTGGGCATCATGATAATATGGTGGGAGGAGTCATTTGGTGAGTTTTGAATGAAATCCCATCGCTAGAACTACGGAATACACCAACCACTCCTATAAGGAACGAACTACCTTTGAACCTGAATTGTCCAATTTCTTACCCCTATTGATTTCCGATCGAGCCCAAAACTTGGGCATCATCATAATATGGTGGGAGGAGTCATTTGGTGAGTTTTGAGTGAAATCCAATCGCTAGAACTACGGAATACTCCAACCACTCCTATAAGGAACGAACCGCCTTTGATCCTGAATTGTCCAATTTCTTACCCCTATTGATTTCTGATCGAGCCCAAAACTTGGTTATCATCATAATATGGTGGGAGGAGTCATTTGGCGAGTTTTGAGTGAAATCCAACTTCTAGAACTACGGAATACTCCAACCACTCCTATAAGGAACAAACTGCCTTCGAACTTGAATTGTCCAATTTCTTACACCTATGGATTTCCGATCGAGCCCAAAACTTGGGCATCATCATAATATGGTGGGAGGAGTCATTTGGTGAGTTTTGAGTGAAATTCAATCGCTAGAACTACGGAATACACCAACCACTCCTATACGGAACGAACTGCGTATGAACCTGAATTGTCCAATTTCTTACCCCTATTGATTTCCGATCGAGCCCAAAACTTGGGCATCATCATAATATGGTGGGAGGAGTTATTGGTGAGTTTTGAGTGAAATCCAATCGCTAGAACTACGGAATACCCCAACCACTCCTATAAGGAACGAACTGCCTTTGAACCTGAATTGTCCAATTTCTTACCCCTATTGATTTCCGATGGAGCCCAAAACTTGGGCATCATCATAATGTGGTGGGAGGAGTCGTTTGTTCAGTTTTGAGTGAAATCCAATCGCTAGAACTACGGAATACACCAGCCACTCCTATAGGGAACGAATTGCCTTCGAACATGAATTGCCCAATTTCTTACACCTATTGATTTCCGATCGAGCCAAAAACTTGGGCATCATCATAATATGGTGGCAAGAGTCATTTGGTGAGTTTTGAGTGAAATCCAATCGCTAGAACTACAGAATACACCAACCACGCCTATAAGGAACGAATTGCCTTCGAACTTGAATTGTCCAATTTCTTACACCTATGGATTTCCGATCGAGCCCAAAACTTGGGCATCATCATAATATGGTGGGAGGAGTCATTTTTTGTGTTTTGAGTGAAATCCAATCGCTAGAACTACGGAATACACCAGCCACTCCTGTAAGGAACGAACTGCGTTTGAACATGAATTGTCCAATTTCTTACCCCTATTGATTTCCGATCGAGCCCAAAACTTGGGCATCATCACAATCTGGTGGGAGGAGTCGTTTGGTGAGTTTTGAGTGAAATCCAATCGCTAGAACTACGGAAAACACCAGTTACTCCTATAAGGAACGAACTTCCTTTGAACCTGAATTGTCCAATTTCTTACCCCTACTGATTTCGGATCGAGCCCAAAACTTGGCCATCATCATAATGTGGTGGGAGGAGTCATTCGGTGAGTTTTGAGTGAAATCCAATCGATAGAACTATGGAATACACCAGCTACTCCTATAAGGAACGAACTGCCTTTGCACCGGAATTGTCCAATTTCTTACCCCTATTGATTTCTGATCGAGCCCAAAACTTGGGCATCATCATAATATGGTGGGACGAGTCATTTGGTGAGTTTTGGGTGAAATCCAATTGCTAGAACTATGCAATACACCAACCACTCCAATTCGGAACGAACTGTCTTCGAACCTGAATTGTCCAATTTTTTACCCCATTGGACTTCCGATCGAGCCCAAAACTTGGGCATCATCATAATAAGATGGGAGGAGTCATTTGGTCAGTTTTGAGTGATATCCGATCGCTAGAACTACGGAATACACCAACCACTCCAATTCGGAACGAACTGCCTTCGAACTTGAATTGTCTAATTTCTTACACCTATGGATTTCCGATCGTGCCCAAAACTTGGGCATCATCATAATATGGTGGGAGGAGTCATTTGGTGAGTTTTGAGTGAAATCCAATCGCTAGAACTATGGAATACACCAGCCACTCCTATAAGGAACGAACTGCCTTTGAACCTGAATTGTCCAATTTCTTACCCCTATTGATTTCTGATCGAGCCCAAAACTTGGGCATCATCATAATATGGTGGGAGGAGTCATTTGGTGAGTTTTGAGTGAAATCCAATCGCTAGAACTACGGAATTCCCCAGCCACTCCTATAAGGAACGAACTGCCTTTGAACTTGAATTGTCCAATTTCTTACCCCTATTGATTTCCGATTGAGCCCAAAACTTGGGCATCATCATAATATGGTGGGAGGACTCTTTGGGTGAGTTTTGAGTGAAATCCAATCGCTAGAACTATGGAATACACCAACCACTCCTCTAAGGAATGAACTGCCTTTGAACCTGAATTGTCCAATTTCTTACCCCTATTGATTTCCGATCGAGCCCAAAACTTGGGCATCATCATAATATGGTGGGAGGAGTCATTTGGTGAGTTTTGAGTGAAATCCAATCCCTAGAACTATGCAATACACCAACCACTCCAATTCGGAACGAACTGTCTTCGAACTTAAATTGTCCAATTTCTTACCCCTATGGATTTCCGATCGAGCCCAAAACTTGGGCATCATCATAATATGGTGGGAGGAGTCATTTGGTGAGTTTTGAGTGAAATTCAATTGCTAGAACTACGTAATTCACCAACCGCTCCTATAAGGAACGAACTGCCTTTGAACCTGAATTGTCCAATTTCTTACCCCTATGGATTTCCGATCCAGCCCAGAACTTGGGCATCATCATAATATGGTGGGAGGAGTGATTTGGTGAGTTTTGAGTGAAATCCAATCGCTAGAACTGCGGAATACACCAACCACTCCTATAAGGAACGAACTGCCTTCAAACCTAAATTGTCCAATTTCTTACCCCTATTGATTTCCGATCAAGCCCAAAACATGGGCATCATCATAATATGGTGGGAGGAGTCATTTGGTGAGTTTTGAGTGAAATCCAATCGCTAGAACTATGGAATACACCAACCACTCCTATAAGGAACGAACTGCCTTTGAACCTGAATTGTCCAATTTCTTACCCCTATTGATTTTCGATCGAGCCCAAAACTTGGGCATCATCGTAATATGGTGGGAGGAGTCATTCGGTGTGTTTTGAGTGAAATCCAATCGCTAGAAATACGGAATACACCAACCACTCCAATAAGGAACGAATCGCCTTTGAACCTGAATTGTCCAATTTCTTACCCCTATTGATTTCCGATCGAGCCCTAAAGTTGGGCATCATCATAATATGGTGGGAGGAGTCATTTGGTGAGTTTTGATTTAAATCCAATCGCTAGAACTACGGAATACACCAACCACTCCTATAAGGAACGAACTGCCTTTGAACTTGAATTGTCCAATTTCTTACCCCTATTGATTTCCGATCGGGCCCAAAACTTGGGCATCATCATAATATGGTGGGAGGAGTCATTCGGTGAGTTTTGAGTGAAATCCAATCGCTAGAACTATGCAATACACCAACCACTCCAATTCGGAACGAACTGCCTTCGAACTTGAATTGTCCAATTTCTTACACCTATGGATTTCCGATCGAGCCCAAAACTTTGGCATCATCATAATATGGTGGGAGGAGTCATTTGGTGAGTTTTAAGTGAAATCCAATCGCTAGAACTACGGAATACACCAACCACTCCTATAAGGATCGAACTGCCTTTGAACCTGAATTGTCCAATTTCTTACCCCTATTGATTTCCGATCGAGCCCAAAAGTTGGGCATCAACATAATATGGTGGGAGGAGTCATTTGGTGACTTTTGAGTGAAATCCAATTGCTAGAACTACGGAATACACCAGCCACTCCTGTACGGAACGAACTGCCTTTGAACCTGAATTGTCCAATTTCTTACCCCTATTGATTTCCAATCGAGCCCAAAAGTTGGGCATCAACATAATATGGTGGGAGGAGTCATTTGGCGAGTTTTGAGTGAAATCCAATTGCTAGAACTACGGAATACACCAGCCACTCCTGTAAGGAACGAAATGCCTTTGAACCTGAATTGTCCAATTTCTTACCCCTATTGATTTCCGATCGAGCCCAAAACTTGGGCATCATCATAATATGGTGGGAGGAGTCATTTGGTGAGTTTTGAGTGAAAACCAATCGCTAGAACTACGGAATACACCAGCCACTCCTATAAGGAACGAACTGCCTTTGAACCTGAATTGTCCAAGTTCTTACCCCTATTGATTTCCGATCGTGCCCAAAACTTGGGCATCATCATAATATGGTGGGAGGAGTCATTTGGTGAGTTTGGAGTGAAAACCAATCGCTAGAACTGCGGAATACACCAACCACTCCTATGAGGAACGAACTTCCATTGAACCTGAATTGTCCAATTTCTTACCGCTATTGATTTCCGTTCGAGCCCAAAACTTGGGCATCATCATAATATTTTGGGAGGAGTCATTTGGTGAGTTTTGATTTAAATCCAATCGCTAGAACTACGGAATACACCAGCCGCTCCTATAAGGAACGAACTGCCTTTGAACTTGAATTGTCCAATTTCTTACCCCTATTGATTTCCGATCGAGACCAAAACTTGGGCATCATCATAATATGGTGGGAGGAGTCATTCGGTGAGTTTTGAGTGAAATCCAATCGCTAGAACTATGCAATATACCAACCACTCCAATTCGGAACGAACTGCCTTCGAACTTGAATTGTCCAATTTTTTACACCTATGGATTTCCGATCAAGCCCAAAACTTGGGCATCATCATATTATGGTGGGAGGAGTCATCTGGAGAGTTTTGAGTGAAATCCAATCGCTAGAACTATGGAATACACCAGCCACTCCTATAAGGAACGAGCTGCCTTTGAACTTGAATTGTCCAATTTCTTACCCCTATTGATTTCCGATCGAGCCGAAAACTTGGGCATCATCATAATATGGTGGGAGGAGTCATTTGGTGTGTTTTGTGTGAAATCCCACTACAAAATAGAATGCCTTTAGCGAGAGTATTTTGTCGTCGCAAAAAGCCTTTTACCGTCGGAAATTCTCTTTTCCGACGGCAAAAGTTCGTCGAAAGTCGTCGGTAAAACGCTGGTTGGAAATACTTCTTTTCCGACCATTCCGTCGGAAATAATGTATTTTCGTCACCCATATTTTGTCGATATTGCTTATATTTTTATCGGAAATAGATTTTTAAAACGACCATACAAATTCATTTCTAACAATAAATGTGGTCGCAAATACTTGCGCTCCTGTCGAAAATAATTTTTGATCGAGATCTTTTGTTTTTGCCATGCTATTTTTTGACCAATGACTATTTGTCGAAAGTAGTATTTCCGACCCTAAATTACTAGTTGTGATAAATATAATTTGTTGGAATTGTGCTTTTTCGACATGCAAATTTATCAAAAAAATGTTTTTCCGACTACATTTATAAGCATTAAACGTACAAATATTTTGTCAAAAAATATAAATAATATTTCAATTGAGAAATTGTTGTTCGAAGAATAATATATACCATTATTAATAACAGACAAATGTAATAAATTACAAATATTCATTACAATCCTAAGCTATGTACTATATCACTAGTCCCAAAGTCTACTTCCAATCGAACATTAAAGTGTTCGAATGCATGCTTCATAGCTTCCTTTGAATCTTTACTAATGATGGGCTGCTGCTACTTCCCATTAACAATAACATTATTTGTTAATCCTGCCAAAACAAGAACAAAGCTAGTTCTGTTACCAAAACAAACTTTTAGTCAATGTGTTAAATCAAATATACCAAGTAAGAAGACAATACATGACAGATAGTAATGAAATAAGAACAGGTTATCAAATTAATATCCATCAACAGGTTATCAAATCAATATTCATTCACCAAGTGATGCCTAAGTTATAGATTCAATATCCAAATCCTAATCAACCAAATCAATATCCATCAACAGATTCAACAGATTCATGAAATCCAAATGGTTAAAACTCATGCCTTATGGCTTACAAGTTCCCTCTAGTTTTCATAACACTTTAAAAATAAAAAATAAAAACAATTTCAGAAATTAAGTTGCAGTGAAGGACCGTACAACAACAACATAACATCATCACCACCACTGTAACAAACTTCATCATCAATCACCTCCCAAAAAAGAAATGCACAAAATTAAAAGAAGCTTTTACCATGTACTGTCAAAAAAATCCAGAGATGTTTCATTTCAGATATCATCAGAAGTAGTACTTTTGCAAATTTCAGAACACATATAGACCCCTAGGAAAGAAACTGAGTCAATCTTTCTTTCTTTTCTTTTATTTTTCTGAATCTCCCCCACCACCCCATACCCCATCAAATATTTCTGATCATTTTACTTAACAGCAGTCAGTCAGTACTCAATTACTAGCATTTCAGTTCTCAGTAGAAATTCATAACCTTCTCTTTTGTCTTGTTTTCATCAACACTGGAAAAGAGACTGTTAGACTTAGACCCATTAACACTAATATTAAGATTATTCCCACCACTAATCAAGTGTTTAACATCTTCTAGATCACAGTACCCTAATGTGTTTTCTGCTCCAAAATGATCAAACCCATCTGGCCTCTCACACCATTGGTTGATCACCACGTTAGAATTGTTGACATCTAATAAAGAAATTTAGTAAAAATTGCAGCTCTGTTTAATTTTATACATAATTTCAGATTCAACATATTCAACATTCCTCTAACATATTCAACATTCCTAGCATAATATCAACATTCTGGACCAGGAATTCCCTCAACTTCATTTGTATTTAATTAACCCTAAATAACTTAACAAAAATACAACAAACTTACCATTTGTCCCTTCGTCGATTTGGGGCAGCTTGTTATTCCAGGGAGTTGAGAGAGGGCTGAGAGCCTGAGACAGATCAGAAAGATGGAGATATCGAGAGATTAAGAGAGTGAGACAGAGACAGAGACAGATCAAGAAATCCAGAAACTGAAAGTGAGACAGAGATCGAGTTCGAGAGAGTGAGAGACAGAGAGAGCTTGAATCGAGTGAGAGATCGAGACGAGATGGAACTTACCCGAAATTGAGACAGAGGTGGCGGCGACGAGATGATGAGAGGAGACGGCGATGGCGATGGCGACGGCGAGTGGCTTCTTCGATTGGAGCAACGACGGCAAAAATGGAGCGGTGGGTGTGGGTTCAACTCAAGGTGATATTTGTGAGAACTGGAGAGTTTGTAAATGAGGAGGAGGAAGTGAGGGTTTGGGTCAGAAAGCTTGAGATAGAGCGACTTAGGGTTTGTTTTGTGTTTCTTTGTTTTTCTTTTGTATTTTGTTGCAAAGTGTTAGGCGCAAAATTTAAATGGAGCGAAAAAAATGGGCGGCACTGAAAAAAAATTTGGGGGAAAGAGGGCGCAAAATTTATTACCGAGGGTATTTGGCATCCCTTGGAAAAACGTCGTCGCAAATGTGTTTTTTTTAAATAGTTAATTAACTCGTAATTTCATAACAAATAAATTTAAAAATAAGAAAAATACACTAAAAATCCTATGAACTCCTTGTGACAACCTTTTCACATTAAAACTCTAAAAATCTAGTTTTTGAATTATAAAAATACAAAGTAATAACAAAACTCAACTTTGTTCATGGACAAATAAAAACATTCTATCACGTAACACTCTTGTTTATTGGATCCAATGATTCTTATTAACTCAAACATGTGGAATCAATGGTGGAACTAGGAATTTATTTAGGGCCTAACTAAATTCTTTTTTCTTGGCATCAATAGAACTAAAAATTGGAGCCAATTAATTAGCAAACAAACAACCAATGAATAAAGATCAGAAACTTCAGAAATAAAGGTGAGGTAATACCTTAGATTGCATGTAGATTGGGGAAGATTCAGAACTTGGTACCATTGATTTGATGATGCTCTAATATATTAATGTTGTATTTGAGTTTGACCAACCACTAACAATAATGGAGCATGAAAATAAGTGTAAGTCGTGTTATTTTAATGTTAAAATGTTTTACTGTTCCTTTTTAAACTCTTTTTGTATGTTGTGTTTGTCTGATTTTGCCCCGTTCTGTAGGTAATGGAACATTCTATTTCATATTATTTCTTTAAGATTTAACTTTTATAATTCATAATAAATAAATTTAAAATAAAAAAATACACGGAAAATTCCTAGGAACTCCTTGTGACATTCTCTTTGCCTTAAAGCTCAAAAAATCTAATTTTGAATTATAAAATACAAAGTAATAACAAAAACTCAATTTTGTTCGTAGATAAATCCGACATAAACGAGAAGCCCTAAAAAATAGTCAAATAATTTCGACGGAAAGAGAAGCTTCTTAGAAATAGTCAAACAATTCCGAGGGAATGAGAAGCTCCTAGGAAATAGACAAACAATTCCGACAGAATGAGAAGCCCCTCGGAAATAATCATCTTATTTCCGACAAAAATGTTTTTTGTCGTTAATAAAGTTGGCGCCAAGTTTTACCGCCAAATAAATTACATTTCCGACGACCTTATAGACTTTTTCCGAGGGTAGTTCCTTTGTCGGAAATAAATTTCAGCCCTATGACATATTTTCAACGGATAACATTTTTTGGTCGGAAAAAACACTTTTACCGAGGGAAATTTGGGGCCCTCATAAAAAGTTGGTCGGTAATGACACTTTTTTTTGCAGTGTCCAATCGCTAGAACTATGCAATACACCAACCACTCGAATTCCGATCGAGCCCAAAACTTTGTTCATCATCATAATATGGTGGGAGGAGTCATTTGGTGGGTTTTGAGTGAAATCCAATCGCTAGAACTACGGAATACACCAACCACTCCTATAAGGAACGAACTGCCTTTGAACCTGAATTGTCCAATTTCTTACCCCTATTGATTTCCGATCGAGCCCAAAACTTGGTCATCAACATAATATGGTTGGAGGCGTCATTTGGTGAGTTTAGAGTGAAATCCAATCGCTAGAACTACGGAATACACCAGCCACTCCTATAAGGAACGAACTGCCTTTGAACCTGAATTGTCCAATTTCTTACCCCTATTGATTTCTGATCGAGCCCAAAACTTGGGCATCATCATAATATGGTGGGAGGAGTCATTTGGTGAGTTTTGGGTGAAATCCAACTGGTAGAACTATGCAATACACCAACCACTCCAATTCGGAACGAACTGTCTTCGAACTTGAATTGTCCAGTTTCTTACCCCAATGGACTTCCGATCGAGCCCAAAAGTTGGGCATCATCATAATATGGTGGGAGGAGTCATTTGGTGAGTTTTGAGTGAAATCCGATTGCTAGAACTATGGAATACACCGACCAGTGCTATAAGGAGCGAACTGCCTTTGAACCTGAATTGTCCAATTCCTTACTTCTATTGATTTACGACCGAGCCCAAAACTTGGGCATCATCATAATATGGTGGGAGGAGTCATTTGGTGAGTTTTGAGTGAAATCCAATCGCTAGAACTATGGAATACACCAACCACTCCTATAAGAAACGAACTGCATTTGAACCTGAATTGTTCAATCTCTTACCCCTATTGATTTTCGATCGAGCCCAAAACTTGGGCATCATCATAATATGGTGGGAGGAGTCATTTGGTGAGTTTTGAGTGAAATCCAATTGCAGAAACTACGGAATACACCAACCACTCGTATAAGGAACGAACTGCCTTTGAACCTGAATTGTCCAATTTCTTAACCCTATTGAATTCCGATCGAACCCAAAACTTGGGAATCATCATAATATGGTGGGAGGAGTCATTTGGTGAATTTTGAGTGAAATCCAATCGCTAGAACTATGCAACACACCAACCACTCCAATTCGAACGAACTGCCTTCGAACTTGAATTGTCCAATTTCTTACCCCAATGGATTTCCGATCGAGCCCAAAACCTGGGCATCATCATAATATGGTGGGAAGAGTCATTTGGTGAGTTTTGAGTGAAATCCAATCGCTAGAACTAAGCAATACACCAACCACTCCTATAAGGAACGAACTGCCTTTGAACCTGAATTGTCCAATTTCTTACCCCTATTGATTTCCGATCGAGCCCAAAACTTGGGCATCATCATAATATGGTGGGAGGAGTCATTCGGAGAGTTTTGAGTGAAATCCAATTGCTAGAAATACGGAATACACCAACCACTCCAATAAGGAACGAACTGCCTATGAACCTGAATTGTCCAATTTCTTACCCCTATTGATTTCCGATCGAGCCCAAAACTTGGGCATCATCATAATATGGTGGGAGAAGTCATTTGGTGAGTTTTGAGTGAAATCCAATCGCTAGAACTACGGAATACACCAACCACTCCAATAACGAACGAATTGCCTTTGAACCTGAATTGTCCAATTTCTTACCCCTATTGATTTCCGATCGAGCCCAAACCTTGGGCATCATCATAATATGGTGGGAGGAGTCATTTGGAGAGTTTTGAGTGAAATCCAATCGCTAGAACTACGGAATACACCAACCACTCCAATAAGGAACGAACTGCCTATGAACCTGAATTGTCCAATTTCTTACCCCTATTGATTTCCGATCGAGCCCAAAACTTGGGCATCATCGTAATATGGTGGGAGGAGTCATTTGGTGAGTTTTGAGTGAAATCCAATCGCTAGAAATACGTAATACTCCAACCACTCCAATAAGGAACGAATCGCCTTTGAACCTGAATTGTCCAATTTCTTACCCCTATTGATTTCCGATCGATCCCAAAACTTGGGCATCATCGTAATATGGTGGGAGGAGTCATTCGGTGAGTTTTGAGTGAAATCCAATCGCTAGAAATACGGAATACACCAACCACTCCAATAAGGAACGAATCGCCTTTGAACCTGAATTGTCCAATTTCTTACCCCTATTGATTTCCGATCGAGCCGAAAACTTGGGCATCATCATAATATGGTGGGAGGAGTCATTTGGAGAGTTTTGAGTGAAATCCAATTGCTAGAACTACGGAATACACCAACCACTCGTATAAGGAACGAACTGCCTTTGAACCTGAATTGTCCAATTTCTTACCCCTATTGATTTCCGATCGAGCCCAAAACTTGGGCATCATCATAATATGGTGGGAGGAGTCATTTGGTGAGTTTTGAGTGAAATCCAATCGCTAGAACTACGGAATACACCAACCACTCGTATAACGAACGAACTGCCATTGAACATGAATTGTCCAATTTTTTACCCCTATTGATTTCCGATCGATTCCAAAACTTGGGCATCATCATAATATGGTGGGAGGAGTCATTTGGTGAGTTTTGAGTGAAATCCAATCGCTAGAACTAAGCAATACACCAACCACTCCAATAAGGAACGAACTGCCTTTGAACATGAATTGTCCAATTTCTCACCCCTATTGATTCCCGATCGAGCCCAAAACTTGGGCATCATCATAATATGGTGGGTGGAGTCATTTGGTGAGTTGTGAGTGAAATCCAATCGCTAGAATTACGGAATACACCAGCCAGTTCTATAAGGAACGAACTGCCTTTGAACCTGAATTGTCCAATTTCTTACCCCTATTGATTTCCGATCGAGCCCAAAAGTTGGGCATCATCATAATATGGTGGGAGGAGTCATTTGGTGAGTTTTGAGTGAAATCCAATTACTAGAACTACGGAATACACCAGCCAGTTCTATAAGGAACGAACTGCCTTTGAACCTGAATTGTCCAATTTCTTACCCCTATTGATTTCCGATCGAGCCCAAAAGTTGGGCATCATCATAATGTGGTGGGAGGAGTCATTTGGTAAGTTTTGAGTGAAATCCAATCGCTAGAACTAAGCAATACACCAACCACTCCTATAAGGAACGAACTGCCTTTGAACCTGAATTGTCCAATTTCTTACCCCTATTGATTTCCGATCGAGCCCAAAACTTGGGCATCATCATAATATGGTGGGAGGAGTCATTCGGAGAGTTTTGAGTGAAATCCAATTGCTAGAAATACGGAATACACCAACCACTCCAATAAGGAACGAACTGCCTATGAACCTGAATTGTCCAATTTCTTACCCCTATTGATTTCCGATCGAGCCCAAAACTTGGGCATCATCATAATATGGTGGGAGAAGTCATTTGGTGAGTTTTGAGTGAAATCCAATCGCTAGAACTACGGAATACACCAACCACTCCAATAACGAACGAATTGCCTTTGAACCTGAATTGTCCAATTTCTTACCCCTATTGATTTCCGATCGAGCCCAAACCTTGGGCATCATCATAATATGGTGGGAGGAGTCATTTGGAGAGTTTTGAGTGAAATCCAATCGCTAGAACTACGGAATACACCAACCACTCCAATAAGGAACGAACTGCCTATGAACCTGAATTGTCCAATTTCTTACCCCTATTGATTTCCGATCGAGCCGAAAACTTGGGCATCATCATAATATGGTGGGAGGAGTCATTTGGAGAGTTTTGAGTGAAATCCAATTGCTAGAACTACGGAATACACCAACCACTCGTATAAGGAACGAACTGCCTTCGAACTTGAATTGTCCAATTTCTTACCCCAATGGATTTCCGATCGAGCCCAAAACCTGGGCATCATCATAATATGGTGGGAAGAGTCATTTGGTGAGTTTTGAGTGAAATCCAATCGCTAGAACTAAGCAATACACCAACCACTCCTATAAGGAACGAACTGCCTTTGAACCTGAATTGTCCAATTTCTTACCCCTATTGATTTCCGATCGAGCCCAAAACTTGGGCATCATCATAATAAGGTGGGAGGAGTCGTTTGGAGAGTTTTGAGTGAAATCCAATTGCTAGAACTACGGAATACACCAACCACTCGTATAAGGAACGAACTGCCTTTGAACCTGAATTGTCCAATTTCTTACCCCTATTGATTTCCGATCGAGCCCAAAACTTGGGCATCATCATAATATGGTGGGAGAAGTCATTTGGTGAGTTTTGAGTGAAATCCAATCGCTAGAACTACGGAATACACCAACCACTCGTATAACGAACGAACTGCCATTGAACATGAATTGTCCAATTTTTTACCCCTATTGATTTCCGATCGATTCCAAAACTTGGGCATCATCATAATATGGTGGGAGGAGTCATTTGGTGAGTTTTGAGTGAAATCCAATCGCTAGAACTAAGCAATACACCAACCACTCCAATAAGGAACGAACTGCCTTTGAACACGAATTGTCCAATTTCTCACCCCTATTGATTCCCGATCGAGCCCAAAACTTGGGCATCATCATAATATGGTGGGAGGAGTCATTTGGTGAGTTGTGAGTGAAATCCAATCGCTAGAACTACGGAATACACCAACCACTCGTATAACGAACGAACTGCCTTTGAACCTGAATTGTCCAATTTCTTACCCCTATTGATTTTCGATCGAGCCCAAAACTTGGGCATCAACATAATATGGTGGGAGGAGTCAGTTGGTGAGTTTTGAGTGAAATCCAATTACTAGAACTACGGAATACACCAGCCAGTTCTATAAGGAACGAACTGCCTTTGAACCTGAATTGTCCAATTTCTTACCCCTATTGATTTCCGATCGAGCCCAAAAGTTGGGCATCATCATAATGTGGTGGGAGGAGTCATTTGGTAAGTTTTGAGTGAAATCCAATCGCTAGAACTATGCAATACACCAACCTCTCCAATTCGGAACGAACAGCCTTTGAACTTGAATTGTCCAATTTCTTACACCTATGAAATTCCGATCGAGCCCAAAACTTGGGCATCATCATAATATGGTGGGAGGAGTCATTTGGTGAGTTTTGAGTGAAATCCAATCGCTAGAACTACGGAATACACCAGCCACTCCTATAAGGAACGAACTGCCTTTGAACTGAATTGTCCAATTTCTTACCCCTATTGATTTCCGATCGAGCCCAAAAGTTGGGCATCATCATAATATGGTGGGAGGAGTCATTTGGTCAGTTTTGAGTGAAATCTAATCTGTAGAACTATGCAATACACCAACCTCTCCAATTCGGAACGAACAGCCTTCGAACTTGAATTGTCCAATTTCTTACACCTCTGGAAT
The DNA here is from genome assembly GCA_005406145.1 of Prunus yedoensis. Lineage (NCBI taxonomy): Eukaryota > Viridiplantae > Streptophyta > Magnoliopsida > Rosales > Rosaceae > Prunus > Prunus yedoensis. The sequence goes on along the minus strand of BJCG01002419.1, from coordinate 411,722 downwards.
TCCGATCAAGCCCAAAACATGGGCATCATCATAATATGGTGGGAGGTGTCATTTGGTGAGTTTTGAGTGAAATCCAATCGCTAGAACTACGGAATACACCAGCCACTCCTATAAGGAACGAACTGCCTTTGAACTGAATTGTCCAATTTCTTACCCCTATTGATTTCCGATCGAGCCCAAAAGTTGGGCATCATCATAATATGGTGGGAGGAGTCATTTGGTCAGTTTTGAGTGAAATCTAATCTGCAGAACTATGCAATACACCAACCTCTCCAATTCGGAACGAACAGCCTTCGAACTTGAATTGTCCAATTTCTTACACCTATGGAATTCCGATCAAGCCCAAAACATGGGCATCATCATAATATGGTGGGAGGAGTCATTTGGTGAGTTTTGAGTTCAATCCAATCCCTAGAACTACGGAATACACCAGCCACTCCTATAAGGAACGAACTGCCTTTGAACATGAATTGTCCAATTTCTCAACCCTATTGATTCCCGATCGAGCCCAAAACTTGGGCATCATCATAATATGGTGGGAGGAGTCATTTGGTGAGTTTTGAGTGAAATCCAATCGCTAGAACAATGCAATACACCAACCTCTCCAATTCGGAATGAACAGCCTTCGAACTTGAATTGTCCAATTTCTTACACCTATTGATTCCCGATCGAGCCCAAAACTTGGGCATCATCATAATATTTTGGGAGGAGTCATTTGGTGAGTTTTGAGTGAAATCCAATTGCTAGAACTTCGGAATACACCAACCACTCGTATAAGGAACGAACTGCCTTTGAACCTGAATTGTCCAATTTCTTACCCCTATTGATTTCCGATCGAGCCCAAAACTTGGGCATCATCATAATATGGTGGGAGAAGTCATTTGGTGAGTTTTGAGTGAAATCCAATCGCTAGAACAACGGAATACACCAGCCACTCTTATAAGGAACGAACTGCCTTTGAACATGAATTGTCCAATTTCTTACCCCTATTGATTTCCGATCGAGCCCGAAACTTGGGCATCATCATAATATGGTGGGAGGAGTCATTTGGTGAGTTTTGAGTGAAATCCAATCGCTAGAACTAGGCAATACACCAACCACTCCAATTCGGAACGAACTGTCGTCGAACTTGAATTGTCCAATTTCTTACCCCATTGGACTTCCGATCGAGCCCAAAACTTGGACATGATCATAATATGGTGGGAGGAGTCACTTGGTGAGTTTTGAGTGAAATCCAATCGCTAGAACTACGGAATACACCAACCACTCCTATAAGGAACGAACTGCCTTTGAACCTGAATTGTCCAATTTCCCAGCCCTATTGATTCCCGAACGAGCCCAGAACTTGGGCATCATCAGAATATGGTGGGAGGAGTCATTTGGTGAGTTTTGAGTTAAATCCAATCCCTAGAACTACGGAATACACCAGCCACCCCTATAAGGAACGAACTTCATTTGAACATGAATTGTCCAATTTCTTACCCCAACTGATTTCCGGTCTAGCCCAAAACTTGGGCATCATCATAATATGGTGGGAGGAGTCATTTGGCGAGTTTTGAGTTAAATCCAATCGCTAGAACTACGGAATACACCAGCCACTCCTATAAGGAAAGAACTGCCTTTGAATCTGAATTGTCCAATTTCTTACCCCTATTATTTCCGATCGAGCCCAGAACTTGGGCATCATCATAATATGGTGGGAGGAGTCATTTGGTGAGTTTTGAGTAAAATCCAATCCCTAGAACTACGGAACACACCAGCCACCCCTATGAGGAACGAACTTCCTTTGAACCTGAATTGTCCAATTTCTTACCCCTATTGATTTCCGGTCGAGCCGAAAACTTGGGCATCATCATAATATGGTGGGAGGAGTCATTTGGTGAGTTTTGAGTAAAATCCAATCCCTAGAACTACGGAACACACCAGCCACCCCTATGAGGAACGAACTTCCTTTGAACCTGAATTGTCCAATTTCTTACCCCTATTGATTTCCGGTCGAGCCCAAAACTTGGGCATCATCATAATTTGGTGGGAGGAGTCATCGCTAGAACTACGGAATACACCAGCCACTCCTGTAAGGAACGAACTGCCTTTGAATCTGAATTGTCTAATTTCTTACCCCTATTGATTTCCGATCGAGCCCAAAACTTGTGCATCATCATAATATGGTGGGAGGAGTCATTTGGTGAGTTTTCAGTGAAATCCAATCGCTAGAAGTACGGAATACACCAACCACTCCTATAAGGAACGAACTGCCTGTGAACCTGAATTGTCCAATTTCTTACCCCTATTGATTTCCGATAGAGCCCCGAACTTGGGCATCATCCTAATATGGTGGGCGGAGTCATTTGGTGAGTTTTGAGTGAAATCCAATCGCTAGAACTACGGAATACACCAGCCACTCCTATAAGGAAAGAATGGCCTTTGAACCTGAATTGTCCAATTTCTTACCCCTATTTATTTCCGATCGAGCCCAAAACTTGGGCATCATCATAATATGGTGGGAGGAGTCATTTGGTGAGTTTTGAGTGAAATTCAGTCGCTATTACGACGGAATACACAAACCACTCCAAGAAGGAACGAACTGCTATTGAACCTGAATTGTCCAATTTCTTACCCCTATTGATTTCCGATCGGACCGAAAACTTGGGCATCATCACAATATGACGGAAGGAGTCATTTGGAGAGTTTTGAGTGAAATCCAATCGCTAGAACTATGCAAAACACCAACCACTCCAATTCGGAACGAACTGCCTTTGAACTTGAATTGTCCAATTTCTTACACCTACGGATTTCCGATCGAGCCCAAAACTTGTGCGTCACCATAGTATGGTGGAACGAGTCATTTGGTGAGTTTTGAGTGAAATCCAATCGCTAGAACTATGCAAAACACCAACCACTCCAATTCGGAACGAACTGCCTTTGAACTTGAATTGTCCAATTTCTTATACCTATGGATTTTCGATCGAGCTCAAAACTTGGGCATCATCATAATGTGGTGGGAGGAGTCATTTGTTGAGTTTTGAGTGAAATCCAATCGCTAGAACTACGGAATACACCAACCGCTACTATAAGGAACGCACTGCATTTGAACTTGAATTGTCCAATTTCTAACCCCTATTGATTTCCGATCGAACCTAAAACTTGGGCATCGTCATAATATGGTGGGTGGAGTCATTTGGTGAGTTCTGGGTCAAATCCATTCGCTAGAACTATAGAATACACCAACCACTCCTCTAAGGAACGAACTGCCGTCGCTCCGGAATTGTCCAATTTCTTACCCCTATTGATTTCCGATCGAGCCCAAAACTCGGGCATCACCATAATATGGTGGGAGGAGTCATTTGTTGAGTTTTGAGTGAAATCCAATCGCTAGAACTACGGAATACACCAACCGCTACTATAAGGAACGCACTGCATTTGAACCTGAATTGTCCAATTTCTACCCCTATTGATTTCCGATCGAACCTTAAACTTGGGCATCGTCATAATATGGTGGGTGGAGTCATTTGGTGAGTTCTGGGTGAAATCCATTCGCTAGAACTACAGAATACACCAACCACTCCTATAAGGAACGAACTGCCTTCGAACCTGAATTGTCCAATTTCTTACCCCTATTGATTTCCGATCGAGCCCAAAACTTGGGCATCATCATCATATTGTGGGAGGAGTCATTCGAAGAGTTTTGAGAGAAATCCAATTGCTAGAACTATGCAATACACTAACCACTCCAATTCGGAACGAACTGCCTTTCAACTTGAATTGTCCAATTTCTTACACCTATGGACTTCCGATCGAGCCCAAAACTTGCGCATCATCATAATATGGTGGGAGGAGTCGTTTGGTGAGTTTTGAGAGAAATCCAGTCGCTAGAACTATGGAATACACCAACCACTCCTATAAGGAACGAACTGCCTTTGAACCATATTTGTCCAATTTCTTACTCCTATTGATTTCCGATCGAGCCCAAAACTTGGGCATCATCATAATATGGTGGGCGGAGTCATTTGGAGAGTTTTGAGTGAAATCCAATTGCTAGAACTACGCAATACACCAACCACTCCAATTCGGAACGAACTGCCTTTGAACCGGAATTGCCCAATTTCTTAACCCTAATGATTTTCGATCGAGCCCAAAACTTGGGCAACATCATAATATGGTGTGAGGACTCGATTGGTGAGTTTTGAGTGAATTCCAATCGCTAGAACTATGCAATACACGAACCACCCCAATTCAGAACGAACTGCCTTTGAACTTGAATTGTCCAATTTCTGACACCTATGGATTTCCGATCGAGGCCAAAACTTGGGCACTGTCAAAATATTGTGGGAGGACTCATTTGGTGAGTTTTGACTGAAATCAAATTGCTAGAACTATGCAATACGCCAACGACTCGAATTCGGAACGAACTGCCTTTGAAATTGAATTGTCCAATTTCTTTCACCTATGGATTTCCGATCGCGTCCAAACCTTTGGCATCATCATAATATGGTGGGAGGAGTCGTTTGGTGCGTTTTGAGTGAAATGCAATCGCTATAACTACGGAATACACCAACCACTCCTAGAAGGAACGAACTGCCTTTGAACCTGAATTGTCCAATTTCTTACCCCTATTAATTTCCAATCGAGCCCAAAACTTGGGCATCATGATAATATGGTGGGAGGAGTCATTTGGAGAGTTTTGAGTGAAATCCAATAGCTAGAACTGTGCAATACACCAACCCCTCCTATTCGGAACGAACTGCCTGTGAACTTGAATTGTCCAATTTCTTACACTTATGGATTTCCGATCGAGACCAAAACTTGGGCATCATCATAATATGGTGGGAGGAGTCATTTGGTGAGTTTTGAGTGAAATCCAATCGCTAGAACTACGGAATACACCAACCACCCCAATTCGGAACGAACTGCCTTTTGACTTGAATTGTCCAACTTCTTACACCTATGGATTTCCGGTCGAGCCCAAAACTTGGGCATCATCATAATACGGTGGGAGGAGTCATTTGGTGAGTTTTGAGTGAAATCCAATCGCTAAAACTATGGATTACAACAACCACTCCTATAAGGAACGAATTGCCTTTGAACATGAATTGTCCAATTTCTTACCCCTATTGAATCCCGATCAAGCCAGAAACTTGGGCATCATCACAATATGGTGGGAGGAGTCATTTGGTGACTTTTGACCGAAATCCAATCGCTAGAACTGTGCAATACACTAACCACTCCTATAAGGAACGAACTACCTTTGAACCTGAATTGTCTAATTTCTTACCCCCATTGATTTCCGATCGAGCCCAAAACTTGGACATCATCATAATATGGTGGGAGGAGTCATTTAGTGAGTTTTCAGTGAAATCCAATCGCAAGAACTATGGAAAACACCAACCACTCCTATAAGGAACGAACTGCCTTTGAACCTGAATTGTCCAATTTCTTACCCTTATTGATTTCCGATCGGGCCGAAAAGTAGGGCATCATCATAATATGGTGGGAGGAGTCATTTGGGGAGTTTTGAGCGAAATCCAATCGCTAGAACTACGGAATACACAAACGACTCCTTAGAACCTGAATTGTCCAATTTCTTACCCCTATTGATTTCAGATCGAGCCCAAAACTTTGGCATCAACATAATATGGTGGGAGGAGTCATTTGGTGAGTTTTGAGTGAAATCCAATCGCTACAACTATTCAATACACCAACCACTCCAATTCGGAACAAACTGCCATTGAACGTGAATTGTCCAATTTCTTACACCTATGGATTTCCAATCGAGCCCAAAATTTGGGCATCATCATGATATGGTGGGAGGATTCATTTGGTGAGTTTTGAGTGAAATCCAATCGCTAGAACTACAGAATACACCAACCACTCCTATAATAAACGAACTTCCTCTGACCCTTAATTATCCAATTTCTTACCCCTATTGATTTCCGATGGAGCCCGAAACGTGGGCGTCATCAAAATATGGTGGGAGTAGTCATTTGCTGAGTTTTGAGTGAAACACAATTTCTAGAACTGTGCAATACACCAACCACTTCAATTCGGAACGAACTGCCTGTGAACTTGAATTGTCCAATTTCTTACACCTATGGATTTCCGATCGAGCCCAAAACTTGGGCATCATCATAATATGGTGGGAGGAGTTATTTGGTGAGTTTTGAGTGAAATCCAATCGCTAGAACTACGGAATACACCAACCACTCCTATAAGGAACGAACTGCCTTTGAACCAGAATTGTCCAATTTCTTACCTCTATTGATTTCCGATCGAGCCCAAAACTTGGGCATCATCATAATATGGTGGGAGGAGTCATTTGGTTAGTTTTGAGTGAAATCCAATCGCTAGAACTACGGAATACACCAACCACTCCTATAAGGAACAAACTACCTTTGAACCTGAATTGTCCAATTTCTTACCCCTATTGAATCCCGATCAAGCCAGAAACTTGGGCATCATCGCAATATGGTGGGAGGAGTCATTTGGTGTGTTTTGACTGAAATCCAATCGCTAGTACTGTGCAATACACTAACCACTCCTATAAGGAACGAACTGCCTTTGAACCTGAATTGTCCAATTTCTTACCCCTATTGATTTCCGATCGAGCCCAAAACATGGACATCATCATAATATGGTGGGAGGAGTCATTTAGTGAGTTTTGAGTGAAATCCAATCGCTAGAACTATGGAAAACACCAACCACTCCTATAAGGAACGAACTGCCTTTGAACCTGAATTGTCCAATTTCTTACCCTTATTGATTTCCGATCGGGCCGAAAACTAGGGCATCATCATAATATGGTGGGAGGAGTCATTTGGGGAGTTTTGAGTGAAATCCAATTGCTAGAACTATGCAATACACCAACCACTCCAATACGGAACGAACTTCCTTTGAACTTGAACTGTCCAATTTCTTACACCTATGGATTTCCGATCGAGCCGAAAACTTGGGCATCATCATAATATGGTGGGAGGAGTCATTTGGTGAGTTTTGAGTGAAATCCGATCGCCATAACTACGGAATATGATATGTTCATAATTTCACACATTTGCATGCCTTCTTTACTTAGTGATTTCGTTTAGTTTCTCTTTATTTTGAGTCACTTACCTATGTTTGTGTGTTTTGTAGGTTAAGACATCAAGAGATCACATTTGACACAATCCATGCATATTAAGGGCTGATTGGCACAAGAGGAATATAAACTTAAAGACAGCCCCAATTTGGGCCACACTCTCCTTGTCAGTCCAGCTTCGTAGGTCATCTTGCAAGCCTCATTTCAGCAACTTACACAACTCAAATGAGGAGATGTCCTTCATAGAAGTTGTTCAGATTGGTGTCTAGTATAACATATCCAAAATGCAGCCCAAATGAACATATCTGGAGTCCTTAACTCGGCAAACACTGAACCATGCACATATCTGGAGTCCTTAACTCGTCAAACACTGAACCATGCTTAGGAGGATTTTAATATGCAGCTGTCAGCTAATAAGCCTTGTGTTCCACACCTCCTTTGAGCCTTGTGCCTCAACTGAGCTGTACCTGACTTTAGACAAACATGTTGAGCAAATTAGGGAGGCATTTCAGCATTGGAAGTCTCAAGGAGCAAAACAAGGCATGCTTAATTATGGGGAAACATGTTTGCACAAATCAAGGAACAGTTTCCAGGATTTCTGGTGGGCTGTCTACACCAGCTTAGGGGAGGACGAATTGGCAGTCTATAAATAGAGAGTTGCAGCTCATTCACAAGAAAAAGAAAAAAAAAGAGTTAGACACATACATCCACTTCATTGATTACTCCACAAAGAGAGAAGAGAGCTAGTTGCAAAGGAGGGAGAGCTTGGAGCTGTCCTGAGAACTACCTTGCTGCCACCAACTAGTTCTTCTATTCTCTTTATTCTATCTATGTATTTCTTATTTTCTGTATTCATAGTTATGTTTAACTAATCCATTTAGTTAGGGCTTAGGATGAAGCCCTAGTCATGAATATTCAATGTTATGGATGATTTCATAGTTAATTGATTTCCTTGCTTTCATTGCCAAGTTGTTAATCTCTAGCTTATTATGTGCTTGATGTATGTTTTCTTGGAGTAGCTAACTAGGATTTTATGCATCTAGCACAGGTTGGGAAGGGGTTTAGATTCACCAATTCTACTCTCCTTTCACAAGCAACACATGAATGGCCTAAGAATCATTCAAGGGATTAATAACCATAGGTTGACTAGGACAGATACCATGTTCTAGGACTTGTGTGATTATCATATTCTCAAGGAACTTAATGACTCTTGTATGCTTTATTCTAAGTAGATACCATGCTTAGGTTGCATATTAGAGATCACGTGTTGTGTAGATACCATGCACAATCACATGCCTAAGGAGAATCATGCATCCTGCACCTAGATACCATAGGCTTGTATGCGATAATCTATTGTTGATTAGCTGGAGTCAATTTCTATGCATTCATAACTTGGACAGGAACACTAGTGGTAGATTCCAAGGCTCTAACACTTCTCAATCATTGTTTCACAACTTGTTGATTGCTGCCATTGTTACTGTCCAGCACTTCCATTTCATTTATCTTGTTTTCGTTTCAACAACAAAACCCCCCATTTCGAGTGCGTGTGTGGTGCTAGGATTCTGTCCCAGACCTTGCCATTTGTTAGTTTGTTTGTTTCTTTGTTTTCTGTTTTTCCAGCATTCTAGTAGTTTAACTTGTAACCACGTTACCATTCTCCGTGGGATCGACCTCGTATTTACATAAGCTATACTATAATTGGTTCGAGCACTTGCGAGAATTGAAGTTGCTATTTTTAATAACTCATTCTAGTTGTTAGGAATAGGGTCAAAAGAATACACCAACCACTCCTATAAGGAACGAACTACCTTTGAAAATGAATTGTCCAATTTCATACACCTATGGATTTCCGATCGAGCCCAAAACTTGGGCATCATCTTAATATGGTGGGAGGAGTCATTTGATGAGTTTTGAGGGAAATCCAATCGCTACAAATATGCAATACACCAACCACTCCAATTCGGAACGAATTGCCATTGAACTTGAATTGTCCAATTTCTTACACCAAACACTCCTATAAGGAACGAACTGCCTTTGAAACTGAATTGTCCAATTTCTAACCCCTAATGATTTCCGATCGAGCCCAAAACTTGGGCACCCCCATAATATGGTGGGAGGAGTCATTTGGTGGGTATTGATGGAAATCCAATTGCTAGAACTATGCAATACACCAACCACTCCAATTCGGAACGAATTGCCTTCGAACTTGAATTGTCCAATTTCTTACACCGATGGATTTCCGATCGAGCCCACAACTTGAGCATCATCATAATATGGTGGGAGGAGTCATTTGGGGAGTTTTGAGTGAAATCCAATCGCTAGAACTATGCCATACACCAACCACTCCAATTCGGAACGAACTGCCTTCGAACTTGAATTGTCCAATTTCTTACACCTATGGATTTCCGATCGACCCCAATACTTGGGCATCATCATAATATGGTGGGAGGAGTCATTTGGTGAGTTTTGAGTGAAATCCAATCGCAAGAACTATGAAATACACCAACCACTCCAATAAGGAACGAACTGCCTTCGGACCTGAATTGTCCAATTTCTAACCTCTATTGATTTCCGATCCAGCCCAAAACTTGGGCATCATCATAATATGGTGGGAGGAATCATTTGGTGAGTTTTGAGTGAAATCCAATCGCTAGAACTACGGAACACACCAGCCACTCCTATATGGAACGAACTGCCCTCGAACTTGAATTTTCCAATTTCTAACCCCTTTTGCTTTCCGATCGAGCCCAACACTTGGGCATCATCACAATATGGAGGGAGGAGTCATTTGGTGAGTTTTGAGTGAAATCCAATCGCTAGAACTACGGAATACACCAACCACTCCTCTAAGGAACGAACTGCCTTTGAACCTAAATTGTCCAATTTCTTAATCCTATTGATTTCCGATCGAACCCAAAACTTGGGCATCATCATATTATGGTGGGAGGAGTCATTTGGTGCGTTTTGAGTGAAATCCAATCTCCAGAACTACGGAATACACCAACCTCTCCTATATGGAACGAACTGCCTTTGAACCTGAATTGTCCAATTTCTTACCCCTATTGATTTCCGATCGAACCCAAAACTTGGGCATTATCATAATATGGTGGGAGGAGTCATTTGGTGAGTTTTGAGAGAAATCGAATCGCTAGAACTACGGACTACACCAACCACTCCTATACGGAACGAACTGCCATTGAACCTGAACTGTTCAATTTCTTACCCCTATTGATTTCCGATCGAGCCCAAAACTTGGGCATCATCATAATATGGTGGGAGGAGTCATTTGGTGAGTTTTGAGTGAAATCCAATCGCTAGAACTACGGAATACACCAGCCACTCCTATAAGGAACGAACTGCCTTTGAACCTGAATTGTCCAATTTCTTACCCCTATTGATTTATGATCGAGCCCAAAACTTGGGCATCATCACAATATGGTGGGAGGAGTCATTTGCTAAGTTTTGGGTGAAATCCAATCGCTAGAACTATGCAATACACCAACCACTCCAATTCGGAACGAACTGTCTTCGAACTTGAATTGTCCAATTTCTAACCCCTATTGATTTCCGATCGAGCCCAAAACTTGGGCACCCCCATAATATGGTGGGAGGAGTCACTTGGTGGGTATTGATGGAAATCCAATTGCTAGAACTATGCAATACACCAACCACTCCAATTCGAAACGAACTGCCTTCGAACTTTAATTGTCCAATTTCTTACACCTATGGATTTCCGATCGAGCCCAATACTTGGGCATCATCATAATATGGTGGGAGGTGTCATTTGGTGAGTTTTGAGTGAAATCCAATCGTAAGAACTATGCAATACCCCAACCACTCCAATAAGGAACGAACTCCCTTCGGACCTGAATTGTCCAATTTCTAACCCCTATTGATTTCCGATCGAGCCCAAAACTTGGGCATCATCATAATATGGTGGGAGGAATCATTTGGTGAGTTCTGATTGAAATCCAATTGCTAGAACTACGGAATACACCAACCACTCCTATATGGAATGAACTGCCTTCGAACCTGAATTGTCCAATTTCTAACCCCTTTTGCTTTCCGATCGAGCACTACACTTGGGCATCATCATAATATGGTGGGATGAGTCATTTGGTGAGTTTTGACTGAAATCCAATCGCTAGAACTACGGAATACACCAACCACTCCTCTAAGGAACGAACTGCCTTTGAACCTAAATTGTCCAATTTCTTAATCCTATTGATTTCCGGTCGAGCCCAAAACTTGGGCATCATCGTAATATGGTGGGAGGAGTCACACTTTGCCAAATTTCACTTTTAGCAACACTACATAGGCATCGGTAAATAATGAAATCGATGCTATTAGTAAATTATGCATCGATTTCAAAAATAACGATACTAAACAGGTATAAAGACATCAGTTCAAATTTTTGTATTTTTATGACGATGCTTTTATTACCATTTAGCATCACCTACATAACCACAGATGCCTAAAGTGGTTAGTTTATTTATTTATTTTTAAGTGGGACATTTTTTGGTAACATCCTCCGATGCCTAAAGTCAAGTCAACCCTAACCCAAAATTTTCACGCTCTCCCTCGCAAACTCTGCCCGAAACTTCATCTCCCTCTCAATTTTTTCACTCCCTCTCAAATTGTCACCCCCAATTACTTCGTCCACTTCCAAAGCCCTCTTTGACCCTAAACTGAATCACTCTCTCTCTACCCAAAACCCTTTCTGGCTCTATCTGATTTCAAATCCCTTTTATTCTCTTTAACCCCAAACGAGCTCATTCTTTCTCATCTAGAAATCCTCTTCGTTCCCAAACCCTCTCACGACTGCAATCGCAAGGTAACCCTAACTCTCTCTATCGCTCTCTTATTTTCCAGATGCTATAAAAAAGTTCTTTCAATTTAGCCTTGTGGAACCTCACGGCTGCACCCCTAATTTGATTCCCAGAAAGGCAAGAGAGGTGCTGTGGATCCTAAGGCTGGAGAAATATTGAAGGATTTTGCACAAAAAGATCTGGATAATGAGTTCAACAAGGTTGATGATCTGAAGAACGAGAGTAATATTATTAGGCTGGACTTGGACATGGGGTTCTTCAAAGATCACAAGGAGGAAGTGGATTTGGAACTTCGACTTGGGCATCTGTAAGTGCAAAACTTCGCCTACTTGTGTGGGAATGTATCCCAAGTTAGTTTAGATTTGTTTTTATGCTGCACTTTATTTTTAAAATGAAATTTATTTTCCCCTTTCTTCTTAATTAGCTACCCAACAATGAAATCAGAGATGCTTTGAGAAGGTTAATTTTTGTATGGATCTAATATTGGGTGATTACTATGCAAACCCTTCTTTTTGGCTTTTTCCTTTGTCAGTTCATTTGTTGATTCAAGCAGTTTCTAGCTTAATTAATCTTGAAATTTTCAGTTTTTATTGTTCTAATTCCTCTAGTGGTAAAGTGGGGTTACCGGTCCTTTTTCTGGTGAGCGTGCAGTAGAGTTGAATGATCTGCAGCTGTCTCATCTGGCTTTAACCTTTTTTTGTAGTTTACAAAGAGAACTTGAAGTGATCATGAATATGAGAGCTGGACCTGCAGACTTCACTAAATTCAAATGTTTTCATAAAAACATACAAAGAAGAAATTAAAGTTTCTTTAAATTATTTCAATTTATGTGCTACCAGATACTACAAAGTTTCAAATTCTTTCAAAAGTTTAATTTATATTTAGATTTTTTATTATTCATTTTGCAGAATCTAATGGTTCTTTGGTTTGTTTTTAGAAGAGGTGCCATGTGATTGGTTGAAGTTGGAGAAAATGCTGGGTGAGAGGACAGTGGGAAAGAGGTAAAAGTCAGCTTCTTATACCCTTTTTTTTTTTAAAGCTGGGTGTGGATCTGCCTGAAAATTGTGCTGCCCAAGTGTTCGATGAAAGGTCTGAACACCGTTTGAGGCAGGTGCTTTGTTTTGATTATGATTCAGAATTTTTTTCCTTTCTGATTTTAATTTTCCGTTTGAGGCAGGTGCTTAGTTTCTTTGTTGTATTTATTTTTTATTTGTTTTTGGGAGGGGGGTGGGGCGGGGGAAGGGAATAGTTATGTATTGATTTTTGGGTTTTTAATGTTCTCCGTCGTGGACGGTTTGTCTCTCTACAACGAGTCTGTCTCTCCATGAGGGGAGAGTCTAATGTACCACCTATAATGGGAGTCTCTCTCTCTCTCTCTCTCTCTCTCTCTCTCTCTCTCTCTCTCTCTCTCTCTCTCTCTGTGTATATATATATATACTTGTTGAAATGTTATTATTCTTATGATGAAAGTTCTCTGTCCATTGCACTTTTTTCTTTTCATTTTTTCTTAATGTTATGTTTTATATATATATATATATATAAGTTGTTTAATCACCTGTCCTTCAAAAAAGAGGAAGAATTTTATTTCAGTTGGTTGTGATTCTCATGGTTTGATATGTCACTGAATGTTCTGAAAGTCTGTTATGCTTTGGTTGTATTTTGAAGGGGAGTTGGAAGCTGCAGTTAGTGAATTAGCAGATAGTAATTGTCAACTAGCAACTCTTAAGGCAGAGAGTGATGCTGCAAAAGGGGCAGTTTTCCCAGTCCTAAATTTTGGGAACAAGCATGTTGATAGGGTTAGAGATAAGCAAAAAGATCTGATATATGGAGTCTACCCTCAAGGAGCTAATGGTATTGTGCTGCCTTTTATCTCGATTCACTTCTGAAAGCTGATTTTGGAAGGGGTATTCGAGCTCTGCAGGACCAAGCTTCGAATCGTCTAATGGACATAAAAGGCCTTCATGAAGAAAGGATAAAAATATTACAGCAGTTATCTGGTTTGCAGGTTATTTTACTGTGCTACTATGGGCTTTTTCTATGTAAATGCGAGTTCAACTTTACTCTTCACTTGCATTTTTGAGTTCTTATTTAGTCTTATTTGAATTAGTGAGCTTGTCTTATTTGACTCAGGTTTTTTGTTAAGTTTATTCGTGAATAAGTACCACTTTTAAGTAGCCTGCATTTTTGGGATAAAAATTAAAAGAGTAATCTTTGAGCAGTAGTGTTGGTTGTGTCTCTATCTTGTTTTCGACATGCATAGTAGATTTATTATGTTGGTGGGTATGTTTTGTGGATTTGTTACATTCCATTTGATAGTTGGATCTGCTGAAAGTTTCACTTGGTATGCACTTACACTCATATTTATATAATATTAGATATCAGTGGCTCTTGGGTTATAAAATGGCTGCGTCTACTTTTTCTTATGTAATATTAGATATGATTTGTTTAGCTTCATTAACTTTTTCTTTTCCCCATTATTTAATGTAGGTTCAAGATTTAAAGGAGAGTAAATCAGAGTTAAAAGATGATTTTGGAAATGTATAGACATGAGTTGACTGATCCAAGGTAAAGTGCCTTTACAGTGTTTGGTGGTTTAGTTATGTGCAGCTTTCATTCAAGTACTTTGCAAAGAATGGCACTTTTTGAATAGCATCTATCCAGGAGTTATCAAAAGAATTTTAAAATTGTCTTGCATTTTTTGATATTAAATTGTTTTTATCTATTAACTAAATCAATGCAAGTTTTGTAAGGTATGCAGTTGGGTTCCCCATAATTATTCACAAGTGAATCGTTAAGGTCTCATGTTCGTTTATTTCCGGTTACATGATGCTGGCTTCAGTTGAACAATGTCATAACTCAATTGTAATAGTTACATTCTACATATGCTTATTTTTCTTTTTCAAGTATAGAGCTAGACGGAACAGCACGTACACTCACATGGGATTGGATGAGGTGCAAGAAGAATTGGCAACTCATGTCCTAGAATGGCTTTTTGATTGAGCTAAACATTCTTTCATTTTACATGTCTTTCTAGTTAGTATTTTGCTTATATATAGACAAGTACGGATAATTTATGGTGTAGGGTTGGAAAAATTGTGATTTGGATGTGACAAGTATGGATCATTCAAGTATTTTGCATATATATAGACAAGTATGGATATATTTAAATTATTGTTTATATAATATTTTTTTAATGAGCAATGGCAACACAACATGATTTGGAAATGATGCATTTTTTGTGTACTAAGACAGTAACCAAGTAAAGTGTGATGTGAAACACGCAAAATACCTACACTTTCCTTACATAAGTGATGCCTATTGTTTATAACAACTTCAGTTTTCTATACATAACTGGAGTTGAAAGATAAAAACAATAACCAAACATCTATGATCACTGATGCCTAAAACTAGAAGTAGCATCATCATTTATATAACAAGCAGCGCTATTGAACCTGAATTGTGCAATTTCTTACCCATATTGATTTCTGATTGAGCCCAAAACTTGGGCATCATCGTAATATGGTGGGAGGAGTCATTTGGTGAGTTTTGGGTGAAATCCAATCGCTAGAACTATGCAATACACCAACCACTCCAATTCGGAACGAACTGTGTTCGAACTTGAATTGTCCAATTTCTTACCCCTATGGATTTCCGATCGAGCCCAAAACTTGGCCGTCATCATAATATGGTGGGAGGAGTCATTTGGTGAGTTTTGAGTGAAATCCAATCGCTAGAACTACGGAATACACCGACCACTCCGATCAGGAATGAACTGCCTTTGAACCTGAATTGTCCAATTTCTTACCCCTATTGATTTGCGATCGAGCCCAAAACTTGGGCATCATCATAATATGGTGGGAGGAGTCATTTGGTGAGTTTTGAATGAAATCCAATCGCTAGAACTACGGATTACAATCACCACTCCTATAAGGAACGAACTGTCTTTGAACCTGAATTGTCCAATTTCTTACCCCTATTGATTTTCGATCGAGCCCAAAACTTGGGCATCATCATAATGTGGTGGGAGTAGTCATTTGGTGAGTTTTGAGTGAAATCCGATCGCTAGAACTACGGAATACACCAACCACCCCGATAAGGAACGAACTGCCTTTGAACCTGAATTGTCCAATTTCTTACCCCTATTGATTTCCGATCGATCCCAAAACTTGGGCATCATCATAATATGGTGGGAGGAAACATTTGGTGAGTTTTGAGTGAAACCCAATCGCTAGAACTTCGGAATACACCAACCACTCCTATAAGGAACGAACTCCCTCTGAACCTGAATTGTCCAATTTCTTACCCCTATTGATTTCCAATCGATCCCAAAACTTGGGCATCATCATAATATGGTGGGAGGAGTCATTTGGTGCGTTTTGAGTGAAATCCAATCGCTAGACCTACGGAATACACCAAGCACTCCTACACGGAACGAACCGTCTTTGAACCTGAATTGTCCACTTTCTTACCCCTATTGATTTCCGATCGACCCAAAACTTGGGCATCATCATAATATGGTGGGAGGAGTCATTTGGTGAGTTTTAAGTGAAATCCAATCGCAAGAACTAAGGAATACACCAGGCCCTCCTATAAGATACGAACTGCCTTCCAACATGAATTGTCCAAAACTTGGGCATCATCATAATATGGTGGTCGGAGTCATTTGGTTAGTTCTAAGTGAAATCCAATCGCTAGAACAACGGAATACACCAACCACTATTATAAGGAACGAATTGCCTTTGAACTTGAATTGTCCAATTTCTTACCCTTATTGATTTCCGATCGAGCCCAAAACTTGGGCATCATCATAATATGGTGGGAGGAGTCATTTGGTGAGTTTTGAGTGAAATCCAATCGCTAGAACTACGGAATACACCAGCCACTCCTATAAGAAACGAACTGCCTTTAAACCTGAATTGTCCAATTTCTTACCCCTATTCATTTCCGATCGAGCCCAAAACTTGGGCATCATCATAATATGGTGGGAGGAGTCATTCGGTGCGTTTTGAGTGAAATCCAATTGCTAGAAATACGGAATACACCAACCACTATTATAAGGAACGAACTGCCTTTGAACCTGAATTGTCCAATTTCTTACCTCTATTGATTTCCGATCGAGCCCAAAACTTGGGCATCATCATAATATGGTGGGAGGAGTCATTTGGTGAGTTTTGAGTGAAATCCAATCGCTAGAATTATGGAATACACCATCCACTCCTATAAGGAACGAACTACCTTAGGAACTGAATTGTCCAATTTTTACCCCTATTGATTTCCGATCGAGCCCAAAACTTGGGCATCACCATAATATGGTGGGAGGAGTCATTTGGTGAGTTTAGAGTGAAATCCAATCGCTAGAATTTCGGAATACAGCAGCCACTCCTATAAGGAACCAACTGCCTTGGAGACTGAATTGCCCAATTTCTTACCCCTAGTGATTTCCGATCGAGCCCAAAACTTGGGCATCATCATAATATGGCGGGAGGAGTCATTTGGTGAGTTTTGCGTGAAATCCAATCGCTAGAACTACGGAATGCACCAACCACTATTATAAGGAACGAACTGCCTTTGAACCTGAATTGTCCAATTTCTTACCCCTATTGATTTCCGATCGAGCCCAAAACTTGGGCATCATCGTAATATGGTGGGAGGAGTCATTTGGTGAGTTTTGAGTGACATCCAATCGCTAGAACTACGGAATACACCAGGCACTCCTATACGGAACGAACTGTCTTTGAACCTGAATTGTCCACTTTCTTACCCCTATTGATTTCCGATCGAGCCCAAAACTTGGGCATCATCATAATATGGTGCGAGGAGTCATTTGGTGAGTTTTAAGTGAAATCCAATCGCAAGAACTACGGAATACACCAGGCACTCCTATAAGATACGAACTGCCTTCCAACCTGAATTGTCCAATTTCTTACCCCTATTGATTTCCGATCGAGACAAAAACTTGGGAATCATCATAATATGGTGGGCGGACTCATTTGGTGAGTTCTGAGTGAAATCCAATCGTTAGAACTACGTAATTCACCAACCACTCCTATATGGAACGAACTGCCTTAGAACCTGAATTCTCCAATTTCTTACCCCTATTGATTTCCGATCGAACCAAAAACTTGGGCATCAACACAATATGGTGGGCGGTGTCATTTGGTGAGTTTTGAGTGAAATCCAATCGCTAGAAATACGGAATACACCAACCACTCCTATAAGGAAATAACTGCCTTTGAACCAGAATTGTCCAATTTCTTACCCCTATTGATTTCCGATCGAGCCCCAAACTTGGGCATCATCATAACATGGTGGGAGGAGTCATTTGGTGAGTTTTGAGTGAAATCCAATCGCTAGAACTACGGAATACACCAGCCACTCCTATAAGGAACGAACTGTCTTTGAACCTGAATTGTCCAATTTCTTTCCCCTATTGATTTCCGATCGAGCCCAAAACTTGGGCACCGTCATAATATGGTGAGAGGAAACATTTGGTGAGTTTTGGGTGAAATCCAATCGCTAGAACTACGGAATACACCAACACCCACCACTCCTATAAGGAACGAACTGCCTTTGAACCTGAATTGTCCAATGTCTTACCCCTATTGATTTTCGATCGAGCCCAAAACTTGGGCATCATCATAATATGGTGGGAGTAGTCATTTGGTGAGTTTTGAGTGAAATCCAATCGCTAGAACTAAGCAATACACCAACCACTCCAATTCGTAACGAACTGCCTCCGAACTTGAATTGTCCAATTTCTTACCCCTATGGATTTCCGAACGAGCCCAAAACTTGGGCATCATAATAATATGGTGGGAGGAGTCATTTGGTGAGTTTGGAGTGAAATCCAGTCGCTAGAACTATGCAATACACCGATAAGTGCTATAAGGGACGAACGGCCTTCGAACCTGAATTGTCCAATTTCTTACCCCTATTGATTTCAGATCGAGCCCAAAACTTGGGCGTCAACATAATATGGTGGGAGGAGTCATTTGGTGAGTTTTGAGTGAAATCCATTCGCTAGAACTACGGAATACACCAACCACTCCTATAAGGAACGAACTGCCTTTGAACCTGAATTGTCCAATTTCTTACCCCTATTGATTTCCGATCGTGCCCAAAACTTGGGCATCAACATAATATTGTGGGAGGATTCATTTGGTGAGTTTTGAGTGAAATCCAATCGCTAGAACTACGGAATACACCAACCACTCCAACAAGGAACGAACTGCCTTTGAACCTGAATTGTCCAATTTCATACCCCTATTGATTTCTGATCGACCCCAAAACTTAGGCATCATCATAATATGGTGGGTGGATTCATTTGGTGAGTTTTGAGTGAAATCCAATCTGTAGAACTGCGGAATACACCACCCACTCCTATAAGGAACGAACTGCCTTCGAACCTGAATTGTCCAATTTCTTACCCCTATTGATTTCCGATAGAGCCCACAACTTGGGCATCATCATAATACGGTGGGAGGAGTCATTTGGTGAGTTTTGAGTGAAATCCAATCGCTAGAACTATGTAACACACCAACCAGTCCAATTCGGAACGAACTGTCTTCGAACTTGAATTGTCCAATTTCTTACCCCTATGGATTTCCGATAGAGCCCAAAACTTGGGAATCATCATAATATGGTGGGAGGAGTCGTTTGGTGAGTTTTGAGTGAAATCCAATCGCTAGAACAATGCAATACACCAACCACTCCAATTCGGAACGAACTGTCTTCGAACTTGAATTGTCCAATTTCTCACCCCTATGGATTTCCGATCGAGCCCAAAACTTGGGCATCATCATAATATGGTGGGAGGAGTCATTTGGTGAGTTTCGAATGAAATCCAATCGCTAGAACTACGGAATACAACAACGACTCCTATAAGGAACGAACTGCCTTTGAACCTGAATTGTTCAATTTCTTACACCTATTGATTTCCGATCGAGCCCAAAACTTGGGCATCATCATAATGTGGTGGGAGGATTCATTTGGTGAGTTTTGAGTGAAATCCAATCTCTAGAACTACGGAATACACCAACCACTCCTATAAGGAACGAACCGCCTTTGAACCTGAATTGTCCAATTTCATACCCCTATTGATTTCCGATCGAGCCCACAACTTGGGCATCATCATAATATGGTGGGAGGAGTCACTTGGTGAGTTTTGAGTGAAATCCAATCTCTGAAACTATGCAGTACACCAACCACTCCAATTCGGAACGGACTGCCTTTGAACTTGAATTGTCCAATTTCTTACCCCTATGGATTTCCGATCGAGCCCAAAACGTTGGCATCATCATAATATGGTGGGAGGACTCATTTGGTGAGTTTTGAGTGAAATCCAATCGCTAGAACTACAGAATACACCAACCACTCCCATAAGGAACGAACTTCCTTTGAACCTGAATTGTTCAATTTCTTACCCCTATTGACTTCCGTTCGAGCCCAAAACTTGGGCATCATCATAATATGGTGGGAGGAGTCATATGGTGAGTTTTGAGAGAAATCCAATCGCTAGAACTACGGAATACACCAACCACTCCTATAAGGAACGAACTGCCTTTGAACTTGAATTGTCCAATTTCTTTCCCCTATGGATTTCCGATCGAGCCGAAAACTTGGGAATCATCATAATATGGTGGGAGGAGTCATTTGGTGAGTTTTGAGTGAAATCCATTCGCTAGAACTACGGAATACACCGACCACTCCTATAAGGAACGAGCTGCCTTTGAACCTGAATTGTCCAATTCTTACCCCTATTGATTTCCGATCGAGCCGAAAACTTGGGAATCATCATAATATGGTGGGAGGAGTCATTTGGTGAGTTTTGAGTGAAATCCATTCGCTAGAACTACGGAATACACCGACCACTCCTATAAGGAAAGAGCTGCCTTTGAACCTGAATTGTCCAATTTCTTACCCCTATTGATTTCCGATCGAGCCCAAAACTTGGGCATCATCAAAATATGGTGGGAGGAGTCATTTGGTGAGTTTTGAGTGAATTCCAATCGCTAGAACTATGCAATACACCAACCACTCCAATTCAGAACGAACTGCCTTCGAACTTGAATTGTCCAATTTCTTTCCCCTATGGATTTCCGATCGAGCCTAAAACTTGGGAATCATCATAATATGGTGGGAGGAGTCATTTGGTGAGTTTTGAGTGAAATCCAATCGCTAGAACTTCGGAATACACCGACCACTCCTATAAGGAACGAACTGCCTTTGAACCTGAATTGTCCAATTTCTTACCCATATGGATTTCCGATCGAGCCTTAAACTTGGGCATCATCATAATATGGTGGGAGGAGTCATTTGGTGAGTTTTGATTGAAATCCAATCGCTAGAACTACGGAATACACCAACCACTCCTAGAAGGAACGAACTGCCTTTGAACCTGAATTGTCCAATTTCTTACCCCTATTGATTTCCGATCGAGCCCAAAACTTGGGCATCATCATAATATGGTGGGAGGAGTCATTTGGTGAGTTTTGAGTGAAATCCAGTCGCTAGAACTACGGAATACCCCAGCCACTCCTATAAGGAACGAAAAGCCTTTGAACATGAATTGTCAAATTTCTTACCGCTATTGAGTTCTGATCGAGCCCAAAACTTTGGCATCATCATAATATGGTGGGAGGAGTCATTTGGTGAGTTTTGAGTGAAATCCAATAGCTAGAACTACGGAATACACCAACCACTCCTATAAGGAACGAACATCCTTTGAACCTGAATTGTCCAATTTCTTACCCCTATTGATTTCCGATCGAGCCCAAAACTTGGGCATCATCATAATATGGTGGGAGGAGTCATTTGGTAAGTTTTGAGGAAAATCCAATCGCTAGAAGCACGGAAAACACCAACCACTCCTATAAGGAACGAACTGCCTTTGAACCTGAATTGTCTAATTTGTTTCCCCTATTGATTTCCGATCGAGCCCAAAACTTGGGCATCATCATAACATGGTGGGAGTAGTCATTTGGTGAGTTTTGAGTGAAATCCAATCGCTAGAACTATGCAATACACCAACCACTCCAATTCGGAACGAACTGCCTACGAACTTGAATTGTCCAATTTTTTACCCCTATGGATTTCCGATCAAGCCCAAAACTTGGGAATCATCATAATATGATGGGAGTAGTCATTTGGTGAGTTTTGAGTGAAATCCAATCGTTAGAACTATGCAATACACCAACCACTCCAATTCGGAACGAACTGTCTACGAACTTGAATTGTCCAATTTCTTACCCCTATGGATTTCCGATCGAGCTCAAAACTTTGGCATCAACATAATATGGTGGGAGGAGTCATTTGGTGAGTTTTGAGTGAAATCCGATCGCTAGAACTAAGGAATACAACAACCACTCCTATAAGGAACGAACTGCCTTTGAACCTGAATTGTCCAATTTCTTACCCCTATTGATTTCCGATCGAGCCCAAAACTTGCGCATCATCATAAAATGGTGGGAGGAGTCATTGGGTGAGTTTTGAGTGAAATCCAATCGATAGAACTACGTAATACACCAACCACACCTATAAGGAACGAACTGTCGTTGAACCTGAATTGTCCAATTTCTTACCCCTATGGATTTCCGATCGAGCCCAAAACTTTTGCATCATGATAATATGGTGGGAGGAGTCATTTGGTGAGTTTTGAGTGAAATCCAATCGCTACAACTACGGAATACACCAACCACTCCTATAAGGAACGAACTGCCTTTGAACCTGAATTGTCCAATTTCTTAGCCCTATTGATTTCCGATCGAGCCCAAAACTTGGGCATCATCATAATATGGTGGGAGGAGTCATTTGGAGAGTTTTGAGTGAAATCCAATCGCTAGAACTATGCAATACACCAACCACTCCAATTCTGAACGAACTGTCTTCGAACTTGAATTGTCCAATTTCTTACCCCTATGGATTTCCGACCGAGCCCAAAACTTGGGCATCATCATAATATGATGGGAGGAGTCATTTGGTGAGTTTTGAGTGAAATCCAATAGCTAGAACTATGCAATACACCAACCACTCCAATTCGGAACGAACTGTCTTGGAACTTGAATTGTCTAATTTCTTACCCCTATGGATTTCCGATCGAGCCCTAAACTTTTGCATCATCATAATATGGTGGGAGGAGTCATTTGGTGAGTTTTGAGTGAAATCCAATCACTAGAACTACGGAATACACCAACCACTCCTACAAGGAACGAACTGCCTTTGAACCTGAATTGTTCAATTTCTTACCCCTATTGACTTCCGTTCGAGCCCAAAACTTGGGCATCATCATAATATGGTGGGAGGAGTCATATGGTGAGTTTTGAGAGAAATCCAATCGCTAGAACTACGGAATACACCAACCACTCCTATAAGGAACGAACTGCCTTTGAACTTGAATTGTCCAATTTCTTTCCCCTATGGATTTCCGATCGAGCCGAAAACTTGGGAATCATCATAATATGGTGGGAGGAGTCATTTGGTGAGTTTTGAGTGAAATCCATTCGCTAGAACTACGGAATACACCGACCACTCCTATAAGGAACGAGCTGCCTTTGAACCTGAATTGTCCAATTTCTTACCCCTATTGATTTCCGATCGAGCCGAAAACTTGGGAATCATCATAATATGGTGGGAGGAGTCATTTGGTGAGTTTTGAGTGAAATCCATTCGCTAGAACTACGGAATACACCGACCACTCCTATAAGGAAAGAGCTGCCTTTGAACCTGAATTGTCCAATTTCTTACCCCTATTGATTTCCGATCGAGCCCAAAACTTGGGCATCATCAAAATATGGTGGGAGGAGTCATTTGGTGAGTTTTGAGTGAATTCCAATCGCTAGAACTATGCAATACACCAACCACTCCAATTCAGAACGAACTGCCTTCGAACTTGAATTGTCCAATTTCTTTCCCCTATGGATTTCCGATCGAGCCTAAAACTTGGGAATCATCATAATATGGTGGGAGGAGTCATTTGGTGAGTTTTGAGTGAAATCCAATCGCTAGAACTTCGGAATACACCGACCACTCCTATAAGGAACGAACTGCCTTTGAACCTGAATTGTCCAATTTCTTACCCATATGGATTTCCGATCGAGCCTTAAACTTGGGCATCATCATAATATGGTGGGAGGAGTCATTTGGTGAGTTTTGATTGAAATCCAATCGCTAGAACTACGGAATACACCAACCACTCCTAGAAGGAACGAACTGCCTTTGAACCTGAATTGTCCAATTTCTTACCCCTATTGATTTCCGATCGAGCCCAAAACTTGGGCATCATCATAATATGGTGGGAGGAGTCATTTGGTGAGTTTTGAGTGAAATCCAGTCGCTAGAACTACGGAATACCCCAGCCACTCCTATAAGGAACGAAAAGCCTTTGAACATGAATTGTCAAATTTCTTACCGCTATTGAGTTCTGATCGAGCCCAAAACTTTGGCATCATCATAATATGGTGGGAGGAGTCATTTGGTGAGTTTTGAGTGAAATCCAATAGCTAGAACTACGGAATACACCAACCACTCCTATAAGGAACGAACATCCTTTGAACCTGAATTGTCCAATTTCTTACCCCTATTGATTTCCGATCGAGCCCAAAACTTGGGCATCATCATAATATGGTGGGAGGAGTCATTTGGTAAGTTTTGAGGAAAATCCAATCGCTAGAAGCACGGAAAACACCAACCACTCCTATAAGGAACGAACTGCCTTTGAACCTGAATTGTCTAATTTGTTTCCCCTATTGATTTCCGATCGAGCCCAAAACTTGGGCATCATCATAACATGGTGGGAGTAGTCATTTGGTGAGTTTTGAGTGAAATCCAATCGCTAGAACTATGCAATACACCAACCACTCCAATTCGGAACGAACTGCCTACGAACTTGAATTGTCCAATTTCTTACCCCTATGGATTTCCGATCAAGCCCAAAACTTGGGAATCATCATAATATGATGGGAGTAGTCATTTGGTGAGTTTTGAGTGAAATCCAATCGTTAGAACTATGCAATACACCAACCACTCCAATTCGGAACGAACTGTCTACGAACTTGAATTGTCCAATTTCTTACCCCTATGGATTTCCGATCGAGCTCAAAACTTTGGCATCAACATAATATGGTGGGAGGAGTCATTTGGTGAGTTTTGAGTGAAATCCGATCGCTAGAACTAAGGAATACAACAACCACTCCTATAAGGAACGAACTGCCTTTGAACCTGAATTGTCCAATTTCTTACCCCTATTGATTTCCGATCGAGCCCAAAACTTGCGCATCATCATAAAATGGTGGGAGGAGTCATTGGGTGAGTTTTGAGTGAAATCCAATCGATAGAACTACGTAATACACCAACCACACCTATAAGGAACGAACTGTCGTTGAACCTGAATTGTCCAATTTCTTACCCCTATGGATTTCCGATCGAGCCCAAAACTTTTGCATCATGATAATATGGTGGGAGGAGTCATTTGGTGAGTTTTGAGTGAAATCCAATCGCTACAACTACGGAATACACCAACCACTCCTATAAGGAACGAACTGCCTTTGAACCTGAATTGTCCAATTTCTTAGCCCTATTGATTTCCGATCGAGCCCAAAACTTGGGCATCATCATAATATGGTGGGAGGAGTCATTTGGAGAGTTTTGAGTGAAATCCAATCGCTAGAACTATGCAATACACCAACCACTCCAATTCTGAACGAACTGTCTTCGAACTTGAATTGTCCAATTTCTTACCCCTATGGATTTCCGACCGAGCCCAAAACTTGGGCATCATCATAATATGATGGGAGGAGTCATTTGGTGAGTTTTGAGTGAAATCCAATAGCTAGAACTATGCAATACACCAACCACTCCAATTCGGAACGAACTGTCTTGGAACTTGAATTGTCTAATTTCTTACCCCTATGGATTTCCGATCGAGCCCTAAACTTTTGCATCATCATAATATGGTGGGAGGAGTCATTTGGTGAGTTTTGAGTGAAATCCAATCACTAGAACTACGGAATACACCAACCACTCCTACAAGGAACGAACTGCCTTTGAACCTGAATTGTCCAATTTCTTGCCCCTATTGATTTCCGATCGAGCCCAAAACTTGGGCATCATCATAATATGGTGGGAGGAGTCATTTGGAGAGTTTTGAGTGAAATCCAATAGCTAGAACTACGGAATACACCAACCACTCCTATAAGGAACGAACTGCCTTTGAACCTGAATTGTCCAATTTCTTACCCCTATTGATTTCCGATCGAGCCCAAAACTTGGGCATCATCATAATATGGTGGGAGGAGTCATTTGGTGAGTTTTGAGTGAAATCCAATCGCTAGAACTACGGAATGCACCGACCACACCTATAAGGAACGAACTGCCTTTGAACCTGAATTGTCCAATTTCTTACCCCTATGGATTTCCGATCGAGCCCAAAACCTGGGCATCATCATAATATGGTGGGACGAGTCATTTGGTGAGTTTTGAGTGAAATCCAAACGCTAGAACTATGCAATACACCAACCACTCCAATACGGAACGAACTGTCTTCGAACTTGAATTGTCCAATTTCTTACCCGTATGGATTTCCGATCGAGCCCAAAACTTGGGCATCATCATAATATGGTGGGAGGAGTCATTTGGTGAGTTTTGAGTGAAATCCGATCGCTAGAACTACGGAATACACCAACCACTCCTATAAGGAACGAACTGCCTTTGAACCTGAATTGTCCAATTTCATTCCACTATTGATTTCCGATCGAGCCCACAACTTGGGCATCATCATAAAATGGTGGGAGGAGTCATTTGGTGAGTTTTGAGTGAAATCCAATCGCTAGAACTACGGAATACACCAACCACACCTATAAGGAACGAACTGCCTTTGAACCTGAATTGTCCAATTTCTTACCCCTATTGATTTCCGATCGAGCCCAAAACTTGGGCATCATCATAATATGGTGGGAGGAATCATTTGGTGAGTTTTGAGTGAAATCCAGTCGCTAGAACTACGGAATGCACCAACCACACCTATAAGGAACGAACTGCCTTTGAACCTGAATTGTCCAATTTCTTACCCCTATTGATTTCCGATCGAGCCCAAAACTTGGGCATCATCATAATATGGTGGGAGGATTCTTTTGGTAAGTTTTAAGTGAAATCCAATCGCTAGAACTACGGAATACACCAACCACTCCTATAAGGAACGAACTGCCTTTGAACCTGAATTATCCAATTTCATACCCCTATTGATTTCCGATCGAGCCCACAACTTGGGCATCACCATAATACGGTGGGAGGAGTCATTTGGTGTGTTTTGAGTGAAATCCAATCGCTAGAACTATGCAATACACCAACCACTCCAATTCGGAACGAACTGCCTTCGAACTTGAATTGTCCAATTTCTTACCCCTGTGGATTTACGATCGAGCCCAAAACTTTGGCATCAACATAATATTGTGGGAGGAGTCATTTGGTGAGTTTTGAGTGAAATCAAATCGCTAGAAGCACGGAATACACCAACCACTCCTATAAGGAACGAACTGCCTTTGAACCTCAATTGTCTAATTTCTTACCCCTATTGATTTCCGATCGAGCCCAAAACTTGGGCATCACCATAATATGGCGGGAGGACTCATTTGGTGAGTTTTGAGTGAAAGCTAATCGCTAGAACGACGGAATACACCAACCACTCCTATAAGGATCGAACTGCCTTTGAACCTGAATTGTCCAATTTCGTACAAATATAGATTTCCGATCGAGCCCAAAACTTGGGCAACATCATAATATGGTGGGAGGAGTCATTTGGTGAGTTTTGAGTGAAATCCAATCGCTAGAACTACGGAATACACCAACCACTCCTATAAGGAACGAACTGCCTTTGAACCTGAATTGTCCAATTTCTTATCCCTATGGATTTCCGATCGAGCCCAAAACATGGGCATCATCATAATATGGTGGGAGTAGTCATTTGGTGAGTTTTGAGAGAAATCCGATCGCTAGAACTACGGAATACAACAACCACTCCTATAAGGAACGAACTGACTTTGAACCTGAATTGTCCAATTTCTTACCCCTATTGATTTCCGATCGAGCCCAAAACTTGGGCATCATCATAATAAGGTGGGAGGATTCATTTGGGGAGTTTTGAGTGAAATCCAATCGCTAGAACTACGGAATACACCAGCCACTCCTTTAAGGAACGAACTGCCTTTGAACCTGAATTGTCCAATTTCTAACCCCTATTGATTTCGGATCGAGCCCAAAATTTCGGCATCATCATAATATGGTGGGAGGAGTCATTTGGTGAGTTTTGAGTGAAATCCAATCGCTAGAACTACGGAATACACCAACCACTCCTATAAGGAACGAACTGCCTTTGAACCTGAATAGTCCAATTTCTTACCCCTATTGATTTCCGATCGAGCCCAAAACTTGGGCATCATCATAATATGGTGGGAGGAGTCATTTGGTGAGTTTTGAGTGAAATCCAATCGCTAGAACTACGGAATACAACAACCACTCCAATAAGGAACGAACTGCCTTTGAACCTGAATTGTCCAATTTCTTACCCCTATTGATTTCCGATCGAGCCCAAAACTTGGGCATCATCATAATATGGTGGGAGGATTCATTTGGGGTGTTTTGAGTGAAATCCAATCGCTAGAACTACGGAATACACCAGCCACTCCTGTAAGGAACGAACTGCCTTTGAACCTGAATTGTCCAATTTCTAACGCCTATTGATTTCCGATCGAGCCCAAAACTTGGGCATCATCATAATATGGTGGGAGGAGTCATTTGGTGAGTTTTGAGTGAAATCCAATCGCTAGAACTACGGAATACACGAACCACTCCTATAAGGAACGAACTGCCTTTGAACCTAAATTGTCCAATTTCTTACCCCTATTGATTTCCGATTGAGCCCAAAACTTGGGCATCATCATAATATGGTGGGAGGAGTCATTTGGTGAGTTTTGAGTGAAATCCAATCGCTAGAACTATGCAATACACCAACCACTCCAATTCGGAACGAACTGTCTTCGAACTTGAATTGTCCAATTTCTTATCCCTATTGACTTCCGATCGAGCCCAAAACTTGGGCATCATCATAATATGGTGGGAGGAGTCATTTGTTGAGTTTTGAGTGAAATCCGATCGCTAGAACTATGGAATACACCAACCACTCCTATAAGGAACGAACTGCCTTTGAACCTGAATTGTCCAATTTCTTACCCCTGTTGATTTCCGATCGAGCCCAAAACTTGGGCATCAACATAATATGGTGGGAGGATTCATTTGGTAAGTTTTGAGTGAAATCGAATCGCTAGAACTACGGAATACACCAACCACTCCTATAAGGAACGAACTGCCTTTGAACTTGAATTGTCCAATTTCATACCCCTATTGATTTCCGATCGAGCCCACAACTTGGGCATCATCATAATATGGTGGGAGGAGACATTTGGTGAGTTTTGAGTTAAATCCAATCGCTAGAACTATGCAATACACCAACCACACCAATTCGGAACGAACTGCCTACAAACTTGAATTGTCCAATTTCTTACCCCTATTGATTTCCGATCGAGCCCAAAACTTGGGCATCATCATAATATGGTGGGAGGAGTCATTTGGTGATTTTTGAGTGAAATCCAATCGCCAGAACTACGGAATACACCGACCACTCCTATAAGGAACGAACTGCCTTTGAACCTGAATTGTCCAATTTCTTACCCCTATTGATTTCCGATCGAGCCCAAAACTTGGGCATCATCATAATATGGTGGGAGGAGTCATTTGGTGAGTTTTGAGTGAAATCCAACCACTAGAACTACGAAATACACCAACCACTCCTATAAGGAATGAACTGCCTTTGAACCTGAATTGTCCAAATTCTTACCCCTATTGATTCCCGATCCTGCCCAAAACTTGGGCATCATCATAATATGGTGGGAGGAGTCATTTGGTGAGTTTTGAGTGAAATCCATTCGCTAGAACTACGGAATACACCAACCACTCCCGTAAGGAACGAACTGCCTTTGAACCTGAATTGTCCAATTTCTTACCCCTATTGATTTCCGATCGAGCCCAAAACTTGGGCATCATCATAATATGGTGGGAGGAGTTATTTGGAGAGTTTGGAGTGAAATCTAATCGCTAGAACTATGCAATACACCAACCACTCCAATTTGGAACGAACTGCCTTCGAACTTGAATTGTCCAATTTCTTACCCCTATGGATTTCCGATCGAGCCCAAAACTTGGGCATCATGATAATATGGTGGGAGGAGTCATTTGGTGAGTTTTGAGTGAAATCCCATCGCTAGAACTACGGAATACACCAACCACTCCTATAAGGAACGAACTGCCTTTGAACCTGAATTGTCCAATTTCTTACCCCTATTGATTTCCGATCGAGCCCAAACCTTGGGCATCATCATAATATGGTGGGAGGAGTCATTTGGTGTGTTTTGAGTGAAATCCAATCGCTAGAACTATGTAATACACCAACCACTCCAATTTGGAACGAACTGCCTTCGAACTTGAATTGTCCAATTTCTTACCCCTATTGATTTCTGATCGAGCCCAAAACTTGGGCATCATCATAATATGGTGGGAGGAGTCATTTGGTTAGTTTTGAGAGAAATCCAATTGCTAGAACTATGCAATGCACCAACCACTCCAATTCGGAACGAACTGTCTTCTAACTTTAATTGTCCAATTTCTTACCCCTATTGATTTCTGATCGAGCCCAAAACTTGGGCATCATCATAATATGGTGGGAGGAGTCATTTGGTGAGTTTTGAGTGAAATCCAATCGCCAGAACTATGCAATTCACTAACCACTCCAATTCGGAACGAACTACCTACGAACTTGAATTGTCCAATTTCTTACCCCTATGGATTTCCGATCGAGCCCAAAACTTGGGCATTATCATAATATGGTTGGAGGAGTCATTTGGTTTGTTTTGAGTGAAATCCAATCGCTAGAACTACGGAATACATCAACCACTCCTATAAGGAACGAACTGCCTTTGAACCTGAATTGTCCAATTTCTTACGCCTATTGATTTCCGATCGAGCCCAAAACTTGGGCATCATCATAATATGGTGGGAGGAGTCATTTGGTGAATTTTGAGTGAAATCCATTCCCTAGAACTCTGGAATACACCAACCACTCCTATAAGGAACGAACAGCCTTTGAACCAAAATTGTCCAATTTCTTACCCCTATTGATTTCCGATCGAGCCCACAACTTGGGCATCATCATAATATGGTGGGAGGAGTCATTTGGTGAATTTTGAGTGAAATCCATTCGCTAGAACTCTGGAATACACCAACCACTCCTATAAGGAACGAACAGCCTTTGAACCTGAATTGTCCAATTTCTTACCCCTATTGATTTCCGATCGAGCCCACAACTTGGGCATCATCATAATATGGTGGGAGGACTCATTTGGTGAGTTTCGAGTGAAATCCATTCCCTAGAACTCTGGAATACACCAACCACTCCTATAAGGAACGAACAGCCTTTGAACCAAAATTGTCCAATTTCTTACCCCTATTGATTTCCGATCGAGCCCACAACTTGGGCATCATCATAATATGGTGGGAGGAGTCATTTGGTGAATTTTGAGTGAAATCCATTCGCTAGAACTCTGGAATACACCAACCACTCCTATAAGGAACGAACAGCCTTTGAACCTGAATTGTCCAATTTCTTACCCCTATTGATTTCCGATCGAGCCCACAACTTGGGCATCATCATAATATGGTGGGAGGACTCATTTGGTGAGTTTCGAGTGAAATCCAATCGCTAGAACTATGCAATACACCAAGCACTCCAATTCGGAACGAACTGCCTTCGAACTTGAACTGTCCAATTTCTTGCCCCTATCCATTTCCGATCGGGCCCAAAACATTGGCATCATCATAATATGGTGGGAGGAGTCATTTGGTGAGTTTTGAGTGAAATCCAATTGCTAGAACTACGGAATACACCAACCACTCCTATAAGGAACGAACAGCCTTTGAACATGAATTGTCCATTTTCTTACGCCTATTGTTTTCCGATCGAGCCCAAAACTTGGGCATCATCATAATATGGTGGGAGGAGTCATTTGGTGAGTTTTGAGTGAAATCCAATCGCTAGAACTACGGAATACACCAACCACTCCTATAAGGAACGAACAGCCTTTGAACCTGAAATGTCCATTTTCTTACCCTTATTGTTTTCCGATCGAGCCCAAAACTTGGGCATCATCATAGTATGGTGGGAGGAGTCATGTGGTAACATTTGAGTGAAATCCAATCGCTACAACTACGGAATACACCAACCACTCCTATAAGGAACGAACAGCCTTTGAACCTGAATTGTCCAATTTCTTACCCCTATTGATTTCCGATCGAGCCCACAACTTGGGCATCACCATAATATGGTGGGAGGACTCATTTGGTGAGTTTCGAGTGAAATCCAATCGCTAGAACTATGCAATACACCAAGCACTCCAATTCGGAACGAACTGCCTTCGAACTTGAACTGTCCAATTTCTTACCCCTATCCATTTCCGATCGGGCCCAAAACATTGGCATCATCATAATATGGTGGGAGGAGTCATTTGGTGAGTTTTGAGTGAAATCCAATTGCTAGAACTACGGAATACACCAACCACTCCTATAAGGAACGAACAGCCTTTGAACCTGAATTGTCCATTTTCTTACCCCTATTGTTTTCCGATCGAGCCCAAAACTTGGGCATCATCATAATATGGTGGGAGGAGTCATTTGGTGCGTTTTGAGTGAAATCCAATCGCTAGAACTACGGAATACACCAACCACTCCTATAAGGAACGAACAGCCTTTGAACCTGAAATGTCCATTTTCTTACCCTTATTGTTTTCCGATCGAGCCCAAAACCTGGGCACCATCATAGTATGGTGGGAGGAGTCATGTGGTAACTTTTGAGTGAAATCCAATCGCTAGAACTACGGAATACACCAACCACTCCTATAAGGAACGAACAGCCTTTGAACCTGAATTGTCCAATTTCTTACCCCTATTGATTTCCGATCGAGCCCACAACTTGGGCATCATCATAATATGGTGGGAGGAGTCATTTGGTGAATTTTGAGTGAAATCCATTCGCTAGAACTCTGGAATACACCAACCACTCCTATAAGGAACGAACAGCCTTTGAACCTGAATTGTCCAATTTCTTACCCCTATTGATTTCCGATCGAGCCCACAACTTGGGCATCATCATAATATGGTGGGAGGACTCATTTGGTGAGTTTCGAGTGAAATCCAATCGCTAGAACTATGCAATACACCAAGCACTCCAATTCGGAACGAACTGCCTTCGAACTTGAACTGTCCAATTTCTTACCCCTATCCATTTCCGATCGGGCCCAAAACATTGGCATCATCATAATATGGTGGGAGGAGTCATTTGGTGAGTTTTGAGTGAAATCCAATTGCTAGAACTATGGAATACACCAACCACTACTATAAGGAACGAACAGCCTTTGAACTTGAATTGTCCAATTTCTTACCCCTATTGATTTCCGATCGAGCCCAAAACTTGGGCATCAACATAATATGGTGGGAGGAGTCATTTGGTGAGTTTTGAGAGAAATCCAATTGCTAGAACTACGGAATACACCAACCACTCCTATACGGAACGAACTGCCTTCGAACCTGAATTGTCCAATTTCTTACCCCTATTGATTTCCGATCGAGCCCAAAACTTGGGCATTATCATAATATGGTGGGAGGAGTCATTTGGTAAGTTTTGAGTGAAATCCAATCGCTAGAACTAAGGAATACACCAACCACTCCTATAAGGAACGAACAGCCTTTGAACCTGAATTGTCCATTTTCTTACCCCTATTGTTTTCCGATCGAGCCCAAAACTTGGGCATCATCATAGTACGGTGGGAGGAGTCATTTGGTAACTTTTGAGTGAAATCCAATCGCTAGAACTACGGAATACACCAACCACTCCTATAACGAACGAACTGCCTTTGAGACTGAATTGCCCAATTTCTTACCCCTATTGATTTCCGAACGAGCCCAAAACTTGGGCATCATCATAATATGGTGGGAGGAGTCATTTGGTGAGTTTTGAGTGAAATCCAACCACTAGAACTACGGAATACACCAACCACTCCTAGAAGGAACGAACTGCCTTTGAACCTGAATTGTCCAAATTCTTACTCCTATTGATTTCCGATCCTACCCAAAACTTGGGCATCATCTTAATATGGTGGGAGGAGTCACTTGGTGAGTTTTGAGTGAAATCCATTCGCTAGAACTACGGAATACACCAACCACTCCTATAAGGAACAAACTGCCTTTGAACCTGAATTGCCCAATTTCTTACCCCTATTGATTTCCGATCGAGCCCAAAACTTGGGCATTGTCATAATATGGTGGGAGGAGTCATTTGGTGAGTTTTGAGTTAAATCCAATCCCTAGAACTACGGAATACACCAACCACTCCTATATGGAACGAACAGCCTTTGAACCTGAATTGTCCAATTTCTTACCCCTATTGATTTCCGATCGAGCCCAAAACTTGGGCATCATCATAATATGGTGGGAGGAGTCATTTGGTGAGTTTTGAGTGAAATCCATTCGCTGGAACTACGGAATACACCAGCCACTCCTATAAGGAACAAACTGCCTTTGAACCTGAATTGAACAATTTCTAACGCCTATTGATTTCCGATCGAGCCCAAAACTTGAGCATCATCATAATATGGTGGGAGGAGTCATTTGGTGAGTTTTGAGTGAAATCCAATCGCTTGAAATACGGAATACACCAACCACTCCTATAAGGAATTAACTGCCTTTGAACCTTAATTGTCCAATTTCTTACCCCTATTGATTTCCGATCGAGCCCACAACTTGGGCATCATCATAATATGGTGGGAGGAGTCATTTGCTGAGTTTTGAGTGAATTCCAATCGCTAGAACTATGCAATACACCAACCATTCCAATTCGGAACGAACTGCCTTTGAACCTGAATTGTCCAAATTCTTACCCCTATTGATTTCCGATCGAGCTCAAAACTTGGACATCAACATATTACAGAGGGAGGAGTCATTTGGAGAGTTTTGAGTGAAATCCAATCTCTAGAACTACGCAAGACACCAACCACTCCAATTCGGAACGAACTGCCTTTGAACTTGAACTGTCCAATTTCTTACACGTTTGGATTTCTGATCGAGCCCAAAACTTGGGCATCATTATAAAACGGTGGGAGGAGTCATTTGGTGAGTTTTGAGTGAAATCCAATCGCTAGAACTACGCAATACACCAACCACTCTTATAATGAACGAACTGCCTTTGAACCTGAATTGTCCAATTTCTTACAGCTATTGATTTCCGATCGAGCCCAAAACTTGGGCATCATCATAATATGGTGGGAGGAATCATTTGGTGAGTTTTGAGTGAAATCCAATCGCTAGAACTACGGAATACACCAACCACTCCAATAAGGAACGAATTGCCTTTGGACTTGAATTGTCCAATTTCTTGCCCATATCGATTTCCGATCGAGGCCAAAACTTGGGCATCATCATAATATGGCGGGAGGAGTCATTTGGTGAGTTTTGAGTGAAATCCAATCGCTAGAACTATGCAATACACCAACCACCCCAATTCTGAACGAACTGCCTTTGAACTTGAATGGTCCAGTTTCGCACCACTATTAATTTCCGATCGAGCCCAAAACTTGGGCATCATCATAATGTGGTGGGAGGAGTCATTTCATGAGTTTTGAGTGAAATCCAATCTCTAGAACTACGGAGTACACCAACCACTCCTGTAAGGAATGAACTTCCTTCGAACCAAAATTGTCCAATTTCTTACCCCTACTGATTTCCGATCGAGCCCAAAACTTGGGCATCATCATAATATGGTGGGAAGAGTCATTCGGTGAGTTTTGAGTGAAATCCAATCGCTAGAACTACGGAATCCACCAGCCACTCCTATAAGGAACGAACTACCTTTGAACCTGAATTGTCCAATTTCTTGCCCATATTGATTTCCGATCGAGGCCAAAACTTGGGCATCATCATAATATGGCGGGAGGAGTCATTTGGTGAGTTTTGAGTGAAATCCAATCGCTAGAACTATGCAATACACCAACCACCCCAATTCTGAACGAACTGCCTTTGAACTTGAATGGTCCAATTTCTTACACCTACGGATTTACGATCGAGCCCAAAACTAGGGCGTCATCATAATATCGTGGGAGGAGTCATTTGGTGAGTTTTGAACGAAATTCAATCGCTAGAACTACGGAATACACCAACAACTCCTATATGGAACGAACAGCCTATGAACCTGAATTGTCCAATTTCTTACCCCTATTGATTTCCGAACGAGCCCAAAACTTGGGCATCATCATAATATGGTGGGAAGAGTCATTCGGTGAGTTTTGAGTGAAATCCAATCGCTAGAACTACGGAATCCACCAGCCACTCCTATAAGGAACGAACTACCTTTGAACCTGAATTGTCCAATTTCTTGACCATATTGATTTTCGAACGAGCCCAAAACTTGGGTATCAACATAATATGGTGGGAGGAGTCATTTGGTGAGTTTTGAGGGAAATCCAATCGCTAGTACTACAGAACACACCGACGACTCCTATAAGTAACGAATTGCCTTTGAACCTGAATTGTCCAATTTCCTCCCCCTATTGATTTCCGATCGAGCCCAAAACTTGGGCATCACCATAATATGGTGGGAGGAGTCATTTGGTGAGTTTTGAGTGAAATCCAAACGCTAGAACTACGGAATACCCCAACCACACCTATAAGGAAGGAACGGACTGCCTTTCAACTTGAATTGTCCAATTTCTTGCCCCTATTGATTTCCGATCGAGCCCAAACTTGGGCATCAAAATAATATGGTGGGAGGAGTCATTTGGTGAGTTGTGAGTGAAATCCAATCGCTAGAACTACGGAATACACCAACCACTCCTATAAGGAAGGAACGAACTGCCTTTGAACCTGAATTGTCCAATTTCTTGCCCATATTGATTTCCGATCGAGGCCAAAACTTGGGCATCATCATAATATGGCGGGAGGAGTCATTTGGTGAGTTTTGAGTGAAATCCAATCGCTAGAACTATGCAATACACCAACCACCCCAATTCTGAACGAACTGCCTTTGAACTTGAATGGTCCAATTTCTTACACCTACGGATTTCCGATCGAGCCCAAAACTTGGGCATCTTCATAATATGGTGGGAGGAGTCATTTGGTGAGTTTTGAACGAAATTCAATCCCTGGAACTACGGAATACACCAACAACTCCTATATGGAACGAACAGCCTTTGAACCTGAATTGTCCAATTTC
The DNA here is from genome assembly GCA_005406145.1 of Prunus yedoensis. NCBI lineage: Eukaryota > Viridiplantae > Streptophyta > Magnoliopsida > Rosales > Rosaceae > Prunus > Prunus yedoensis. Next base: position 374,467 of record BJCG01002419.1, on the reverse strand, counting down.
TTACCCCTATTGATTTCCGATCGAGTCCAAAACTTGGGCATCATCATAATGTGGCGGGAGGTGTCATTTGGTGAGTTTTGAGTGAAATCCAAACGCTAGAACTACGGAATACACCAACCACTCCGATAAGGAACAAACTGCCTTTGAACCTGAATTGTCCAATTTCTTACCCCTATTGATTTCCGATCGGGCCGAAAACTTGGGCATCATCACAATATGGTGGGAGTAATCATTTGGGGAGGTTTGAGTGAAATCCAATCGCTAGAACTATGCAATACACCAACCACCCCAACTCGGAACGAACTGCCTTTGAACTTGAATTGTCCAATTTCTTACGCCTATGGATTTCCGATCGAGACCAAAACTTGGGCATCATCATAATATGGTGGGAGGAGTCATTTGGTGCGTTTTGAGAGAAATCCAAAGTCTAGAACTACGGAATACACCAACCACTCCTATAAGGAACGAACTGCCTTTGAACCTTAATTGTCCAATTTCTTACCCCTATCGATTTCCCATCGAGGCCAAAACTTGGGCAACATCATAATATGGTGGGAGGAGTCATTTGGAGAGTTTTGAGTGAAATCCAAATGCTACAACTACGGAATACACCAACCACTCCTATAAGGAACGAACTGCCTTCGAACTTGAATAGTTCAATTTCTTACCCCTATTGATTTCCGATCGAGCCCAAAACTTGGGCATCATCATAACATGGCGGGAGGAGTCATTTGGTAAGTTTTGCGTGAAATCCAAACGCTAGAACTACGGAACATCCCAGCCACGCCTATAAGGAAGGAACAGCCGTTCAACTTGAATTGTCCAATTTCTTACACCTATGGAATTCCGATCGAGCCCGAAACTTGGGTAACAACATAATATAGTTGGAGAAGTCTTTTGGTGAGTTTTGAATAAAATCCAATTGCTAGAACTACGGAATACACCAACCTCTCCTACAAGGAACGAACTGCCTTTGAAACTGAATTGTCCAATTTCTTACCACTAATGATTTCCGATCGAGCCCAAAACTTGGGCATCAACATAATGTGGTGGGAGGAGTCATTTGGTGAGTTTTGAACGAAATCCGAAGTCTTGAACTACGGAATACACCAACCACTCCTATAAGGAACGAACTGCCTTTGAACCTAAATTGTCCAATTTCTTGACCATATTGATTTCCGATCGAGCCCCAAACTTGGGCATCATCATAATGTGGTGGGAGGAGTCATTTGGAGAGTTTTGAGTGAAATCCAATCGCTAGAACTACGGAATACACCAGGCACTCCTATATGGAACGAACTGCCTTCGAACATGAATTGTCCAATTTCTTGACCATATAGATTTCCGATCGAGCCCAAAACATGGGCATCATCATAATGTGGTTGGAGGAGTCATTTGGTGAGTTTTAAGTAAAATCCAATCGCTAGAACAAGAAAATACACCAACCACTCCTATAAGGAACGAATTGCCTTTGAACCTGAATTGTCCAATTTCTTGCCCCTATTGACTTCCGATCGAGCCCAAAACTTGGGCATCATCATAATATGGTGGGAGGAGTCATTTGGTGAGTTTTGAGTGAAATCAAATCGCTAGAACTACGGAATACACCAGCCACTCCTATAAGGAAGGAACGAACTGCCTTTGAACTTGAATTGTCCAATTTCTTACCCCTATTGATTTCCGATCGAGCCCAAACATGGGCATCACCATAATATGGGGGGAGGAGTCATTTAGTGAGTTTTGAGCGAAATCCAATCACTAGTACTACGGAATACACCAACCACTCCTATGAGGAGCGAACTGCCTTTGAACCTGAATTCTCCAATTTCTTACCCCTATTGATTTCCGATCGAGCCCAAAACTTGGGCATCATCATAATATGGTGGGAGGAGTCATTTGGTGAGTTTGGAGTGAATTCCAATCTTTAGAACTATGGAATACACCAACCGCTCCTATAAGGAACAAACTGCCATTGAACTTGAAATGTCCAATTTCTTACACCTATGGATTTCTGATCGAGCCCAAAACTTGGGCTACATCATAATATGGTGGGAGGAGTCATTTGGTGAGTTTTGTGTGAAATCCAATCGCAAGAACAACGGAAAACACCACCCACTCCTATATGGAAGGAACGAACTGCCTTTGAACTTGAATTGTCCAATTTCTTACCCCCATTGATTTCCTACCGATCCCAAAACTTGGGCATCATCATAATATGGTGGGAGGAGTCATTTGGTGAGTTTTGAGTGAAATCAAATCGCTAGAACTATGCAATACACCAACCACTCCAATTCGGAACGAACTGCCTTCGAACTTGAATTGTCCAATTTCTTACCCCTATTAATTTCCGATCGATCCCAAAACTTGGCCATCATCATAATATGGTGGGAGGAGTCATTTGGTGAATTTTGAAAGAAATCCAATCGCTAGAACTACGGAATACACCAGCCACTCCTGTAAGGAACGAACTGCCTTCGAACCTGAATTGTTCAATTTCTTACCCCTATTGATTTCTGATCGAGCCCAAAACTTGGGAATCATCATAATATGGTGGGCGGAGTCATTTGGTGAGTTTTGAGTGAAATCCAATCCCTAGAACTACGGAATACACCAACCACTCCTATAAGGAACGAATTGCCTTTGAACACGAATTGTCCAATTTCTTACCCCTATTGATTTCCGATCGAGCCCAAAACTTGGCCATCATCATAATATGATGGGAGGAGTCATTTGGTGACTTTTGAGTGAAATCCAATCGCTAGAACTACGGAAGACATCGACCAGTATTTAAAGGAACGAATTGCCTTGGAACCTGAATTGTCCAATTTTTTACCGCTATTGATTTCCGATCGAGCCCAAAACTTGGGCATCATCATAATATGGTGGGAGGAGTCATTTGGTGAATTTTGAGTGAAATCCAATCGCTAGAACTTTGCAATACACCAACCACTCCAATTCGGAACGAAATGCCTTTGAACCTGAATTGTCCAATTTCTTACCCCTATTGATTTCCGATCGAACCAAAAAGTTGGCCATCATCATAATATGGTGGGAGGAGTCATTTGGTGAGTTTTGAGTGAAATCCAATCGCAAGAACTACGGAATACAGCAACCGCTCCTATAAGGAACGAACAGCCTTTGAACCTGTATTGTCCAATTTCTTACCCCTATTGATTTCCGATCGAGCCCAAAACTTGGGCATCATCATAATATGGTGGGAGGAGTTATTTGGTGAGTTTTGAGTGAAATCCAATCGCTAGAACTACGGAATACACCAACCAATCCTATAAGGAACGAACAGCCTTTGAACCTGAATTGTCCAATTTCTTACCCCTATTGATTTCCGATCGAGCCCACAACTTGGGCATCATCATAATATGGTGGGAGGAGTCATGTGGTGACTTTTGAGTGAAATCCAATTGCTAGAACTACGGAATACACCAGCCACTCCTATAAGGAACGAACTGCCTTCGAACCTGAAATGTCCAATTTCTTACCCCTATTGATTTCCGATCGAGCCCAAAACTTGGGCCTCAGCATAATATGGTGGGAAGAGTCATTTGGTGAGTTTTGAGTGAAATCCAATCGCTAGAACTACGGAATACACCAGCGACTCCTGTAAGGAACGAACTGCCTTTGAACCAGAATTGTCCAATTTCTTACCCCTATTGATTTCCGATCGAGCCCAAAACTTGGGCATCTTCATAATATGGTGGGAGGAGTTATTTGGTGAGTTTTGAGTGAAATCCAGTCGCTAGAACTATGCAATACACCAACCACTCCAATTAGGAACGAACTTCCTTCGAACTTGAATTGTCCAATTTCTTACCCCTATGGATATCCGATCGGGCCCAAAACTTGGGCATCATCATAATATGGTGTGAGGAGTCATTTGGTGAGTTTTAAGTGGAATCCAATTGCTAGAACTACAGAATACACCAATCGCTCCTATAAGGAACGAAATGCCTTTGAACCTGAATTGTCCAATTTCTTACCCCTATTGATTTCCGATCGAACCCAAAACTTGGGCATCATCATAATATGGTGGGAGGAGTCATTTGGTGAGTTTTGAGTGAAATCCAATCACTAGAACTACGGAATACACCAACCACTCCTATACGGAACGAACTGCCTTTGAACCTGAATTGTCCATTTTCTTACCCCTATTGATTTCCGATCGAGCCCAAAAGTTGGGCATCATCATAATATTGTGGGAGGAGTCATTTCGTGAGTTTTGAATGAAATCCAATCGCTAGAACGATGGAATACACCAACCACTACTATAAGGAACGAACTGCCTTTGAACCTGAATTGTCCAATTTCTAACTCCTATTGATTTCCGATCGGGCCCGAAACTTGGGCATCATCATAATATGGTGGGAGGAGTCATTTGGTGAGTTTTGACTGAAATCCAATCGCTAGAACTACGGAATACACTAGCCACCCCTATAAGGAACGAATTGCCTTTGAACCTGAACTGTCCAATTTCTTACTCCTATTGATTTCCGATCGAGTCCAAAACTTGGGCATCATCATAATATGGTGGGAGGGGTCATTTTTGGTGAGTTTTGAGTGAAATCCAATCGCTAGAACTATGCAATACACCAACCACTCCAATTAGGAACGAACTGCCTTCGAACTTGAATTGTCCAATTTCTTACCCCTATGGATATCCGATTGAGCCCAAAACTTGGGCATCTTCATAATATGGTGTGAGGAGTCATTTGGTGAGTTGTAAGTGAAATCCATTCGCTAAAACTATGGAATACAACAACCGCCCCTATAACGAACGAAATGCCTTTGAACCTGAATTCTCCAATTTCTTACCCCTATTGATTTCCGATCGAACCCAAAACTTGGGCATCATCATAATATGGTGGGAGGAGTAATTTGGTGAGTTTTGAGTGAAATCCAGTCGCTAGAACTATGCAATACACCAACCACTCCAATTAGGAACGAACTGCCTTCGAACTTGAATTATCCAATTTCTTACCCCTATGGATATCCGATCGGGCCCAAAACTTGGGCATCATCATAATATGGTGTGAGGAGTCATTTGGTGAATTTTAAGTGGAATCCAATTGCTAGAACTACAGAATACACCAATCGCTCCTATAAGGAACGAAATGCCTTTGAACCTGAATTGTCCAATTTCTTACCCCTATTGATTTCCGATCGAACCCAAAACTTGGGGATCATCATAATATGGTGGGAGGAGTCATTTGGTGAGTTTTGTGTGAAATCCAATCACTAGAACTACGGAATACACCAACCACTCCTATACGGAACGAACTTCCTTTGAACCTGAATTGTCCATTTTCTTACCCCTATTGATTTCCGATCGAGCCCAAAAGTTGGGCATCATCATAATATGGTGGGAGGAGTCATTTGGTGAGTTTTGAATGAAATCCAATCGCTAGAACTATGGAATACACCAACCACTACTATAAGGAACGAACTGCCTTTGAACCTGAATTGTCCAATTTCTAACTCGTATTGATTTCCGATCGGGCCCGAAACTTGGGCATCATCATAATATGGTGGGAGGAGTCATTTGGTGAGTTTTGAGTGAAATCCAATCGCTAGAACTACGGAATACACTAGCCACCTCTATAAGGAACGAACTGCCTTTGAACCTGAACTGTCCAATTTCTTACTCCTATTGATTTCCGATCGAGCCCAAAACTTGGGCATCATCATAATATGGTGGGAGGAGTCATTTGGTGAGTTTTGAATGAAATCCAATCGCTAGAACTACGGAATACACCAGCCACTCCTGTAAGGAACGAACTGCCTTCGAACCTGAATTGTTCAATTTCTTACCCCTATGGATTTCCGATCGAGTCCAAAACTTGCGCATCATCATAATATGGTGGGAGGGGTCATTTGGTGAGTTTTGAGTAAAATCCAATCGCTAGAACTATGCAATACACCAACCACTCCAATTAGGAACGAACTGCCTTCGAACTTGAATTGTCCAATTTCTTACCCCTATGGATATCCGATTGAGCCCAAAACTTGGGCATCATCATAATATGGTGTGAGGAGTCATTTGGTGAGTTTTAAGTGAAATCCATTCGCTAAAACTATGGAATACAACAACCGCTCCTATAACGAACGAAATGCCTTTGAACCTGAATTCTCCAATTTCTTTCCCCTATTGATTTCCGATCGAACCCAAAACTTGGGCATCACCATAATATGGTGGGAGGAGTCATTTGGTGAGTTTTGAGTGAAATCCAGTCGCTAGAACTATGCAATACACCAACCACTCAAATTAGGAACGAACTGCCTTCGAACTTGAATTGTCCAATTTCTTACCCCTATGGATATCCGATCGAGCCCAAAACTTGGGCATCATCATAATATGGTATGAGGAGTCATTTGGTGAGTTTTTAGTGGAATCCAATTGCTAGAACTACGGAATACACCAACCACTCCTATACGGAACGAACTGCCTTTGAACCTGAATTGTCCATTTTCTTACCCCTATTGATTTCCGATCGAGCCCAAAAGTTGGGCATCATCATAATATGGTGGGAGGAGTCATTTGGTGAGTTTTGAATGAAATCCAATCGCTAGAACTACGGAATACACCAGCCACTCCTGTAAGGAACGAACTGCCTTCGAACCTGAATTGTTCAATTTCTTACCCCTATTGATTTCTGATCGAGCCCAAAACTTGGGCATCATCATAATATGGTGGGCGGAGTCATTTGGTGAGTTTTGAGTGAAATCCAATCCCTAGAACTACGGAATACACCAGCCACTCCTATAAGGAACGAACAGCCTTTGAACCTGTATTGTCCAATTTCTTACCCCTATTGATTTCCGATAGAGCCCAAAAGTTGGCCATCATCATAATATGGTGGGAGGAGTCATTTGGTGAGTTTTGAGTGAAATCCAATTGCTAGAACAATGCAATACACCAACCACTCCAATTCGGAACGAATTGCCTTCGAACTTGAATTGTCCAATTTCTTACCCCAATGGATTTCCGATCGAGCCCAAAACTTGCGAATCATCATAATATGGTGGGAGGAGTCATTTGGTGAGTTTTGAGTGAAATCCAATCGCTAGAACTATGCACTTCACCAATCACTCCAATTCGGAACGAACTGCCTTCGAACTTGAATTGTCCAATTTCTTACCCCTATGGATTTCCAATCGAGCCCAAAACTTGGGAATCATCATAATATGGTGGGAGGAGTCATTTGAGGAGTTTTGAGTGAAATCCAATCGCTGGAACTATGCAATACTCCAACCAGTCCAATTCGGAACGAACTGCCTTCGAACTTGAATTGTCCAATTTCTTACCCCTATGGATTTCCGATCGAGCCCAAAACTTTGGCAACATCATAATATGGTGGGAGGAGTCATTTGGTGAGTTTTGAGTGAAATAAGATCGCTAGAACTACGGAATACACCAACCACTCCTATCAACAACGAACTGCCTTTGAACCTGAATTTCCCAATTTCTTACCCCGATTGATTTCCGATCGAACCCAAAACTTGGGCATCAACATAATATGGTGGGAGGAGTCATTTGGTGAGTTTTGAGTGAAATCCAATAGCTAGAACTACGGAATACACCAACCACTCCTATAAGGAACGAACTTCCTTTGAACCTGAATTGTCCAATTTCTTAACCCTATGGATTTCCGATCGGGCCCAAAACTTGGGAATCTTCATAATATGGTGGGAGGAGTCATTTGGTGAGTTTTGAGTGAAATCCAATCGCTGGAACTATGCAATACTCCAACCAGTCTAATTCGGAACGAACTGCCTTCGAACTTGAATTCTCCAATTTCTTACCCCTACGGATTTCCGATCCAGCCCAAAACTTTGGCAACATCATAATATGGTGGGAGGAGTCATTCGGTGAGTTTTGAGTGAAATAAGATCGCTAGAACTACAGAATACACCAACCACTCCAGAAGGAACGAACTACCTTTGAACCTGAATTGTCGAATTTCTTACCCCTATTGATTTCCGATCGTGCCCAAAACTAGGGCCTCATCATAATATGGTGGGAGGAGTCATTTGGTGAGTTTTGAGTGAAATCCAATCGCTAGAACTACGGAATACACCAGCCACTCCTATAAGGAACAACTGCCCTTGAACCTGAATTGTCCAATTTCTTACCCCTATTGATTTCCGATCGATCCCAAAACCTGGGCATCAACATAATAGTGTGGGAGGAGTCATTTGGCGAGTTTTGAGTGAAATCCAATCGCAAGAACTATGCAATACACCAACCACTCCAATTTGGAACGAACTGCCTTCGAATTTGAATTGTCCAATTTCTTACCCCTATGGATTTCCGATCGAGCCCAAAACTTGGGAATCATCATAATATGGTGGGAGGAGTCATTTGGTGTGTTTTGAGAGAAATTCAATCGCTAGAACTACGGAATACACCAACGACTCCTATCAACAACGAACTGCCTTTGAACCTGAATTTCCCAATTTCTTACCCCGATTGATTTCCGATCGAGCCCAAAACTTGGGCATCAACATAATATGGTGGGAGGAGTCATTTGGTGAGTTTTGAGTGAAATCCAATCGCTAGAACTACGGAATACACCAACGACTCCTATCAACAACGAACTGCCTTTGAACATGAATTTCCCAATTTCTTACCCCGATTGATTTCCGATCGAGCCCAAAACTTGGGCATCAACATAATATGGTGGGAGGAGTCATTTGGTGAGTTTTGAGTGAAATCCAATCGCTGGAACTATGCAATACACCAACCAGTCCAATTCGGAACGAACCACCTTCGAACCTGGATTGTCCAGTTTCTTACCCTTATGGATTTCCGATCGAGCCTAAAACTTGGGAATCATCATAATATGGTGGGAGGAGTCATTTGGTGAGTTTTGAGTGAAATCCAATCGCAAGAATTATGCAATACACCAACCACTCCAATTCGGAACGAACTGCCTTCGAACTTGAATTGTCCAATTTCTTACCCCTATGGATTTCCGTTCGAGCCCAGAACTTTGGCAACATCATAATATGGTGGGAGGAGTCATTTGGTGAGTTTTGAGTGAAATAAGATCGCTAGAACTACGGAATACACCAACCACTCCTATCAACAACGAACTGCCTTTGAACCTGAATTTCCCAATTTCTTACCCCGATTGATTTCCGATCGAACCCAAAACTTGGGCATCAACATAATATGGTGAGAGGAGTCATTTGGTGAGTTTTGAGTGAAATCCAATAGCTAGAACTACGGAATACACCAACCACTCCTATAAGGAACGAACTTCCTTTGAACCTGAATTGTCCAATTTCTTACCCCTATGGATTTCCGATCGAGCCCAAAACTTGGGAATCATCATAATATGCTGGGGGGAGTCATTTGGAGAGTTTTGAGTGAAATCCAATCGCTAGAACTATGCAATACACCAGCCACTCCAATTCGGAACGAACTGTCTTCTAACTTGAATTGTCCAATTTCTTACGCCTATGGATTTCCGATCGAGCCCAAAACTTTGGAAACATCATAATATGGTGGGAGGGGTCATTTGTTGTGTTTTGAGTGAAATCCGATCGCTAGAACTACAGAATACACCAAGCACTCCTATAAGGAACGAGCTGCCTTTGAATCTGAATTGTCCAATTTCTTTCCCCTACTGATTTCCGATCGAGCCCAAAACTTGGGCATCATCATAATATGGTGGGAGGAGTAATTTGGTGAGTTTTGAGTGAAATCCAAACGCTAGAACTATGCAATACACCAACCACTCCGATTCGGAACGAACTGCCTTCGAACTTGAATTGTCCAGTTTCTTACCCCTATGGATTTCCGATCGAGCCCAAAACTTGGGCATAATCATAATATGGAGGGAGGATTCATTTGGTTAGTTTTGAGTGAAATCCAATCGCTAGAACTACGGAATACACCAACCACTCCTATAAGGAACGAACTGCCTTTGAACCTGAATTGTCCAATTTCATACCCCTATTGATTTTCGATCGAGCCCACAACTTGGGGATCATCATAAAATGGTGGGAGGAGTCATTTGGTGAGTTTTGAGTGAAATCCAATTGCTAGAACTATGCAATTCACCAACCACTCCAATTCGGAACGAACTGTCTTCAAACTTTAATTGTCCAATTTCTTACCCCTATGGATTTCCGATCGAGCCCAAAACTTTGGAAACATCATAATATGGTGGGAGGGGACAGTTGTTGAGGTTTGAGTGAAATCCGATCGCTAGAACTACGGAATACACAAAGCACTCCTATAAGGAACGAGCTGCCTTTCAATCTGAATTGTCGAATTTCTTACCCCTTTTGATTTCCGATCGAGCCCAAAACTTGGGCATCATCATAATATGGTGGAAGGAGTCATTTGGTGAGTTTTGAGTGAAATCCAGTCGCTAGAACTATGCAATACACCAACCACTCCAATTCGGAACGAATTGCCTTCGAACCTGAATTGTCCAGTTTCTTACCCCTATGGATTTCCGATCGAGCCCAAAACTTGGGAATCATCATAATATGGTGGGAGGAGTCATTTGGTGAGTTTTGAGTGAAATCCAATCGCTAGAACTACGGAATACCCCAACCACTCCAATAAGGAACGAACTGCCTTTGAACCTGAATTGTCCAATTTCTTACACCTATAGATTTCCGATCGAGCCCAAAACTTGGGCATCATCATAATATGGTGGGAGGAGTCATTTGGTGAGTTTTGAGTGAAATCCAATCGCTAGAACTACAGAATACACCAACCACTCCTATAAGGAACGAATTTCCTTTGAACCCGAATTGTCCATTTTCTTACCCCTATGGATTTCCGATCGAGCCCAAAACTTGGGAATCATCATAATATGGTGGGAGGAGTCATTTGGTGAGTTTTGAGTGAAATCCAATTGCTAGAACAACCGAATACACCAACCACTCCTATAAGGAACGAAATGCCTTCGAACTTGAATTGTCCAATTTCTTACCCCTATGGATTTCCGATCGGGCCCAAAACTTGGGAATCATCATAATTTGGTGGGAGGAGTCATTTGGTGAGTTTTGAGTGAAATCCAATCGCTAGAACTACGCAATACACCAACCACTCTAATTCGAAACGAACTGCCTTCGAACTTGAATTCTCCAATTTCTTACCCCTATGGATTTCCGATCGAGCCCAAAACTTTGGCAACATCATAATATGGTGGGAGGAGTCATTTGGTGAGTTTTGAGTGAAATAAGATTGCTAGAACTACGGAATACACCAACCACTCCTATCAAAAACGAACTGCCTTTGAACATGAATTGCCCAATTTCTTACCCTATTGATTTCTGATCGAGCCCAAAACTTGGGCATCAACATAATATGGTGGGAGGAGTCATTTGGTGAGTTTTAAGTGAAATCCAATCGCTAGAACTACGGAATACACCAACCACTCCTATAAGGAACGAATTTCCTTTGAACCCGAATTGTCCAATTTCTTAACCCTATGGATTTCCGATCGAGCCCAAAACTTGGGAATCGTCATAATATGGTGGGAGGAGTCGTTTGGTGAGTTTTGAGTGAAATCTAATCGCTAGAACTATGCAATACACCAACCAATCCAATTCAGAACGAACTGCCTTCGAACTTGAATTGTCCAATTTCTTACCCCTACGGATTTCCGATCGAGCATAAAACTTGGGCATCATCAAAATATGGTGGGAGGAGTCATTTGGTGAGTTTTGAGTGAAATCCAATCGCTAGAACTACGGAATACACCAACAACTCCTAGAAGGAACGAATTGCCTTCGAACTTGAATTGTCCAATTTCTTACCCCCATGGATTTCCGATCGAGCCAAAAACTTGTGCATCATCATAATATGGTGGGAGGAGTCATTTGGTGAGTTTTGAGTGAAATCCAAGCGCTAGAACTACGGAATACACCAACCACTCCTATATGTAACGAATTGCCTTTGAACCTGAATTGTCCAATTTCTTACCCCTATTGATTTCCGATCGAGCCCAAAACTTGGGCATCATCATAATATGGTGGGAGGAGTCATTTGGTGAGTTTTGAGTGAAATCCAATCGCTAGAACTATGCAATACACCAACCACTCCAATTTGGAACAAACTGCCTTCGACCTTGAATTGTCCAATTTCTTACCCCTATGGATTTCCGGTCGAGCCCAAAACTTGGGCATCAACATAATATGGTGGGAGGAGTCATTTGGTGAGTTTTGAGTGAAATTCAATCGCTAGAATTATGCAATACACCAACCACTCCTATAAGGAACGAACTGCCTTCGAACCTGAATTGTCCAATTTCTTACCCCCTATGGATTTCCGATCGAGCCCAAAACTTGGGAATCATCATAATATGGTGGGAGGAGTCATTTGGTGAGTTTTGAGTGAAATACAATCGCTAGAACTATGCAATACTCCAACCAGTCCAATTCAGAACGAACTGCCTTGGAACTTGAATTGTCCAATTTCTTACCCCTATGGATTTCCGATCGAGCCCAAAACTTTGGCAACATCATAACATGGTGGGAGGAGTCATTCGGTGAGTTTTGAGTGAAATCCAATCGCTAGAACTACGGAATACACCAACCACTCCTATAAGGAACGAACTGCCTTCAAACCTGAATTGTCCAATTTCTTACCCCTATTGATTTCCGATCGAGCCCAAAACACGGGAATCATCATAATTTGGTGGGAGGAGTCATTTGGTGAGTTTTGAGTGAAATCCAATCGCTAGAACTACGCAATACACCAACCACTCCAATTCGGAACGAACTGCCTTCGAACTTGAATTGTCCAATTTCTTACCCCTATGGATTTCCGGTCGTGCCCAAAACTTGGGAATCATCATAATATGGTGGGAGGAGTCATTTGGTGAGTTTTGAGAGATATTCAATCGCAAGAACTATGCAATACACCAACCACTCCAATTTGGAACGAACTGCCTTCGAACTTGAATTGTCCAATTTCTTACCCCTATGGATTTCCGATCGAGCCCAAAACTTTGGCAACATTATAATATGGTGGGAGGAGTCATTTGGTGAGTTTTGAGTGAAATCCAATCGCTGGAACTTTGCAATACTCCAACCAGTCCAATTCGGAATGAACTGCCTTCGAACTTGAATTTTCCAATTTCTTACCCCTATGGATTTCCGGTCGAGCCCAAAACTTGGGAATCATCATAATATGGTGGGAGGAGTCATTTGGTGAGTTTTGAGTGATATTCAATCGCTAGAACTACGCAATACACCAACCACTCCAATTCGGAACGAACTGCCTTCGAACTTGAATTGTTTAATTTCTTACCCCTATGGATTTCCAATCGAGCTCAAAACTTGGGAATCATCATAATATGGTGGGAGGAGTCATTTGGTGAGTTTTGAGTGAAATCCAATCGCAAGAACTATGCAATACACCAACCACTCCAATTTGGAACAAACTGCCTTCGACCTTGAATTGTCCAATTTCTTACCCCTATGGATTTCCGGTCGAGCCCAAAACTTGGGCATCAACATAATATGGTGGGAGGAGTCATTTGGTGAGTTTTGAGTGAAATTCAATCGCTAGAATTATGCAATACACCAACCACTCCTATAAGGAACGAACTGCCTTCGAACCTGAATTGTCCAATTTCTTACCCCTATGGATTTCCGATCGAGCCCAAAACTTGGGAATCATCATAATATGGTGGGAGGAGTCATTTGGTGAGCTTTGAGTGAAATACAATCGCTAGAACTATGCAACACTCCAACCAGTCCAATTCAGAACGAACTGCCTTGGAACTTCAATTGTCCAATTTCTTACCCCTATGGATTTCCGATCGAGCCCAAAACTTTGGCAACATCATAACATGGTGGGAGGAGTCATTCGGTGAGTTTTGAGTGAAATCCAATCGCTAGAACTACGGAATACACCAACCACTCCTATAAGGAACGAACTGCCTTTGAACCTGAATTGTCCAATTTCTTAACCCTATGGATTTCCGATAGAGCCCAAAACATGGGAATCATCATAATATGGTGGCAGGAGTCATTTGGTGAGTTTTGAGTGAAATCTAATCGCTAGAACTATGCAATACACCAACCACTCCAATTCGGAACGAACTGCCTTCGAACTTGAATTGTCCAATTTCTTACCCCTATGGATTTCCGATCGAGCCCAAAACTTGGGAATCATCATAATATGGTGGGAGGAGTCATTTGGTGAGTTTTGAGTGAAATCCAATCGCTGGAACTTCGCAATACTCCAACCAGTCGAATTCGGAACGAACTGCCTTCGAACTTGAATTGTCCAATTTCTTACCCCTATGGATTTCCGGTCGAGCCCAAAACTTGGGCATCAACATAATATGGTGGGAGGAGTCATTTGGTGAGTTTTGAGTGAAATTCAATCGCTAGAATTATGCAATACACCAACCACTCCTATAAGGAACGAACTGCCTTCGAACCTGAATTGTCCAATTTCTTACCCCTATGGATTTCCGATCGAGCCCAAAACTTGGGAATCATCATAATATGGTGGGAGGAGTCATTTGGTGAGTTTTGAGTGAAATACAATCGCTAGAACTATGCAATACTCCAACCAGTCCAATTCAGAACGAACTGCCTTGGAACTTGAATTGTCCAATTTCTTACCCCTATGGATTTCCGATCGAGCCCAAAACTTTGGCAACATCATAACATGGTGGGAGGAGTCATTCGGTGAGTTTTGAGTCAAATCCAATCGCTAGAACTACGGAATACACCAACCACTCCTATAAGGAACGAACTGCCTTTGAACCTGAATTGTCCAATTTCTTAACCCTATGGATTTCCGATAGAGCCCATAACTTGGGAATCATCATAATATGGTGGCAGGAGTCATTTGGTGAGTTTTGAGTGAAATCTAATCGCTAGAACTATGCAATACACCAACCACTCCAATTCGGAACGAACTGCCTTCGAACTTGAATTGTCCAATTTCTTACCCCTATGGATTTCCGATCGAGCCCAAAACTTGGGAATCATCATAATATGGTGGGAGGAGTCATTTGGTGAGTTTTGAGTGAAATCCAATCGCTGGAATTTCGCAATACTCCAACCAGTCCAATTCGGAACGAACTGCCTTCGAACTTGAATTGTCCAATTTCTTACCCCTAAGGATTTCCGGTCGAGCCCAAAACTTGGGAATCATCATAATATGGTGGGAGGAGTCATTTGGTGAGTTTTGAGTGATATTCAATCGCTAGAACTACGCAATACACCAACCACTCCAATTCGGAACGAACTGCCTTCGAACTTGAATTGTCTAATTTCTTACCCCTATGGATTTCCGATCGAGCTCAAAACTTGGGAATCATCATAATGTGGTGGGAGGAGTCATTTGGTGAGTTTTGAGTGAAATCCAATCGCTGGAACTATGCAATACTCCAACCAGTCCAATTCGGAACGAACTGCCTTCGAACTTGAATTGTCCAATTTCTTACCCCTATGGATTTCCGGTCGAGCCCAAAACTTGGGAATCATCATAATATGGTGGGAGGAGTCATTTGGTGAGTTTTGAGTGAAATTCAATCGCTAGAATTATGCAATACACCAACCACTCCTATAAGGAACGAACTGCCTTCGAACTTGAATTGTCCAATTTCTTACCCCTATGGATTTCCGATCGAGCTCAAAACTTGGGAATCATCATAATATGGTGGGAGGAGACATTTGATGAGTTTTGAGTGAAATCCAATCGCAAGAACTATGCAATACACCAACCACTCCAATTTGGAACGAACTGCCTTCGAACTTGAATTGTCCAATTTCTTACCCCTATGGATTTCCGGCCGAGCCCAAAACTTGGGAATCGTCATAATATGGTGGGTGGAGTCGTTTGGTGAGTTTTGAGTGAAATTCAATCACTAGAACTATGCAATACACCAACCACTCCAATTCGGAACGAACTGCTTCCGAACTTGAATTGTCCAATTTCTTACCCCTATGGATTTCCGATCGAGCCCAAAACTTTGGCAACATTATAATATGGTGGGAGGAGTCATTTGGTGAGTTTTGAGTGAAATCCAATCGCTGGAACTATGCAATACTCCAACCAGTCCAATTCGGAACGAACTGCCTTCGAACTTGAATTGTCCAATTTCTTACCCCTATGGATTTCCGATCGAGCCCAAAACTTGGGAATCATCATAATATGGTGGGAGGAGTCATTTGGTGAGTTTTGAGTGAAATTCAATCGCTAGAATTATGCAATACACCAACCACTCCTATAAGGAACGAACTGCCTTCGAACCTGAATTGTCCAATTTCTTACCCCTATTGATTTCCGATCGAGCCCAAAACTTGGGCATCATCATAATATGGTGGGCGGAGTCATTTGGTAAGTTTTGAGTGAAATCCAATCGCTACAACTACGGAATACACCAACCACTCCTATAAGGAACGAACTACCTTCGAACTTGAATTGTCCAATTTCTTACCCCTATGGATTTCCGATCGAGCCGAAAACTTGGGAATCATCATAATATGGTGGGAGGAGTCATTTGGTGAGTTTTGAGTGAAATCTAATCGCTAGAACTATGCAAAACACCAACCACTCCAATTCGGAAAGAACTGCCTTCGAACTTGAATTGTCCAATTTCTTACCCCTATGGATTTCTGATCGAGCCCAAAACTTGGGAATCATCATAATATGGTGGGAGGAGTCATTTGGTGAGTTTTGAGTGAAATCCAATCGCTGGAACTTTGCAATACTCCAACCAGTCCAATTCGGAACGAACTGCCTTCGAACTTGAATTGTCCAATTTCTTACCCCTATGGATTTCCGGTCGAGCCCAAAACTTGGGAATCATCATAATATGGTGGGAGGAGTCATTTGGTGAGTTTTGAGTGAAATTCAATCGCTAGAATTATGCAATACACCAACCACTCCTATAAGGAACGAACTGCCTTCGAACTTGAATTGTCCAATTTCTTACCCCTATGGATTTCCGATCGAGCTCAAAACTTGGGAATCATCATAATATGGTGGGAGGAGACATTTGATGAGTTTTGAGTGAAATCCAATCGCAAGAACTATGCAATACACCAACCACTCCAATTTGGAACGAACTGCCTTCGAACTTGAATTGTCCAATTTCTTACCCCTATGGATTTCCGGCCGAGCCCAAAACTTGGGAATCGTCATAATATGGTGGGTGGAGTCGTTTGGTGAGTTTTGAGTGAAATTCAATCGCTAGAACTATGCAATACACCAACCACTCCAATTCGGAACGAACTGCTTCCGAACTTGAATTGTCCAATTTCTTACCCCTATGGATTTCCGATCGAGCCCAAAACTTTGGCAACATTATAATATGGTGGGAGGAGTCATTTGGTGAGTTTTGAGTGAAATCCAATCGCTGGAACTATGCAATACTCCAACCAGTCCAATTCGGAACGAACTGCCTTCGAACTTGAATTGTCCAATTTCTTACCCCTATGGATTTCCGATCGAGCCCAAAACTTGGGAATCATCATAATATGGTGGGAGGAGTCATTTGGTGAGTTTTGAGTGAAATTCAATCGCTAGAATTATGCAATACACCAACCACTCCTATAAGGAACGAACTGCCTTCGAACCTGAATTGTCCAATTTCTTACCCCTATTGATTTCCGATCGAGCCCAAAACTTGGGCATCATCATAATATGGTGGGCGGAGTCATTTGGTAAGTTTTGAGTGAAATCCAATCGCTACAACTACGGAATACACCAACCACTCCTATAAGGAACGAACTACCTTCGAACTTGAATTGTCCAATTTCTTACCCCTATGGATTTCCGATCGAGCCGAAAACTTGGGAATCATCATAATATGGTGGGAGGAGTCATTTGGTGAGTTTTGAGTGAAATCTAATCGCTAGAACTATGCAAAACACCAACCACTCCAATTCGGAAAGAACTGCCTTCGAACTTGAATTGTCCAATTTCTTACCCCTATGGATTTCTGATCGAGCCCAAAACTTGGGAATCATCATAATATGGTGGGAGGAGTCATTTGGTGAGTTTTGAGTGAAATCCAATCGCTGGAACTTTGCAATACTCCAACCAGTCCAATTCGGAACGAACTGCCTTCGAACTTGAATTGTCCAATTTCTTACCCCTATGGATTTCCGATCGAGCCCAAAACTTGGGAATCATCATAATATGGTGGGAGGAGTCATTTGGTGAGTTTTGAGTGAAATCCAATCGCTGGAATTTCGCAATACTCCAACCAGTCCAATTCGGAACGAACTGCCTTCGAACTTGAATTGTCCAATTTCTTACCCCTAAGGATTTCCGGTCGAGCCCAAAACTTGGGAATCATCATAATATGGTGGGAGGAGTCATTTGGTGAGTTTTGAGTGATATTCAATCGCTAGAACTACGCAATACACCAACCACTCCAATTCGGAACGAACTGCCTTCGAACTTGAATTGTCTAATTTCTTACCCCTATGGATTTCCGATCGAGCTCAAAACTTGGGAATCATCATAATGTGGTGGGAGGAGTCATTTGGTGAGTTTTGAGTGAAATCCAATCGCTGGAACTATGCAATACTCCAACCAGTCCAATTCGGAACGAACTGCCTTCGAACTTGAATTGTCCAATGTCTTACCCCTATGGATTTCCGGTCGAGCCCAAAACTTGGGAATCATCATAATATGGTGGGAGGAGTCATTTGGTGAGTTTTGAGTGAAATTCAATCGCTAGAATTATGCAATACACCAACCACTCCTATAAGGAACGAACTGCCTTCGAACTTGAATTGTCCAATTTCTTACCCCTATGGATTTCCGATCGAGCTCAAAACTTGGGAATCATCATAATATGGTGGGAGGAGACATTTGATGAGTTTTGAGTGAAATCCAATCGCAAGAACTATGCAATACACCAACCACTCCAATTTGGAACGAACTGCCTTCGAACTTGAATTGTCCAATTTCTTACCCCTATGGATTTCCGGCCGAGCCCAAAACTTGGGAATCGTCATAATATGGTGGGTGGAGTCGTTTGGTGAGTTTTGAGTGAAATTCAATCGCTAGAACTATGCAATACACCAACCACTCCAATTCGGAACGAACTTCTTCCGAACTTGAATTGTCCAATTTCTTACCCCTATGGATTTCCGATCGAGCCCAAAACTTTGGCAACATTATAATATGGTGGGAGGAGTCATTTGGTGAGTTTTGAGTGAAATCCAATCGCTGGAACTATGCAATACTCCAACCAGTCCAATTCGGAACGAACTGCCTTCGAACTTGAATTGTCCAATTTCTTACCCCTATGGATTTCCGATCGAGCCCAAAACTTGGGAATCATCATAATATGGTGGGAGGAGTCATTTGGTGAGTTTTGAGTGAAATTCAATCGCTAGAATTATGCAATACACCAACCACTCCTATAAGGAACGAACTGCCTTCGAACCTGAATTGTCCAATTTCTTACCCCTATTGATTTCCGATCGAGCCCAAAACTTGGGCATCATCATAATATGGTGGGCGGAGTCATTTGGTAAGTTTTGAGTGAAATCCAATCGCTACAACTACGGAATACACCAACCACTCCTATAAGGAACGAACTACCTTCGAACTTGAATTGTCCAATTTCTTACCCCTATGGATTTCCGATCGAGCCGAAAACTTGGGAATCATCATAATATGGTGGGAGGAGTCATTTGGTGAGTTTTGAGTGAAATCTAATCGCTAGAACTATGCAAAACACCAACCACTCCAATTCGGAAAGAACTGCCTTCGAACTTGAATTGTCCAATTTCTTACCCCTATGGATTTCTGATCGAGCCCAAAACTTGGGAATCATCATAATATGGTGGGAGGAGTCATTTGGTGAGTTTTGAGTGAAATCCAATCGCTGGAACTTTGCAATACTCCAACCAGTCCAATTCGGAACGAACTGCCTTCGAACTTGAATTGTCCAATTTCTTACCCCTACGGATTTCCGGTCGAGCCCAAAACTTGGGAATCATCATAATATGGTGGGAGGAGTCATTTGGTGAGTTTTGAGTGATATTCAATCGCTAGAACTACGCAATACACCAACCACTCCAATTCGGAACGAACTGCCTTCGAACTTGAATTGTCTAATTTCTTACCCCTATGGATTTCCGATCCAGCTCAAAAGTTGGGAATCATCATAATATGGTGGGAGGAGTCATTTGGTGAGTTTTGAGTGAAATCCAATCGCTGGAACTATGCAATACACCAACCACTCCAATTTGGAACGAACTGCCTTCGAACTTGAATTGTCCAATTTCTTACCCCTATGGATTTCCGATCGAGCCCAAAACTTTGGCAACATCATAATATGGTGGGAGGAGTGATTCGGTGAGTTTTGAGTGAAATCCAATCGCTAGAACTACGGAATACACCAACCACTCCTATAAGGAACGAACTGCCTTCGAACCTGAATTGTCCAATTTCTTAACCCTATGGATTTCCGATCGAGCCCAAAACTTGGGAATCATCATAATATGGTGGCAGGAGTCATTTGGTGAGTTTTGAGAGAAATCTAATCGCTAGAACTATGCAATACACCAACCACTCCAATTCGGAACGAACTGCCTTCGAACAAGAATTGTCCAATTTCTTACCCCTATGGATTTCCGATCAAGCACAAAACTTGGGAATCATCATGATATGGTGGGAGGAATCATTTGGTGAGTTTTGAGTGAAATCCAATCGCTAGAACTATGCAATACACCAACCACTCCAATAAGGAACGAACTGCCTTCGAACTTGAATTGTCCAATTTCTTACCCTTATGGATTTCCGATCGAGCCAAAAACTTGGGCAACATCATAATATGGAGGGAGGAGTCATTTGGTGAGTTTTGAGTGAAATCCAATCACTAGAACTACGGAATACACCAACCACTCCTACAAGGAATGAACAGCCTTTGAACCTGAATTGTCCAATTTCTTACCCCTATTGATTTCCGATCGAGCCCAAAACTTGGGCATCATCATAATATCGTGGGAGGATTCATTTGGTGAGTTTTGAGTGAAATCCAATTGCTAGAACTTCGGAATACACCAACCATTCCTATAAGGAACGAACTGCCTTTGAACCTGAATTGTCCAATTTCTTACCCCTATGGATTTCCGATCGAGCCCAAAACTTGGGCATCATCATAATATGGTGGGAGGAGTCATTTGGTGAGTTTTGAGTGAAATCCAATCGCTAGAACTATGCAATACACCAACAACTCCAATTCGTAATGAACTGCCTTCGAACTTCAATTGTCCAATTTCTTACCCATATGTATTTCCGATCGAGCCCAAAACTTGGGAATCATCATAATATGGTGGGAGGAGTCATTTGGTGAGTTTTGAGTGAAATCCAATCGCTAGAACTACGGAATACACCAACCACTCCTATAAGGAACGAACTGCCTTTGAACCTGAATTGTCCAATTTCTTACCCCTATTGATTTCCGATCGAGCCCAAAACTTGGCATCATCATAATATGGAGGGAGGAGTCATTTGGTGAGTTTTGAGTGAAATCCAATCGCTAGAACTACCGAATACACCAACCACTCCTATAAGGAACGAACTGCCTTAGAACCTGAATTGTCCAGTTTCTTACCCCTATGGATTTCCGATCGAGCCCAAAACTTGGGAATCATCATAATATGGTGGGAGGAGTCATTTGGTGAGTTTTGAGTGAAATCCAATCTCTAGAACTACGCAATACACCAACCACTCCAATTCGGAACGAACTGCCTTCGAACTTTAATTGTCCAATTTCTTACCCCTACGGATTTCCGTTCGAGCATAAAACTTGGGCATCATCAAGATATAGTGGGAGGAGTCATTTGGTGAGTTTTGAGTGAAATCCAATCACTAGAACTACGAAATACACCAACAACTCCTATAAGGAACGAACTTCCTTCGAACTTGAATTGTCCAAATTCTTACACCTATGGATTTCCGATCGAGCCCAAAACTTGGGAATCATCATAATATGGTGGGAGGAGTCATTTGGTGAGTTTTGAGTGAAATTCAATCGCTAGAACCATGCAATACACTAACCACTCCAATTCGGAACGAACTGCCTTCGAACTTGAATTGTCCAATTTCTTACCCCTATGGATTTCCGATCGAGCCGAAAACTTTGGCATCATCATAATATAGTGGGAGGAGTCAATTGGTGAGTTTTGAGTGAAATCCAATCGGTAGAACTACGGAATACACCAACCACTCCTATAAGGAACGAACTGCCTTCGAACTTGAATTGTCCAATTTCTTACCCCTATGGATTTCCGATCAGGCCCAAAACTTGGGAATCATCATAATATTGTGGGAGGAGTCATTTGGTGAGTTTTGAGTGAAATCCAATCGCTAGAACTACGCAATACACCAACCACTCCAATTCGGAACGAACTGCCTTCGAACTTGAATTGTCCAATTTCTTACCCCAATGGATTTCCGATCGAGCCCAAAACTTGGGAATCATCATAATATGGTGGGAAGAGTCATTTGGTGAGTTATGAGTGAAATCCGATCGCTAGAACTACGGAATACACCAACCACTCCTATAAGGAACGAACTGCCTTTGAACCTGAATTGTACAATTTCTTACCCCTATTGATTTCCGATCGAGCCCACAACTTTGGAATCATCATAATATGGTGGGAGGAGTCATTTGGTGAGTTTTGAGTGAAATCCAATCGCTAAAACTATCACCAACCACTCCAATTCGGAACGAACTGCCTACGATCTTGAATTGTCCAATTTCTTACCCCTATGGATTTCCGATCGAGCCCAAAACTTGGGCATCATCATAATATGGTGGGAGGAGTCATTTGGTGAGTTTTGAGTGAAATCCAATCGCTAGAACTACGGAATACACCAACCACTCCTATAAGGAATGAACTGCCTTTGAACCTGAATTGTCCAGTTTCTTACCCCTATGGATTTCCGATCGAGCCCAAAACTTGGGAATCATCGTAATATGGTGGCAGGAGTCATTTGGTCAGTTTTGAGTGAAATCCAATCGCTAGAACTATGCAATACACCCACCACTCCAATTCGGAACGAACTGCCTTCGAACTTGAATTGTCCAATTTCTTAACCCTATGGATTTCCGATCGGGCCCAAAACTTGGGACTCATCATAATATGTTGGGAGGAGTCATTTGGTGAGTTTTGAGTGAATTCCAATCGCTAGAACTACGCAATACACCAACCACTCCAATTCGGAACGAACTGCCTACGAACTTGAATTTTCCAATTTCTTACAACAATGGATTTCCGATCGAGCCCAAAACTTGGGAATCATCATAATATGGTGGGAAGAGTCATTTGGTGAGTTTTGAGTGACATCCGATCGCTAGAACTACGGAATACACCAACCACTCCTATAAGGAACGAACTGCCTTTGAACCTGAATTGTAGAATTTCTTACCCCTATTGATTTCCGATCGAGCCCACAACTTGGGAGTCATCATAATATTGTAGGAGGAGTCATTTAGTGAGTTTTGAGTGAAATCCAATCGCTAGAACTACGGAATACACCAACCACTCCTATAGGGAACGAACTGCCTAAGAACCTAAATTGTCCAATTTTTTACCCCTATTGATTTCCGATCGAGCCCAAAACTTGGGCATCACCATAATATGGTGGGAGGAGTCATTTGGTGAGTTTTGAGTGAAATCCAATCGCTAGAACTACGGAATATAGCAACCACTCCTATAAGGAACGAACTGCCTTTGAACCTGAATTGTCCAATCTCTTACCCCTATTGATTTCCGATCGAGCCCAAAACATGGGCATCATCATAATATGGTGGGAGGAGTCATTTGGTGAGTTTTGAGTGAAATCCAATCGCTAGAACTATGCAATACACCAAACACTCCAATTCGGAACGACCTGCCTTCGAACTTAAATTGTCCAATTTCTTACCCCTATGGATTTCCGATCGAGCCCAAAACTTTGGCATCATCATAATATGGTGGGAGGAGTCATTTGGTGAGTTTTGAGTGAAATCCAATCGCTAGAACTACGGAATACACCAACCACACCTATAAGGAACGAACTGCCTTTGAACCTGAATTGTACAATTTCTTACCCCTATTGATTTCCGATCGAAACCAAAACTTGGGCATCATCATAATATGGTGGGAGGACTCATTTGGTGAGTTTTGAGTGAAATCTAATCGCTAGAACTTCGGAATACACCAACCACTCCTATAAGGAACGAACTGCCTTTGAACCTGAATTGTCCAATTTCTTACCCCTATGGATTTCCGATCGAGCCCAAAACTTGGGCATCATCATAATATGGGGGGAGGAGACATTTGGTGTGTTTTGAGTGAAATCCAATCGCTTGAACTACGGAGTACAGCAACCACTCCTATAAGTAACGAACTGCCTTTGAACCTGAATTGTCCAATTTCTTAACCCTATTGATTTCCGATCGAGCCCAAAACTTGGGCATCATCATAATATGGTGGGACAAGTCATTTGGTGTGTTTTGAGTGAAATCTAATCGCTAGAACTACGGAATACACCAACCACTCCTATAAGAAACGAACTGCCTAAGAACCTGAATTGTCCAATTTTTTACCCCTATTGATTTCCGATCGAGCCCAAAACTTGGGCATCGTCATAATATGGTGGGAGGACTCGTTTGGTGAGTTTTGAGTGAAATCCAATCGCTAGAACTACGGAATACACCAACCACTCCTATACGGAACGAACTGCCTAAGAACCTGAATTCTCCAATTTCTTACCCCTATGGATTTTTGATCGATCCCAAAACTTGGGCATCATCATAATATGGTGGGAGGAGTCATTTGGTGAGTTTTCAGTGAAATCCAATCGCTAGAACTACGGAATACACAAACCACTCCTATACGGAACAAACTGCCTAAGAACCTGAATTGTCCAATTTCTTACCCCTATGGATTTTCGATCGATCCCAAAACTTGGGCATCATCATAATATGTTGGGAGGAGTCATTTGGTGAGTTTTGAGTGAAATCCAATCGCTAGAACTACGGAATACACCAACCACTCCTATAAGGAACGAACTGCCTTTGAACCTGAATTGTCCAATTTCTTACCCCTATTGATTTCCGATCGAGCCCAAAACTTGGGCACCAACATAATATGGCGGGAGGAGTCATTTGGTGAGTTTTGAGTGAAATCCAATCGCTAGAACTACGGAATACACCAACCACTCCTATAAGGAACAAACTGCCTTTGAACCTGAATTGTCCAATTTCTTACCCCTATTGATTTCCGATCGAGCCCAAAACTTGGGCATCATCATAATATGGTGGGAGGAGTCATTTGGTGAGTTTTGAGTGAAATCCAATCGCTAGAACTACGGAATACACCAACCACTCCTATAAGGAACGAACTACCTTTGAACCTGAATTGTACAATTTCTTACCCCTATAAGGAACAAAAAACTTGGGCATCATCATAATATGGTGGGAGGACTCATTTGGTGAGTTTTGAGTGAAATCTAATCGCTAGAACTACGGAATACACCAACCACTCCTATAAGGAACGAACTGCCTAAGAACCTGAATTGTCCAATTTTTTACCCCTATTGATTTCCTATCGAGCCCAAAACTTGGGCATCGTCATAATATGGTGGGAGGAGTCATTTGGTGCGTTTTGAGTGAAATCCAATCGCTAGAACTACGGAATACATCAACCACTCCTCTAAGTAACGAACTGCCTTTGAACCTGAATTGTCCAATTTCTTAACCCTATTGATTTCCGATCGAGCCCAAAACTTGGGCATCATCATAATATGGTGGGAGGAGTCATTTGGTGAGTTTTGAGTGAAATCCAATCGCTAGAACTACGGAATACAGCAACCACTCCTATAAGGAACGAACTGCCTTTGAACCTGAATTGTCCAATTTCTTACCCCTATTGATTTCCGATCGTGCCCAAAACTTGGGCATCATCATAATATGGTGGGAGGAGTCATTTGGTGAGTTTTGAGGGAAATCCAATCGCTAGAACTATGCAATACACCAACCGCTCCAATTCGGAACGAACTGCCTTCGAACTTGAATTGTCCAATTTCTTACCCCTATGGATTTTCGATCGAGCCCAAAACTTTGGCATCATCATAATATGGTGGGAGAAGTCATTTGGTGAGTTTTGAGTGAAATCCAATCGCTAGAACTACGGAATACAACAACCACTCCTATAAGGAACGAACTGCCTTTGAACCTGAATTGTCCAATTTCTTACCCATATTGATTTAAGATCGAAACCAAAACTTGGGCATCATCATAATATGGTGGGAGGACTCATTTGGTGAGTTTTGAGTGAAATCTAATCGCTAGAACTACGGAATACACCAACCACTCCTATAAGGAACGAACTGCCTAAGAACCTGAATTGTCCACTTTTTTACCCCTATTGATTTCCGATCGAGCCCAAAACTTGGGCATCATCATAATATGGTGGGAGGAGTCATTTGGTGAGTTTTGAGTGAAATCCAATTGCTAGAACTACGGAATACACCAACCACTCCCATAAGGAACGAACTGCCTAAGAACCTGAATTGTCCAATTTTTTACCCCTATTGATTTCCGATCGAGCCCAAAACTTGGGCATCATCATAATATAGTGGGAGGAGTCATTTGGAGAGTTTTGAGTGAAATCCAATCGCTAGAACAATGCAATACACCAACCACTCCAATTCGGAACGAACCGTCTTCGAACTTGAATTGTCTAATTTCTTAACCCTATGGATTTCTGATCGAGCCCAAAACATGGGCATCATCATAATATGGTGGGAGGAGTCGTTTGGTGAGTTTTGAATGAAATCCAATCGCTAGAACTACGGAATACACCAACCACTCCTATAAGGAACGAACTGCCTTTGAACCTAAATTGTCCAATTTCAAACCCCTATTGACTTTCGATCGTGCCCACAACTTGGGCGTCATCATAATATGGTGGGAGGAGTCATTTGGTGAGTTTTGAGCGAAATCCAATCGCTAGAACTACGGAATACACCAACCACTCCTCTAGGGAACGAACTGCCTTTGAACCTGAATTGTCCAATTTCTTACCCCTTTGGATTTCCGATCGAGCCCAAAACTTGGGCATCATCATAATATGGTGGGAGGAGTCATTTGGTGAGTTTCGAGTGAAATCCAATCGCTAGAACTATGCAATGCACCAACCACTATAATTCGGAACGAACTGTCTTCGAACTTTAATTGTCCAATTTCTTACCCCTACGGATTTCCGATCGAGCCCAAAACTTGGGCATCATCATAATATGGTGGGAGGAGTCACTTGGTGAGTTTTGAGTGAAATCCAATCGCTAGAACTACGGAATACACCAACCACTCCTATAAGGAACGAATTGCCTTTGGACCTGAATTGTCCAATTTCTTACCCCTATTGATTTCCGATCGAGCCCAAAACTTGGGCATCATCATTATATGGTGGGAGGAGTCATTTGGTGAGTTTTGAGTGAAATCCAATCGCTAGAACTACGGAATACGCCAACCACTCCTATACGGAACGAACTGCCTAAGAACCTGAATTGTCCAATTTCTTACCCCTATGGATTTTCGATCGATCCCAAAACTTGGGCATCATCATAATATGATGGGAGGAGTCATTTGGTGAGTTTTGAGTGAAATCCAATCGCTAGAACTATGCAATACACCATTCGCTCCAATTCGGAACGAACTGCCTTCGAACTTGAATTGTCCAATTTCTTACCCCTTTGGATTTCCGATCGAGCCCAAAACTTGGGCATCAACATAATATGGCGTGAGGAGTCATTTGGTAAGTTTTGAATGAAATCCAATCGCTAGAACTACGGAATACACCAACCACTCCTATAAGGAACGAACTGCCTTTGAACCTGAAGTGTCCAATTTCTTACCCCTATTGATTTCCGATCGAAACCAAAACTTGGGCATCATCATAATATGGTGGGAGGAGTCATTTGGTGAGTTTTGAGTGAAATCCAATCGCTAGAACTACGGAATACAACAACCACTCCTATAAGGAACGAACTGCCTTTGAACCTGAATTGTCCAATTTCTTACCCATATTGATTTAAGATCGAAACCAAAACTTGGGCATCATCATAATATGGTGGGAGGAGTCATTTGGTAAGTTTTGAGTGAAATCCAATCGCTAGAACTACGGAATACCCCAACCACTCCTATAAGGAACGAACAGCCATTGAACTTGAATTGTCCAATTTCTTACCTCTATTGATTTCCGATCGAGCCCAAAACTTGGGCATCATCGTAATATGGTAGGAGGAGTCACTTGGTGAGTTTTGAGTGAAATCCAATCGCTAGAACTACGGAATACACCAACCACTCCTATAAGGAACGAATAGCCTTTGAACTTGAATTGTCCAATTTCTTGCCCCTATTGATTTCCGATCGAGCCCAAAACTTGGGCATCGTCATAATATGGTGGGACGAGTCATTTGGTGAGTTTTGAGTGAAATCTAATCGCTAGAACTACGGAATACACCAACTACTCCTATAAGGAACGAACTGCCTAAGAACCTGAATTGTCCAATTTTTTAACCCTATTGATTTCCGATCGAGCCCAAAACTTGGGCATCATCATAATATGGTGGGAGGAGTCATTTGGTGAGTTTTGAGTGAAATCCAATTGCTAGAACTACGGAATACACCAACCACTCCTATACGGAACGAACTGCCTAAGAACCTGAATTGTCCAATTTCTTACCCCTATGGATTTTCGATCGATCCCAAAACTTGGGCATCATCATAATATGGTGGGAGGAGTCATTTGGTGAGTTTTGAGTGAAATCCGATCGCTAGAACTACGGAATACACCAACCACTCCTATATGGAACGAACTGAATAAGAACCTGAATTGTACAATTTCTTACCCCTATTGATTTCCGATCGATCCCAAAACTTGGGCATCATCATAATATGGTGCGAGGAGTCATTTGATGCGTTTTGAGTGAAATCCAATCGCTAAAACTACGGAATACCCCAACCACTCCAATTCGGAACGAACTGTCTTCGAACTTCAATTGTCCAATTTCTTAACCCTATGGATTTTCGATCGAGCCCAAAACTTGGGCATCATCATAATATGGTGGGAGGAGTCATTTGGTGAGTTTTGAGTGAAATCCAATCGCTAGAACTACGGAATACACCAACCACTCCTATAAGGAACGAACTGCCTTTGAACCTGAATTGTACAATTTCTTACCCCTATTGATTTCCGATCGAGCCCAAAACTTGGGCATCAACATAATATGGCGGGAGGAGTCATTTGGTGAGTTTTGAGTGAAATCCAATCGCTAGAACTACGGAATACACCAACCACTCCTATAAGGAACGAACTGCCTTTTAACCTGAATTGTCCAATTTCTTACCCCTATTGATTTCCGATCGAAACCAAAACTTGGGCATCATTATAATATGGTGGGAGGAGGCATTTGGTGAGTTTTGAGTGAAATCCAATCGCTAGAACTACGGAATACACCAACCACTCCTATAAGGAACGAACTGCCTTTGAACCTGAATTGTCATATTTCTTACCCCTATTGATTTCCTATCGAAACCAAAACTTGGGCATCATCATAATATGGTGGGAGGCGTCATTTGGTGAGTTTTGAGTGAAATCCAATCGCTAGAACTACGGAATACAGCAACCACTCCTATAAGGAACGAACTGCCTTTGAACCTGAATTGTCCAATTTTTTACCCCTATAGATTTCCGATCGAGCCCAAAAGTTGGGCATCATCATATTATGGTGGGAGGAGTCATTTGGTGAGTTTTGAGTGAAATCCAATCGCTAGAACTACGGAATACACCAACCACTCCTATAAGGATCGAACTGCCTTTGAACCTGAATTGTCCAATTTCTTACCCCTATTTATTTCCGATCGATCCCAAAAGTTGGGCATCAACATAATATGGTGGGAGGAGTCATTTGGTGACTTTTGAGTGAAATCCAATTGCTAGAACTACGGAATACACCAGCCACTCCTGTACGGAACGAACTGCCGTTGAACCTGAATTGTCCAATTTCTTACCCCTATTGATTTCCGATCGAGCCCAAAAGTTAGGCATCATCTTAATATGGTGGGAGGAGTCATTTGGTGAGTTTTGAGTGAAATCCAATCGCTAGAACTACGGAATACACCAGCCACTCCTGTAAGGAACGAAATGCCTTTGAACCTGAATTTTCCAATTTCTTACCCCTATTGATTTCCGATCGAACCCAAAACTTGGGCATCATCAAAATATGGTGGGAGGAGTCATTTGGTAAGTTTTGAGTGAAATCCAATCGCTAGAACTACGGAATACACCAACCACTCCTATACGAAACGAACAGACTTCGAACCTGAATTGGCCAATTTCTTACCCATATTGATTTCCGATCGAGCCCAGAACATGGGCATCATCATAATATGGTGGGAGGAGTCATTTGGTGAGTTTTGAGTGAAATCCTATCGCTAGAACTATGCAATACACCAACCACTCCAGTTCGGAACGAACTGCCTATGAACTTGAATTGTCCAATTTCTTACCCCTATGGATTTCCGATCGAGCCCAAAACTTGGGCATCATCATAATATGGTGGGAGGAGTCATTTGGTGAGTTTTGAGTGAAATCCAATAGCTAGAACTACGGAATACACCAGCCACTCCGATAAGGAACGAACTGCCTTTGAACCTGAATTGTCCAATTTCTTACCCCTATTGATTTCTGATCGAGCCCAAAACTTGGGCATCACCATAATATGGTGGGAGGAGTCATTTGGTGAGTTTTGAGTGAAATCCAATCGCTAGAACCACGGAATACACCAGCCACTCCGATAAGGAACGAACTGCCTTTGAACCTGAATTGTCCAATTTCTTACCCCTATTGATTTCTGATCGAGCCCAAAACTTGGGCATCACCATAATATGGTGGGAGGAGTCATTTGGTGAGTTTTGAGTGAAATCCAATCGCTAGAACCACGGAATACACCAGCCACTCCTATAAGGAACGAACTGCCTTTGACCCTGAATTGTCCAATTTCTTACCCCTATTGATTTCCGATCGAGCCCAAAACTTGGGCATCATCATAATATGGTGGGAGGAGTCATTTGGTGAGTTTTGAGTGAAATCCAATCGCTAGAACCACGGAATACACCAACAACTCCTATATGGAACGAACTGCATTTGAACCTGAATTGTCCAATTTCTTACACCTATTGATTTCCGATCGAGCCAAAAACTTGGGCATCATCATAATATGGTGGGAGGAGTCATTTGGTGAGTTTTGAGTGAAATCCAATCGCTAGAACTATGCAATACACCAACCACTCCAATTCGGAACGAACTGCCTTCAAACTTGAATTGTCCAATTTCTTACCCCTATGGATTTCCGATCGAGCCCAAAACTTTGGCATCACCATAATATGGTGGGAGGAGTCATTTGGTGAGTTTTGAGTGAAATCCAATCGCTAGAACTACGGAATACACCAACCACTCCTATAAGGAACGAACCGCCTTCGAACTTGAATTGTCCAATTTCTTACCCCTATTGATTTCCGATCGAGCCCAAAACTTGGGCATCATCATAATATGGTGGGAGGAGTCATTTGGTGAGTTTTGAGTGAAATCCAATAGCTAAAACTATGGAATACGCCAGCCACTCTTATAAGGAACGAACTGCCTTTGAACTTGAATTGTCCAATTTCTTACCCCTATTGATTTCCGCTCGAGCCCAAAACTTGGGCGTCATCATAATATGGTGGGAGGAGTCATTTGGTGAGTTTTGAGTGAAATCCAATCGCTAGAACTATGCAATACACCAACCACTGCAATTTGGAACGAACTGCCTTCGAACTTGAATTGTCCAATTTCTTACCCCTATTGATTTTCGATCGAGCCCAAAACTTGGGCATCATCATAATATGGTGGGAGGAGTCGTTTGGAGAGTTTTGAGTGAAATCCAATCACTAGAACTACGGAATACACCAACCACTCCTATAAGGAACGAACTGCCTTCGAAACTGAATTGTCCAATTTCTTACCCCTATTGATTTCCGATCGAGCCCAAAACTTGGGCATCATCGTAATATGGTGGGAGGAGTCATTTGGTGAGTTTTGAGTGAAATCCAATCGCTAGAACTATGCAATACACCAACCACTCCAATTCGGAACGAACTGCCTTCAAACTTGAATTGTCCAATTTCTTACCCCTATGGATTTCCGATCGAGCCCAAAACTTTGGCATCACCATAATATGGTGGGAGGAGTCATTTGGTGAGTTTTGAGTGAAATCCAATCGCTAGAACTACGGAATACACCAACCAATCCTTTAAGGAACGAACTGCCTTCGAAACTGAATTGTCCAATTTCTTACCCCTATAGATTTCCGATCGAGCCCAAAACTTGGGCATCATCATAATATGGTGGGAGGAGTCATTTGGTGAGTTTTGAGTGAAATCCAATCGCTAGAACTACGGAATACACCAACCACTCCTTTAAGGAACGAACTGCCTTTGATCCTAAATTGTCCAATTTCATACCCCTATTGATTTCCGATCGAGCCCACAACTTGGGCATCATCTTAATGTGGTGGCAGGAGTCAATTGGTGAGTTTTGAGTGAAATCCAATCGCTAGAACTATGCAATACACCAACCACTCCAATTCGGAACGAACTGCCTTCGAACATGAATTGTCAAATTTCTTACCCCTGTGGATTTCGGATCGAGCACAAAACTTGGGAATAATCATAATATGGTGGGAGGAGTCATTTGGTAAGTTTTGAGTGAAATCCGATTGTTAGAACTACGGAATACACCAAGCACTCCTATAAGGAACGAGCTGCCTTTGAACCTCAATTGTCCAATTTCTTACCCCTATGGATTTCCGATCGAGCCCAAAACTTTGGCATCACCATAATATGGTGGGAGGAGTCATTTGGTGAGTTTTGAGTGAAATCCAATCGCTAGAACTACGGAATACACCAACCAATCCTTTAAGGAACGAACTGCCTTCGAAACTGAATTGTCCAATTTCTTACCCCTATAGATTTCCGATCGGGCCCAAAACTTGGGCATCATCATAATATGGTGAGAGGAGTCATTTGGTGAGTTTTGAGAGAAATCCGATCGCTAGAACAACGGAATACACCAACGACTCCTATAAGGAACGAACTGCCTTCGAACT
Source organism: Prunus yedoensis (assembly GCA_005406145.1). Taxonomy (NCBI): domain Eukaryota; kingdom Viridiplantae; phylum Streptophyta; class Magnoliopsida; order Rosales; family Rosaceae; genus Prunus; species Prunus yedoensis. The sequence continues at coordinate 341,292 of BJCG01002419.1, read as the reverse complement.
TGAATTGTCCAATTGCTTACCCCTATGGATTTCTGATCGAGCCCAAAACTTGGGCATCATCATAATATGGTGGCAGGAGTCAATTGGTGAGTTTTCAGTGAAATCCAATCGCTAGAACTATGCAATACACCAACCACTCCAATTCGGAACGAAATGCCTTCGAACCTGAATTGTCCAGTTTCTTACCCCTATTGATTTCCGATCGAGCCCAAAACTTGGGAATCATCATAATATGGTGGGAGGAGTCATTTGGTGAGTTTTGAGTAAAATTCAATCCCTAGAACCATGCAATACACCAACCACTCTGATTCGGAACGAACTGCCTTCGAACTTGAATTGTCCAATTTCTTACCCCTATGGATTTCCGATCGAGCCCGAAACTTTGGCAACATCATAATATGGCGGGAGGAGTCATTTGGTGAGTTTTGAGTGAAATCCAATAGCTAGAACTACGGAATACACCAACCACTCCTATAAGGAACGAACTGCCTTTGAACCTGAATTGTCCAATTTCTTACCCCTATGGATTTCCGACCGAGCCCAAAACTTGGGCATCATCATAATATGGTGGGAGGAGTCCTTTGGAGTGTTTTGAATGAAATCCAATCGCTAGAACTACGGAATACACCAACCACTCCTATAAGGAACGAACTTCCTTTGAACCTGAATTGTCCAATTTCTTACCCCTATTGATTTCTGACCGAGCCCAAAACTTGGGCATCATCATAATATGGTGGGAGGAGTCATTCGGTGAGTTTTGAGTGAAATAAGATCGCTAGAACTACGGAATACACCAACCATTACTATAAGGAACGAACTGCCTTTGAACCTGAATTGTCCAATTTCATACCCCTATTGATTTCCGATCGAGCCCACAACTTGGGCATCGTCATAATATGGTGGGAGGAGTCATTTGGTGAGTTTTGAGTGAAATCCAATCGCTAGAACTATGCAATACACCAACCACTCCAATTCGGAACGAACTGTCTTCGAACTTGAATTGTCCAAATTCTTACCCCTATGGATTTCCGATCGAGCCCAAAACTTGGGCATCATCATAATATGGTGGGAGGAGTCATTTGGTGACTTTTGAGCGAAATCGAATCGCTAGAACGACGTAATACACCAACCACTCCTATAAGGAACGAACTGCCTTCGAACTTGAATTGTCCAATTTCTTACCCCTATGGATTTCCGATCGAGCCCGAATCTTTGGCAACATCATAATATGGCGGGAGGAGTCATTTGGTGAGTTTTGAGTGAAATCCAATCGCTAGAACTACGGAATACACCAACCACTCCTATAAGGAACGAACTGCCTTTGAACCTGAATTGTCCAATTTCTTACCCCTATGGATTTCCGATCGAGCCCGAATCTTTGGCAACATCATAATATGGTGGGAGGAGTCATTTGGTGAGTTTTGAGTGAAATCCAATCTCTAGAACTATGCAATACACCAACCACTCCAATTCGGAACGAACTGCCTTCGAACTTGAATTGTCCAATTTCTTACCCCTATGGATTTCCGATCGAGCCCAAAACTTGGGCATCATCATAATATGGTGGGAGGAGTCATTTGGTGACTTTTGAGCGAAATCGAATCGCTAGAACGACGTAATACACCAACCACTCCTATAAGGAACGAACTGCCTTCGAACTTGAATTGTCCAATTTCTTACCCCTATGGATTTCCGATCGAGCCCGAATCTTTGGCAACATCATAATATGGTGGGAGGAGTCATTTGGTGAGTTTTGAGTGAAATCCAATCTCTAGAACTATGCAATACACCAACCACTCCAATTCGGAACGAACTGCCTTCGAACTTGAATTGTCCAATTTCTTACCCCTATGGATTTCCGATCGAGCCCAAAACTTGGGCATCATCGTAATATGGTGGGAGGAGTCATTTGGTGAGTTTTGAGTGAAATCCGATCGCTAGAACTACGGAATACACCAACCATTCCTATAAGGAAAGAACTGCCTTTAAACCTAAATTGTCCAATTTCTTACCCCTATTGATTTCCGATCGAGCCCAAAACTTGGGCATCATCATAATATGGTGGGAGGAGTCATTTGGTGAGTTTTGAGTGAAATCCAATCGCTAGAAGTACGGAATACACCAACCACTCCTATAAGGAACAAACTGCCTTTGAACATGAATTGTCCAATTTCTTACCCCAATTGATTTCCGATCGAGCCCAAAACTTGGGCATCATCATAATATGGTAGGAGGGGTCATTTGGTGAGTTTTGAGTGAAATCCAATCGCTAGAACTACGGAATAAACCAACCACTCCGATGAGGAACGAACTGCCTTTGAACCTGAATTGTCCAATTTCTTACCCCTATTGATTTCCGATCGAGCCCAAAACTTGGTCATCATCATAATATGGTGGGAGGAGCCATTTGGGGAGTGTTGAGTGAAATCCAATCGCTAGAACTACGGAATAAACCAACCACTCCGATGAGGAACGAACTGCCTTTGAACCTGAATTGTACAATTTCTTACCCCTATTGATTTCCGATCGAGCCCAAAACTTGCGCATCATCAAAATATGGTGGGAGGAGTCATTTGGTGAGTTTTGAGTGAAATCCAAACGCTAGAACTACGGAATACACCAACCACTCCTATAAGGAACGAAATGCCTTTGAACCTGAATTGTCCAATTTCTTACCCCTATTGATTTCCGATCGAGCCCAAAACTTGGGCATCATCATAATATGGTGGGAGGATTCATTTGGTGAGTTTTGAGTGAAATCCAATCGCGAGAACTACGGAATACACCAGCCTCTCCTATAAGGAACGAACTGCCTTCGAAACTAAATTGTCCAATTTCATACCCCTATTGATTTCCGATCTAGCCCAAAACTTGGGTATCATCATTATATGGTGGGAGGAGTCATTTGGTGAGTTTTGAGTGAAATACAATATCTAGAACTACGGAATACACCAACCACTCCAATTCGGAACGAACTGCCTTCGAACTTGAATTGTCCAATTTCTTACCCCTATTGATTTCCGATCAAGCCCACAACTTGGGCATCATCATAATATGGTGGGAGGAGTCATTTGGTGAGTTTTGAGTGAAATCCAATCGCTAGAACTACGGAATACACCAACCACTCCTATAAGGAACGAAATGCCTTTGCACCTGAATTGTCCAATTTCTTACCCCTATTTATTTCCGATCGAGCCCAAAACTAGGGCATCATCATGACATGGTGGGAGGAGTCATTTGGTGAGTTTTGAGTGAAATCCAATCGCTTGAACTACGGAATACACCAACCACACCTATAAGGAACGAACTGCCTTTGAACCTGAATTGTCCAATTTCTTACCCCTATTGATTTCCGATCGAGCCCAAAACTTGGTCATCATCATAATATGGTGGGAGGAGCCATTTGGGGAGTTTTGAGTGAAATCCAATCGCTAGAACTACGGAATAAACCCACCACTCCGATGAGGAACGAACTGCCTTTGAACCTGAATTGTCCAATTTCTTACCCCTATTGATTTCCGATCGAGCCCAAAACTTGCGCATCATCATAATATGGTGGGAGGAGTCATTTGGTGAGTTTTGAGTGAAATCCAAACGCTAGAACTATGCAATACACCAACCACTCCAATTCGGAACGAACTGCCTTCGAACTTGAATTGTCCAATTTCTTACCCCTATGGATTTCCGATCGAGCCCAAAACTTTGGCATCATCATAAAATGGTGGGAGGAGTCATTTGGTGAGTTTTGAGTGAAATCCAATCGCTAGAACTACAGAATACACCAACCACTCCTATAAGGAACGAACTGCCTTTGAACCTGAATTGTCCAATTTCTTACCCCTATTGACTTCCGTTCGATCCCAAAACCTGTGCATCATCATAATATGGTGGGAGGAGTCATTTGGTGAGTTTTGAGAGAAATCTTATCCGTAGAACTACGGAATACACCAACCACACCTATAAGGAACGAACTGCCTTTGAACCTGAATTGTCCAATTTCTTACCCCTATTGATTTCCTATCGAGCCCAAAACTTGGGCATCATCATAATGTGGTGGTAGGAGTCATTTGGGGAATTTTGAGTGAAATCCAATTGCTAGAACTACGGAATACACCAACCACTCCTATAAGGAACGAACTGCCTTTGAACCTGAATTGTACAAATTCTTACCCCTATTGATTTCCGATCGAGCCCAAAACTTGGGCATCATCATAATATGGTGGGAGGAGACATTTGGTGAGTTTTGAGTGAAATCCAATCGCAAGAACTATGCCATACACCAACCACTCCAATTCGGAACGATCTGCCTTCGAACTTGAATTGTCCAATTTCTTAGCCCTATGGATTTCGGATCGAGCCTAAAACTTCGGCATCATTATAATATGGTGGGAGGAGTCGTTTGGTGAGTTTTGAGTTAAATCCAATTGCTAGAACTACGGAATACACCAACCACTCCTATAAGGAACGAACTGCCCTTGAACCTGAATTGTCCAATATCTTACCCCTATTGATTTCCGATCGAGCCCAAAACATGGGCATCATCATAATATGGTGGGAGGAGTCATTTGGAGAGTTTTGAATGAAATCCAATAGCTAGAACTACGGAATACACCAACCACTCCTATAAGGAACGAACTGCCTTCGAACTTGAATTGTCCTTTTTCTTACCCCTACGGATTTCCGATCGAGCCCGAAACTTGGGCATGATCATAATATGGTGGGAGGAATCATTTGGTGAGTTTGGAGTGAAATCCGATCGCTAGAACTACGGAATACACCAACCACTCCTATAAGGAACGAACTGCCTTTGAACCTGAATTGTCCAATTTCTTACCCCTATTGATTTCCGATCGAGCCCAAAACTAGGGCATCATCATAATATGGTGGGAGGAGTCATTTGGTGAGTTTTGAGTGAAATCCAATCGCTAGAACTATGCAATACACCAACCACTCCAATTCGGAACGAACTGTCTTCGAACTTGAATTGTCCAATTTCTTACCCCTATGGATTTCCGATGGAGCCCAAAACTTGGGCATCATCATAATACGGTGGGAGGAGTGATTTGGTGAGTTTTGACTGAAATCCAATCTCTAGAACTATGCAGGCCACCAACCACTCCAATTCTGAACGAACTGCCTTCGAACATGAATTGTCCAATTTCTTACCCCTATTGATTTCCGATCGAGCCCACAACTTGGGCATCATCATAATATGGTGGGAGGAGTCATTTGGTGAGTTTTGAGTGAAATTCAATCTCTAGAACTATGCAGTACACCAACCACTCCAATTCGGAACGAACTGCCTTCGAACTTGAATTGTCCAATTTCTTACCCCTATGGATTTCCGATCGAGCCCAAAACTTTGGCATCATCATAATATGGTGGGAAGAGTCATTTGGTGAGTTTTGAGTAAAATCCAATCGCTAGAACTACGGAATACACCAACCACTCCTATAAGGAATGAACTGCCTTTGAACCTGAATTGTCCAATTTCTTATCCCTATGGATTTCCGATCAAGCCCAAAACTTGGGCATCATCATAATATGGTGGGAGGATTCATTTGGTGAGTTTTGAGTGAAATCCGATCGCTAGAACTACGAAATACACCAACCACTCCTATGAGGAACGAACTGCCTTTGAACCTGAATTGTCCAATTTCTTACCCCCATTGATTTCCAATCGAGCCCAAAACTTGGGCATCATCATAATATGGTGGGACGAGTCATTTGGTGAGTTTTGAGTGAAATCCAATCGCTAGAACTACGGAATACACCAACCACTCCTATAAGGAACGAACTGCCTTTGAACCTGAATTGTCCAATTTCTTACCCCTACTGATTTCCGATCGAGCCCAAAACTTGGGCATCATCATAATATGGTGGGAGGAGTCATTTGGTGTGTTTTGAGTGAAATCCAATCGCTAGAACTACGGAATACACCAACCACTCCAATAAGGAACGAACTGCCCTCGAACCTGAATTGTCTAATTTCTTACCCCTATTGATTTCCGATCAAGCCCAAAACGTGGGCATCATCATAATATGGTGGGAGGAGTCATTTGGTGAGTTTTGAGTGAAATCCAATCGCTAGAACTATGCAATATACCAACCACTCCAATTCGGAACGAACTGTCTTCGAACATGAATTGTCCAATTTCTTACCCCCATGGATTTCCAATCGAGCCCAAAACTTGGGCATCATCACAATATGGTGGGAGGAGTCGTTTGGTGAGTTTTGAGTGAAATCCGATCGCTAGAACTACGGAATACACCAACCCCTCCTATAAGGAACGAACTGCCTTTGAGCCTGAATTGTCCAATTTCTTACCCCTATTGATTTCCGATCGAGCCCAAAACTTGGGCATCATCGTAATATGGTGGGAGGATTCATTTGGTGAGTTTGGAGCGAAATCCAATCGCTAGAACTACGGAATACACCAACCAAACCTATTAGGAACGAACTGCCTTTGAACCTGAATTGTCCAATTTCATACCCCTACTGATTTCCGATCGAGCCCACAACTTGGGCATCATCATAATATGGTGGGAGTCATTTGGTGAGTTTTGAGTGAAATCCAATCGCTAGAACTATGCAATACACCAACCACTCCAATTCGGAACGAACTGCCTTCGAACTTGAATTGTCCAATTTCTTACCCCTATGGATTTCCGATCGAGCCCAAAACTTTGGCATCATCATAATATGGTGGGAAGAGTCATTTGGTGAGTTTTGAGTAAAATCCAATCGCTAGAACTACGGAATACACCAACCACTCCTATAAGGAATGAACTGCCTTTGAACCTGAATTGTCCAATTTCTTATCCCTATGGATTTCCGATCAAGCCCAAAACTTGGGCATCATCATAATATGGTGGGAGGATTCATTTGGTGAGTTTTGAGTGAAATCCGATCGCTAGAACTACGAAATACACCAACCACTCCTATGAGGAACGAACTGCCTTTGAACCTGAATTGTCCAATTTCTTACCCCCATTGATTTCCAATCGAGCCCAAAACTTGGGCATCATCATAATATGGTGGGACGAGTCATTTGGTGAGTTTTGAGTGAAATCCAATCGCTAGAACTACGGAATACACCAACCACTCCTATAAGGAACGAACTGCCTTTGAACCTGAATTGTCCAATTTCTTACCCCTACTGATTTCCGATCGAGCCCAAAACTTGGGCATCATCATAATATGGTGGGAGGAGTCATTTGGTGTGTTTTGAGTGAAATCCAATCGCTAGAACTACGGAATACACCAACCACTCCAATAAGGAACGAACTGCCCTCGAACCTGAATTGTCTAATTTCTTACCCCTATTGATTTCAGATCGAGCCCAAAACTTGGGCATCATCATAATATGGTGGGAGGACTCATTTGGTGAGTTTTGAGTGAAATCCAAAAGCTAGACCTATGCAATACACCAACCACTCCAATTCTTAACGAACTGCGTTCGAACTTGTATTGTCCAATTTCTTACCCCTATTGATTTCCGATCGAGCCCAAAACTTGGGTATCATCATAATATTGGGGGAGGAGTCATTTGGTGAGTTTTGAGTGAAATCCGATCGCTAGAACTACGGAATACACCAACCACTCCTATAAGGAACGAACTGCCTTTGAACCTGAATTGTCCAATTTCTTACCCCTATTGATTTCCGATCGAGCCCAAAACCTGGGCATCATCATAATATGGTGGGAGGAGTCATTTGGTGAGTTTTAAATGAAATCCAATCGCTAGAACTACGGAATACACCAACCACTCCTACAAGGAACAAACTGCCTTTGACCCTGAATTGTCCAATTTCTTTCCCCTATTGATTTCCGATCGAGCCCACAACTTGGGCATCATCATAATATGGTGGGAGTCATTTGGTGAGTTTTGAGTGAAATCCAATCGCTAGAACTATGCAATACACCAACCACTCCAATTCGGAACGAACTGTCTTCGAACTTTAATTGTCCAATTTCTTACCCCTATGAAATTCCGATCGAGCCCAAAACTTGGGCATCATCATAATATGGTGGGAGGAGTCATTTGGTGAGGTTTGAGTGAAATCCGATCGCTAGAACTACGGAATACACCAACCACTCCTATAAGGAACGAACTGCCTTTGAACTTGAATTGTCCAAATTCTTACCCCTATTGAATTCCGATCGAGCCCAAAACTTGGGCATCATCATAATATGGTGGGAGGAGTCATTTGGTGAGTTTTGAGTGAAATCCAATCACTAGAACTATGCAATACTCCAACCACTCCAATTCGGAACGAACAGCCTTCAAACTTGAATTGTCCAATTTCTTACCCCTATGGATTTCCAATCGAGCCCAAAACTTTGGCATCATCATAATATGGTGGGAGGAGTTATTCGGTGAGTTTTGAGTGAAATCCAATCACTAGAACTACGCAATACACCAACCACTCTTATAAGGAACGAACTGCCTTTAAACCTAAATTGTCCAATTTCTTACCCCTATTGATTTCCGATCGAGCCCAAAACTTGGGCATCATCATAATATGGTGGGTGGAGTCATTTGGTGAGTTTTGAGTGAAATCCAATTGCTAAAACTATGCAATACACCAACCACTCCAATTCGGAACGAACTGTCTTCGAACTTGAATTGTCCAATTTCTTACCCCTAGGGATTTCTGATCGAGCCCAAAACTTGGGCATCATCATAATATGGTGGGAGGATTCATTTGGTGAGTTTTGAATGAAATCCAATCGCTAGAACTACGGAATACACCAACCACTCCTATAAGGAACGAACTGCCTTTGAACCTGAATTGTCCAATTTCATACCCCAATTTATTTCCGATCGCGCCCACAACTTGGGCATCATCATAATATGGTGGGAGGAGTCGTTTGGTGAGTTTTGAGTGAAATCTAATCACTAGAACTATGCAATACACCAACCACTCCTATAAGGAACGAACTACCTTCGAACATGAATTGTCCAATTTCTTAACCCTATTGATTTGCGATCGAGCCCAAAACTTGGGCATCATCATAATATTGTGGGAGGAGTCATTTGGTGAGTTTTGAGTGAAATCCAATTGCTAGAACTATGCAATACACCAACCACTCCAATTCGGAACGAACTGTCTTCGAACTTGAATTGTCCAATTTCTTACCCCTAGGGATTTCTGATCGAGCCCAAAACTTGGGCATCATCATAAAATGGTGGGAAGATTCATTTGGTGAGTTTTGAGTGAAATCCAATCGCTAGAACTACGGAATACACCAACCACTCCTATAAGGAACGAACTGCCTTTGAACCTGAATTGTCCAATTTCATACCCCAATTTATTTCCGATCGAGCCCACAACTTGGGCATCATCATAAAATGGTGGGAGGAGTCATTTGGTGAGTTTTGAGTGAAATCCAATCACTAGAACTATGCAATACTCCAACCACTCCAATTCGGAACGAACAGCCTTCAAACTTGAATTGTCCAATTTCTTACCCCTATGGATTTCCAATCGAGCCCAAAACTTTGGCATCATCATAATATGGTGGGAGGAGTTATTCAGTGAGTTTTGAGTGAAATCCAATCGCTAGAACTACGCAATACACCAACAACTCTTATAAGGAACGAACTGCCTTTAAACCTAAATTGTCCAATTTCTTACCCCTATTGATTTCCGATCGAGCCCAAAACTTGGGAATCATCATAATATGGTGGGAGGAGTCATTTGGTGAGTTTTGAGTGAAATCCAATTGCTAGAACTATGCAATACACCAACCAGTCCAATTCGGAACGAACAAACTGCCTTCGAACTTGAATTCTCCAATTTCTTACCCCTATGGATTTCCGATCGAGCCCAAAACTTGGGCATCATCATAATATGGTGGGTGGAGTCATTTGGTGAGTTTTGAGTGAAATCCAATTGCTAAAACTATGCAATACACCAACCACTCCAATTCGGAACGAACTGTCTTCGAACTTGAATTGTCCAATTTCTTACCCCTATGGATTTCCGATCGAGCCCAAAACATTGGCATCATCATAATATGGTGGGAGGAGTCATTTCGTGAGTTTTGAGTGAAATCCAATCACCAGAACTACGGAATACACCAGCCACTCCTATTAGGAACGAACTGCCTTTGAACCTGAATTGTCCAATTTCTTACCCCTATTGGTTTCCGATCGAGCCCAAAACTTCGGCATCATCATAATATGGTGGGAGGAGTCATTTGGTGAGTTTTGAGTGAAATCCAATTGCTAGAACTATGCAATACACCAACCACTCCAATTCAGAACGAACTGCCTTCGAACTTGAATTGTCCAATTTCTTACCCCTATGGATTTCCGATCGAGCCCAAAACTTTGGCATCATCATAATATGGTGTGAGTAGTCATTTGGTTAGTTTCGAATGAAATCCAATCGCTAGAACCACGGAATACACCAACCACTCCTATAAGGAACGAACTGCCTTTGAAGCTGAATTGTCCAATTTCTTACCCCTATTGATTTCCGATCGAGCCCAAAACTTGGGCATTATCATAATATGGTGGGAGGAGTCATTTGGTGAGTTTTGAGGGAAATCCAATCGCTAGAGCTAAGGAATACACCAACCACTCCTATAAGGAACGAACTGCCTTTGAACATGAACTGTCCAATTTCATACCCCAATTTATTTCCGATCGAGCCCACAACTTGGGCATCATCATAAAATGGTGGGAGGAGTCATTTGGTGAGTTTTGAGTGAAATCCAATCACCAGAACTATGCAATATACCAACCACTCCAATTCGGAACGAACTGTCTTCGAACTTGAATTATCCAATTTCTTACCCCTATGGATTTCCGATTGGGCCCAAAACTTGGGCATCATCATAATATGGTGGGAGGAGTCATTTGGGGAGTTTTGAGTGAAATCCGATCGCTAGAACTACGGAATACACCAACCACTCCCGTAAGGAACGAACTGCCTTTGCACCTGAATTGTCCAATTTCTTACCCCTATTGATTTCCGATCGAGCCGAAAACTTGGGCCTCATCATAATATGGTGGGAGGAGTCATTTGGTAAGTTTTGAGTGAAATCCAATCGCTTGAACTATGGAATACACCAACCACTCCTATAAGGAACGAACTGCCTTTGAACCTGAATTGTCCAATTTCTTACCCCTATTGATTTCCGATCGAGCCCAAAACTTAGGCATCATCATAATATGGTGGGAGGTGTCATTTGGTGAGTTTTGAGTGAAATCTAATCGCCAGAACTACGGAATACACCAGCCACTCCTATAAGGAACGAACTGCCTTTGAACCTGAATTGTCCAATTTCTTACCCCTATTAATTCCCGATCGAGCCCAAAACTTGGGCATCATCATAATATGGTGGGAGGAGTCATTTGGTGAGTTTTGAGTGAAATCCAATTGCTAGAACTACGGAATACACCAACCACTCCTATAAGGAACGAACTTCCTTTGAACCTGAATTGTCCAATTTCTTACCCCTATTGATTTCCGATCGAGCCCAAAACTTGGGCATCGTCATAATATGGTGGGAGGAGTCATTTGGTGAGTTTTGAGGGAAATCCAATCGCTAGAACTAAGGAATACACCAACCACTCCTATAAGGAACGAACTGCCTTTGAACCTGAATTGTCCAATTTCATACCCCAATTTATTTACGATCGAGCCCACAACTTGGGCATCATCATAAAATGGTGGGAGGAGTCATTTGGTGAGTTTTGAGTGAAATCCAATCACTAGAACTATGCAATATACCAACCACTCCAATTCGGAACGAACTGTCTTCGAACTTGAATTATCCAATTTCTTACCCCTATTTATTTCCGATTGAGCCCAAAACTTGGGCATCATCATAATATGGTGGGAGGAGTCATTTGGTGAGTTTTGAGTGAAATCCGATCGCTAGAACTACGGAATACACCAACCACTCCTGTAAGGAACGAACTGCCTTTGCACCTGAATTGTCCAATTTCTTACCCCTATTGATTTTCGATCGAGCCGAAAACTTGGGCCTCATCATAATATGGTGGGAGGAGTCATTTGGTGAGTTTTGACTGAAATCCAATTGCTTGAACTATGGAATACACCAACCACTCCTATAAGGAACGAACTGCCTTTGAACCTGAATTGTCCAATTTCATACCCCTATTGATTTCCGATCGAGCCCAAAACTTAGGCATCATCATATTATGGTGGGAGGAGTCATTTGGTGAGTTTTGAGTGAAATCTAATCACCAGAACTACGGAATACACCAGCCACTCCTATAAGGAACGAACTTCCTTTGAACCTGAATTGTCCAATTTCTTACCCCTATTAATTCCCGATCGAGCCCAAAACTTGGGCATCATCATAATATGGTGGGAGGAGTCATTTGGTGAGTTTTGAGTGAAATCCAATCGCTAGAACTACGGAATACACCAACCACTCTTATAAGGAACGAACTTCCTTTGAACCTGAATTGTCCAATTTCTTACCCCTATTGATTTCCGATCGAGCCCAAAACTTGGGCATCATCATAATATGGTGGGAGGAGTCATTTGGTGAGTTTTGAGTGAAATCCAATCGCTAGAACTATGGAATACACCAACCACTCCTCTAAGGAACGAACTGCCTTTGAACCTGAATTGTCCAATTTCTTACCCCTATTGATTTCCGATCGAGCCCAAAACTTGGGCATCATCATAGTACGGTGGGAGGAGTCATTTGGTGAGTTTTGTGTGAAATCCAATTGTTAGAACTATGCAATACACCAACCACTCCAATTCGGAACGAACTGCCTTCGAACTTGAATTGTCCAATTTCTTACCCCTATGGATTTCCGATCGAGCCCAAAACTTTGGCATCATCATAATATGGTGGGAGGAGTCATTTGGTGAGTTTTGAGTGAAATCCAATCACTAGAACTACGGAATACACCAGCCACTCCTATTAGGAACGAACTGCCTTTTAACCTGAATTGTCCAATTTCATACCCCTGTTGATTTCCGATCGAGCCCGCAACTTGGGCATCATTATAAAATGGTGGGAGGAGTCATTTGGTGAGTTTTGAGTGAAATCCAATCACTAGAACTACGGAATACACCAGCCACTCCTATTAGGAACGAACTGCCTTTTAACCTGAATTGTCCAATTTCGTACCCCTGTTGATTTCCGATCGAGCCCACAACTTGGGCATCATTATAAAATGGTGGGAGGAGTCATTTGGTGAGTTTTGAGTGAAATCCAATCGCTAGAACAACAGAATACACCAACGACTCCTAAAAGGAACGAACTGCCTTCGAACATGAATTGTCCAATTTCTTACCCCAATGGATTTCCGATTGGGCCCAAAACTTGGGAATCATCATAATGTGGTGGGAGGAATCATTTGGTGAGTTTGGAGTGAAATCCAATCGCTAGAACTACGCAATACACCAACCACTCCAATTCGGAACGAACTGCCTTCGAACTTGAATTGTAAAATTTCTTACCCCTATGGATTTCCGCTCGAGCCCAAAACTTGGGAATTATCATAATATGGTGGGAGGAGTCATCTCGTGAGTTTTGAGTGAAATCCAATCGCTAGAACTATGCAATACACCAACCACTCCAATTTGGAACGAACTGCCTTTGAACTTGAATTGTCCAATTTCTTACCCCTATGGATTTCCGGTCGAGCCCAAAACTTGGGAATCAACATAATATGGTGGGAGGAGTCATTTGGTGAGTTTTGAGTGAAATTCAATCGGAAGAACTATGCAATACACCAACCATTCCAATTCGGAACGAACTGCCTTCGAACTTGAATTGTCCAATTTCTTACCCCTATGGATTTCCGCTCGAGCCCAAAACTTGGGAATTATCATAATATGGTGGGAGGAGTCATCTCGTGAGTTTTGAGTGAAATCCAATCGCTAGAACTATGCAATACACCAACCACTCCAATTCGGAACGAACTGCCTTCGAACTTGAATTGTCCAATTTCTTACCCCTATGGATTTCTGATTGGGCCCAAAACTTGGGTATCATCACAATATGGTGGGAGGAGTCATTTGGTGAGTTTTGAGTGAAATCCAATCGCTAGAACTATGCAATACTCCAACCCGTCCAGTTCGGAACGAACTACCTTCGAACTTGAATTGTCCAATTTCTTACCCCTATGGATTTCTGATCGAGCCCAAAACTTTGCCAACATCATAATATGGTGGGAGGAGTCATTCGGTGAGTTTTGAGTGAAATAAGATCTCTAGAACTACGGAATACACCAACCACTCCTATAAGGAACGAACTGCCTTTTAACATGAATTGTCCAATTTCTTACCCCTATTGATTTCCGATCGAGTCCAAAACTTGGGCATCATCATAAAATGGTGGGAGGAGTCATTTGGTGAGTTTTCAGTGAAATCCAATCGCTAGAACTACGGAATACACCAACCACTCCAATAAGGAACGAACTGCCTTTGAACCTGAATTGTCCAATTTCTTACACCTATAGATTTCCGATCGAGCCCAAAACTTGGGCATCATCACAAAATGGTGGGAGGAGTCATTTGGTGAGTTTTGAGTGAAATCCAATCGCTAGAACAACGGAATACACCAACCACTCCTAAAAGGAACGAACTGCCTTCGAACTTGAATTGTCCAATTTCTTACCCCTATGGATTTCCGATTGGGCCCAAAACTTGGGAATCATCATAATATGGTGGGAGGAGTCATTTGGTGAGTTTGGAGTGAAATCCAATCGCTAGAACTACGCAATACACCAACCACTCCAATTCGGAACTAACTGCCTTCGAACTTGAATTGTAAAATTTCTTACCCCTATGGATTTCCGATCGAGCCCAAAACTTGGGAATCATCATAATATGGTGGGACGAGTCATTTGGTTTGTTTTGAGTGAAATCCGATCGCTAGAACTACGGAATACACCAACCCACTCCTATAAGGAACGAACTGCCTTTGAACCTGAATTGTCTAATTTCTTACCCCTATTGATTTCCGATCGAGCCCACAACTTGGGAATCATCATAATATGGTGGGAGGAGTCATTTGGTGAGTTTTGAGTGAAATCCAATCGCTAAAACTATCACCAACCACTCAATTCGGAACGAACTGCCTTCGAACTTGAATTGTCCAATTTCCTACCCCTACGGATTTCCGATCGAACCCAAAACTTTGGCAACATCATAATATGGTGGGTGGAGTCATTTGGTGAGTTTTGAGTGAAATAAGATCGCTAGAACTACGGAATACACCAACCACTCCTATAAGGAACGAACTACCTTTGAACCTGAATTGTCCAATTTCGTACCCCTATTGATTTCCGATCGAGCCCAAAACTAGGGCCTCTTCATAATACGGTGGGAGGAGTCATTTGGTGAGTTTTCAGTGAAATCCAATCGCTAGAACTACGGAATACACCACCACTCCTATAAGCAACGAACTGCCCTTGAACCTGAATTGTCCAATTCCTTACCCCTATGGATTTCCGGTCGAGCCCAAAACTTGGGAATTATCATAATATGGTGGGAGGAGTCATTTGGTGAGTTTTGAGTGAAATCCAATAGATAGAACTATGCAATACACCAACCACTCCAATTCGGACCGAACTGCCTTCGAACTTGAATTGTCCAATTTCTTACCCCTATGGATTTCTGATTGGGCCCAAAACTTGGGTATCATCATAATATGGTGGGAGGAGTCATTTGGTGAGTTTTGAGTGAAATCCAATCGCTAGAACTATGCAATACTCCAACCCGTCCAATTCGGAACGAACTACCTTCGAACTTGAATTGTCCAATTTCTTACCCCTATGGATTTCTGATCGAGCCCAAAACTTTGGCAACATCATAATATGGTGGGAGGAGTCATTCGGTGAGTTTTGAGTGAAATAAGATCGCTAGAACTACGGAATACACCAACCACTCCTATAAGGAACGAACTGCCTTTAAACCTGAATTGTCCAATTTCTTACCCCTATTGATTTCCGATCGAGCCCAAAACTTGGGCATCAACATAATACGGTGGGAGGAGTCATTTGGTGAGTGTTGAGTGAAATCCAATCGCTAGAACTACGGAATACACCAACCACGCCTATAAGGAACGAACTGCCCTTAAACCTGAATTGTCCAATTTCTTACCCCTATTGATTTCCGATCGAGCCCAAAACTTGGGCATCAACATAATACGGTGGGAGGAGTCATTTGGTGAGTTTTGAGTGAAATTCAATCGCTAGAACTATGCAATACACCAACCATTCCAATTCGGAACGAACTGCCTTCGAACTTGAATTGTCCAATTTCTTACCCCTATGGATTTCCGCTCGAGCCCAAAACTTGGGAATTATCATAATATGGTGGGAGGAGTCATTTGGTGAGTTTTGAGTGAAATCCAATCCCTAGAACTATGCAATACTCCAACCACTCCAATTCGGAACGAACTGCCTTCGAACTTGAATTGTCCAATTTCTTACCCCTATGGATTTCTGATTGGGCCCAAAACTTGGGTATCATCATAATATGGTGGGAGGAGTCATTTGCTGAGTTTTGAGTGAAATCCAATCGCTGGAACTATGCAATACTCCAACCCGTCCAATTCGGAACGAACTACCTTCGAACTTGAATTGTCCAATTTCTTACCCCTATGGATTTCTGATCGAGCCCAAAACTTTGCCAACATCACAACATGGTGGGAGGAGTCATTCGGTGAGTTTTGAGTGAAATAAGATCGCTAGAACTACGGAATACACCAACCACTCCTATAAGGAACGAACTGCCTTTTAACCTGAATTGTCCAATTTCTTACCCCTATTGATTTCCGATCGAGCCCAAAACTTGGGCATCATCATAAAATGGTGGGAGGAGTCATTTGGTGAGTTTTGAGTGAAATCCAATCGCTAGAACTATGCAATACACCAACCACTCCAATTTGGAACGAACTGCCTTCGAACTTGTATTGTCCAATTTCTTACCCCTATGGATGTCAGATCGAGCTCAGAACTTGGGAATCATCCTAATATGGTGGGGGGAGTCATTTGGTGAGTTTTGAGTGAAATCCAAACGCTCAGAACAATGCAATACACCAACCACTCCGATTCGGAACGAACTTCCTTCGAACTTGAATTGTCCAATTTCTTACCCCTATGGATTTCCGATCGAGCCAGAAACTTTGGCAAAACCATAATATGGTGCGAGGAGTCATTTGGTGAGTTTTGAGTGAAATCCGATCGCTAGAACTACGGAATACACCAACCACTCCAATAAGGAACGAACTGCCTTTGAACCTGAATTGTCCAATTTCTTACACCTATAGATTTCCGATCGAGCCCAAAACTTGGGCATCATCACAAAATGGTGAGAGGAGTCATTTGGTGAGTTTTGAGTGAAATCCAATCGCTAGAACAACGGAATACACCAACCACTCCTAAAAGGAACGAACTGCCTTCGAACTTGAATTGTCCAATTTCTTACCCCTATGGATTTCCGATTGGGCCCAAAACTTGGGAATCCTCATAATATGGTGGGAGGAGTCATTTGGTGAGTTTGGAGTGAAATCCAATCGCTCGAACTACGCAATACACCAACCACTCCAATTCGGAACGAACTGCCTTCGAACTTGAATTGTAAAATTTCTTACCCCTATGGATTTCCGATCGAGCCCAAAACTTGGGAATCATCATAATATGGTGGGACGAGTCATTTGGTTTGTTTTGAGTGAAATCCGATCGCTAGAACTACGGAATACACCAACCCACTCCTATAAGGAACGAACTTCCTTTGAACCTGAATTGTCTAATTTCTTACCCCTATTGATTTCCGATCGAGCCCACAACTTGGGAATCATCATAATATGGTGGGAGGAGTCATTTGGTGAGTTTTGAGTGAAATCCAATCGCTAAAACTATCACCAACCACTCAATTCGGAACGAACTGCCTTCGAACTTGAATTGTCCAATTTCCTACCCCTACGGATTTCCGATCGAGCCCAAAACTTTGGCAACATCATAATATGGTGGGTGGAGTCATTTGGTGAGTTTTGAGTGAAATAAGATCGCTAGAACTACGGAATACACCAACCACTCCTATAAGGAACGAACTACCTTTGAACCTGAATTGTCCAATTTCGTACCCCTATTGATTTCCGATCGAGCCCAAAACTAGGGCCTCTTCATAATATGGTGGGAGGAGTCATTTGGTGAGTTTTGAGTGAAATCCAATCGCTAGAACTACGGAATACACCAGCCACTCCTATAAGGAACGAACTGCCCTTGAACCTGAATTGTCCAATTTCTTACCCCTATTGATTTCCGACCGATCCCAAAACTTGGGATTCATCATAATAGTGTGGGTGGAGTCATTTGGTGGGTTTTGAGTGAAATCCAATGGCAAGAACTATGCAATACTCCAACCACTCCAATTTGGAACGAACTGCCTTTGAACTTGAATTGTCCAATTTCTTACCCCTATGGATTTCCGGTCGAGCCCAAAACTTGGGAATCAACATAATATGGTGGGAGGAGTCATTTGGTGAGTTTTGAGTGAAATTCAATCGCTAGAACTATGCAATACACCAACCATTCCAATTCGGAACGAACTGCCTACGAACTTGAATTGTCCAATTTCTTACCCCTATGGATTTCCCCCGAGCCCAAAACTTGGGAATTATCATTATATGGTGGGAGGAGTCATTTGGTGAGTTTTGAGTGAAATCCAATCACTAGAACTATGCAATACAACAACCACTCCAATTCGGAACGAACTGCCTTCGAACTTGAATTGTCCAATTTCTTACCCCTATGGACTTCTGATTGGGCCCAAAACTTGGGTATCATCATAATATGGTGGGAGGAGTCATTTGGTGAGTTTTGAGTGAAATCCAATCGCTGGAACTATGCAATACTCCAACCCGTCCAATTCGGAACGAACTACCTTCGAACTTGAATTGTCCAATTTCTTACCCCTATGGATTTCTGATCGAGCCCAAAACTTTGGCAACATCATAGTATGGTGGGAGGAGTCATTCGGTGAGTTTTGAGTGAAATAAGATCGCTAGAACTACGGAATACACCAACCACTCCTCTAAGGAACGGACTGCCTTTAAACCTGAATTGTCCAATTTCTTACCCCTATTGATTTCCGATAGAGCCCAAAACTTGGGCATCAACATAATATGGTGGGAGGAGTCATTTGGTGAGTTTTGAGTGAAATCCAATCGCTAGAACTACGGAATACAATAACCACGCCTATAAGGAACGAACTGCCTTTGAAACTGAATTGTCCAATTTCTTAACCATATGGATTTCCGATCGAGCCCAAAACTTGGGAATCATCATAATATGGTGGGAGGCGTCATTTGGTGATTTTTGAGAGAAATCTAATCGATAGAACTATGCAATACACCAACCACTCCAATTCGGAACGAACTGCCTTCGAACATGAATCGTCCAATTTCTTACCCCTATGGAATTCCGATCGAGAACAAAACTTGGGAATCATCATGATATGGTGGGCGGAGTCATTTGGTGAGTTTTGGGAGAAATCCAATTGCTAGAACTACGGAATACACCAGCCACTCCTACATAAGGAACGAGCAGCCTTTGAACCTGAATTGTCCAATTTCTTACCCCTTTTGATTTCTGATCGAGCCCGAAACTTGGGCATCATCATAATATGGTGGGAGGAGTCATTTGGTGAGTTTTGAGTGAAATCCAATCGCTAGAACTACGGAATACACCAGCCACTCCTATAAGGAACGAACAGCCTTTGAACCTGAATTGTCCAATTTCTTACCCCTATTGATTTCCGATCGAGCCCAAAACTTGGGCATCATCATAATATGGTGGGATGAGTCATTTGGTGAGTTTTGAGTGAAATCCAATCGCTAGAACTACGGAATACACCAGCCACTCCTATAAGGAATGAACTGCCATTGAACCTGAATTGTCCAATTTCTTACCCATGTTGATTTCAGATCGAGCCCAAAACTTGGGAATCATCATAATATGGTGGGAGGAGTCATTCGGTGAGTTTTGAGTGAAATAAGATCGCTAGAACTACGGAATACACCAACCACTCCTATAAGGAACGAACTGCCTTTGAACATGAATTGTCCAATTTCTTACCCCTATTGATTTCCGATCGAGCCCAAAACATGGGCATCAACATAATATGGTGGGAGGAGTCATTTGGTGAGTTTTGAGGGAAATCCAATTGCTAGAACTACGGAATACACCAGCCACTCCTATAAGGAACGAGCAGCCTTTGATCCTGAATTGTCCAATTTCTTACCCCTATTGATTTCCGATCGAGCCCGAAACTTGGTCATCATCATAATATGGTGGGAGGAGTCATTTGGTGAGTTTTCAGTGAAATCGAATCGCTAGAACTACGGAATACACCAACCACTCCTATAAGGAACGAACTACCTTTCAACCTGAATTGTCCAATTTCTTACCCCAATTGATTTTCGATCGAGCCCAAAACTTGGGCATCATCATGATATGGTGGGAGGAGTCATTTGGTGAGTTTTGAGTGAAATCCATTCGCTAGAACTACGGAATACACTAGCCACTCCTATAAGGAACGAACTGCCATTGAACTTGAATTGTCCAATTTCTTACCCATGTTGATTTCAGATCGAGCCCAAAACTTGGGCATCATCATAATATGGGGGGAGTAGTCATTTGGTTAGTTTTGAGTGAAATCCAATCGCTAGAACTATGCAATACACCAACCACTCCAATTCGGAACGAACTGCCTTCGAACTTGAATTGTCCAATTTCTTACCCCCATGGATTTCCGATCGAGCCCAAAACTTTGGCCTCAACATAATACGGTGGGAGGAGTCATTTGGTGAGTTTTGAGTGAAATCCAATCGCTAGAACTATGCAATACACCAACCACTCCAATTCGGAACGAACTGCCTTCGAACATGAATTGTCCAATTTCTTACCCCTATCGATTTCCGATCGAGGTCGAAACTTGGGAATCATCATAATATGGTGGGAGGAGTCATTTGGTGAGTTTGAGTGAAATCCTATCGCTAGAACTACGGAATACAACAACCTCTCCTATAAGGAACGAACTGCCTTTGAACCTGAATTGTCCAATTTCTTACCCCTATTGATTTCCGATCGAGCCCAAAACTTGGGCATCACCATAAGATGGTGGGAGGAGTCATTTGGTGAGTTTTCAGTGAAATCCAATCGCCAGAACTACGCAATACACCAACCACTCCAATTCGGAACGAACTGCCTTCGAACTTGAGTTGTCCAATTTCTTACCCCTATGGACTTCCGATCGAGCCCAAAACTTTGGCATCATCACAATATGGTGGGAGGAGTCATTTGGTGAGTTTTGAGTGAAATCCAATCACAAGAACTACGGAATACACCAGCCACTCCTATTAGGAACGAACTGCCTTTGAACCCGAATTGTCCAATTTCTTACCCCTATAGATTTCCGATCGAGCCCAAAACTTGGGCATCAACATAATATGGTGGGAGGAGTCATTTGGTGAGTTTTGAGTGAAATCCAATCGCTAGAACTATGCAATACACCAACCACTCCAATTCGGAACGAACTGCCTTCGATTTTGAATTGTCCAATTTCTTACCCCTATGGATTTCCGATCGATCCCAAAATATTGGCATCATCATAAAATGGTGGGAGTAGTCATTTGGTGAGTTTTGAGTGAAATCCAATCGCTAGAACTACGGAATACACCAACCACTCCTATATGGAACGAACTGCCTTTGAACCTGAATTGTCCAATTTCTTATCCCTATTGATTTCCGATCGAGCCCAAAACTTGGGCATCATCATAATATGGTGGGAGGGGTCATTTGGTGAGTTTTGAGTGAAATCCAATCGCTAGAACTACGCAATACACCAACCACTCCAATTCGGAACGAACTTTCTTTGAACTTGAATTGTCCAATTTCTTACCCCTATGGATTTCCAATCGAGCCCAAAACTTGGGCATCATCATAATATGGTGGGAGGAGTCATTTGGTGAGTTTTGAGTGAAATCCAATCGCTAGAACTACGGAATACACCAACCAGTCCTATAAGGAACGAACTGCCTTTGAACCTGAATTGTCCAATTTCTTACCCCTATTCAGTTCCGATCGAGCCCAAAACTTGGACATCATCATAATATGGTGGGAGGAGTCATTTGGTGAGTTTTGAGAGAAATCCAATCGTTAGAACTACGGAATACACCAACCACTCCTATAAGGAACGAACTGCCTTTGAACCTGAATTCTCCAATTTCTTACCCCGATTGATTTCCGATCGAGCCCAAAACTTGGGCATCATCATAATATGGCGGGTGGAGTCATTTGGTTAGTTTTGAGTGACATCCGATCGCTAGAACTACGGAATACAACAACCACTCCTATAAGGAACGAACTGCCTTTGAACCTGAATTGTCCAATTTCATACCCCTATTGACTTCCGATCGAGCCCACAACTTGGGCATCATCATAATATGGTGGGAGGAGTCATTTGGTGAGTTTTGAGTGAAATCCAATCGCTAGAACTATGCAATACACCAACCACTCCAATTCGGAACGAACTGCCTTCGAATTTGAATTGTCCAATTTCTTACCCCTATGGATTTCCGATCGCTCCCAAAATTTTGGCATCATCATAATATGGTGGGAGGAGTCATTTGGTGAGTTTTGAGTGAAATCCAATCGCTAGAACTACGGAATACACCAACCACTCCTATAAGGAACGAACTGCCTTTGAACCTGAATTGTCCAATTTCTTACCCCTATTGATTTCCGATCGAGCCCAAAACTTGGGCATCATCATAATATGGCGGGAGGAGTCATTTGGTCAGTTTTGAGTGAAATCCGATCGGTAGAACTACGGAATACAACAACCACTCCTATAAGGAACGAACTGCCTTTGAACCTGAATTGTCCAATTTCATACCCCTATTGACTTCCGATCGAGCCCAAAACTTGGGCATCATCATAATATGGTGGGAGGGGTCATTTGGTAAGTTTTGAGTGAAATCCAATCGCTAGAACTATGCAATACACCAACCACTCCAATTCGGAACGAACTGTCTTCGAACTTGAATTGTCCAATTTCTTACCCCTATGGATTTCCGATCGAGCCCAAAACTTGGGCATCATCAAAATATTGTGGGAGGACTCATTCGGTGAGTTTTGAGTGAAATCCGATTGCTAGAACTATGGAATACCCCAACCACTCCTATAAGGAACGAACTGGCTGTGAACCTGAATTGTCCAATTTCTTACACCTATTGATTTCCGATCGAGCCCAAAACTTTGGCATCATCATAATATGGTGGGAGGATTCATTTGGTAAGTTTTGAGTGAAATCCAATCGCTAGAACTATGCAATACACCAACCACTCCAATTCGGAACGAACTGTCTTCGAACTTGAATTGTCCAATTTCTTACCCCTATGGATTTCCGATCGAGCCCAAAACTTGGGCATCATCATAATATTGGGGGAGGAGTCATTTGGTGAGTTTTGAGTGAAATCCGATCTCTAGAACTATGGAATACACCAACCACTCCTATAAGGAACGAACTGCCTTTGAACCTGAATTGTCCAATTTCTTACCCCAATTGATTTCCGATCGAGCCCAAAACTTGGGCCTCATCATAATATGGTGGGAGGAGTCTTTTGGTGTGTTTTGAGTGATATCCAATCGCTAGAACTACGGAATACACCAACCACTCCTATAAGGAACGAATGACTTTGAACCTGAATTGTCCAATTTCTTACCCCTATTGATTTTCGATCGAGCCCAAAACTTGGGCCTCATCATAATATGGTGGGAAGAGTCTTTTGGTGAGTTTTGGGTGAAATCTAATCGCTAGAACTTCGGAATACACTAACCACTCCTATAAGGAACGAACTTCCCTCGAACTTCAATTGTCCAATTTCTTACCCCTATGGATTTCCGATCGAGCCCAAAACTTTGGCGTCATCATAATATGATGGGAGGAGTCATTTGGTGAGTTTTGAGTGAAATCCGATCTCTAGAACTACGGAATAAACCAACCACTCCTATAAGGAACGAACTGCGTTTGAACCTGAATTGTCCAATTTCTTACCGCTATTGATTTCCGACCGAGCCCAAAACTTGGGCATCATCATAATATGGTGGGAGGAGTAATTTGGTGAGTTTTGAGAGAAATCCAATCGCTAGAACTACGGAATACACCAGCCACTCCTATAAGGAACGAATGACTTTGAACCTGAATTGTCCAATTTCTTACCCCTATTGATTTTCGATCGAGCCCAAAACTTGGGCATCACCATGATATGGTGGGAGGAGTCATTTCGTGAGTTTTGAGTGAAATCCAATCGCTAAAACTACGGAATACACCAACCACTCCTATAAGGAACGAACTGCCTTTGAACCTGAATTGTCCAATTTCTTACCCCTATGGATTTCCGATCGAGCCCAAAACTTGGGCATCATCATAATACGGTGGGAGGAGTCATTTGGTGAGTTTTGGGTGAAATCCAATCGCTAGAACTACGTAATACACCAGCCACTCCTATAAGGAACGAACTTCCTTTGAACCTGAATTGTCCAATTTCTTACCCCTATTCATTTCCGATCAAGCCCAAAACTTGGGCCTCATCATAATATGGTGGGAGGAGTCTTTTGGTGTGTTTTGAGTGATATCCAATCGCTAGAACTACGGAATACACCAACCACTCCTATAAGGAACGAACTGCCTTTGAACCTGAATTGTCCAATTTCTTACCCCTATTGATTTCCGATCGAGCCCAAAACTTGGGCATCATCATAATGTGGTGGGAGGAGTCATTTGGTGAGTTTTGAGTGAAATCCAATCGCTAGAACTACGGAATGCACCAACCACTCCAATAAGGAACGAACTGCCTTTGAACCTGAATTGTCCAATTTCTTACCCCTATTGATTTCCGATCGAGCCCAAAACTTGGGCATCATCATAATATGGTGGGAGGAGTCATTTGGTGAGTTTTGAGTGAAATCCAATCGCTAGAACTATGCAATACACCAACCACTCCAATTCAGAACGAACTGTCTTCGAACTTGAATTGTCCCATTTCTTACCCCTACGGATTTCCGGTGGAGCCCAAAACTTGGGCATCATCATAATATTGTGGGAGGAGTCATTTGGTGAGTTTTGAGTGAAGTCCAATCGCTAGAACTACGTAATACACCAACCACTCCTATAAGGAACGAACTGCCTTTGAACCTGAATTGTCTAATTTCTTACCCCTATTGATTTCCGATCGAGCCCAAAACTTGGGCCTCATCATAATATGGTGGGAGGATTCATTTGGTGAGTGTTGAGTGAAATCCAATCGCTAGAACTACGGAATACACCAACCACTCCTATAAGGAACGAACTGCCTTTGAACCTGAATTGTCCAATTTCTTACCCCTATTGATTTCCGATCGAGCCCAAAACTTGGGCATCATCATAATATGGTGGGAGGAGTCATTTGGTCAGTTTTCAGTGAAATCCAATCGCTAGAACTGTGCAATACACCAACCACTCTAATTCGGAACGAACTTTCTTCGAACTTGAATTGTCCAATTTCTTACCCCTATGGATTTCCGATCGAGGCCAAAACGTGGGCATCATCATAATATGGTATGAGGAGTCATTTGGTGTGTTTTGAGTGAAATCCAATCGCTAGAACTACGGAATACACCAACCACTCCTATAAGGAACGAACTGCCTTTGAACCTGAATTGTCCAATTTCTTACCCCTATTGATTTCCGATCGAGCCCAAAACTTGGGCATCATCATAATATGGTGGGAGGAGTCATTTGGTGAGTTTTGAGTGATATCCAATCGCTAGAACTACGGAATACACCAACCACTCCTATAAGGAACGAACTGCCTTTGAACCTGAATTGTCCAATTTCTTACCCCTATTGATTTCCGATCGAGCCCAAAACTTGGGCATCATTATAATATGGTGGGAGGAGTCATTTGGTGAGTTTTGAGTGAAATCCAATCGCTAGAACTACGCAATACACCAACCAGTCCAATTCGGAACGAACTGCCTTTGAATTTGAATTGTCCAATTTCTGACACCTATGGATTTCCGATCGAGCCCGAAACCTGGGCAGCATCATAATATGGTGGGAGGAGTCATTTGGTGTGTTTTGAGTGAAATCCAATCGCTAGAATTATGCAATACACCAACCACTTCAATAAGGAACGAACTTCCTTTGAACTTGAATTGTCCAATTTCTTATACCTATGGATTTCCGATCGAGCCCAAAACATGGGCATCATCATAATAAGGTGGGAGGAGTAATTTGGTGAGTTTTGAGTGAAATCCAATCGCTAGAACTACGCAATACACCAACCACTCCAATTCGGAACGAAATGCCTTTGAACTTGAATTGCCCAATTTCTTACACCTATGGATTTCTGATCGAGCCCAAAACCTGGGCGTCATCATAATATGGTGGGTGGAGTCATTTGGGGAGTTTTGTGTGAAATCCAATTGCTAGAACTATGCAAAACACCAACGACTCCAATTCGGAATGAACTGCCTTTGAACTTGAATCGTCCAATTTCTTACACCTATTTATTTTCGATGGAGCCCAAAACTTGGGGATCATCGTAATATGCTGGGAGGAGTCATTTGGTGAGTTTTGAGTGAAATCCAATCAATAGAACTACGGAATACACCAAACAATTCTACAAGGAACGAACTGCCTTTGAACCTGAATTGTCCAATTTATAACCCCTATTGATTTCCGATCGAGCCCAAAACTTGGGCATCAACATAATATGGTGGGACGAGTCATTTGCTGAGTTTTGAGTGAAATCCAATCGCTAGAACAATGGAATACACCAAACACTTCTACAGGGATCGAACTGCCTTTGAACCTGAATTGTCCAATTCTACTCCCTACTGATTTCAGAACGAGCCCAAAACTTGGGAACCGTCATAATATGGTGGGAGGAAGCATTTGGTGTGTTTTGAGTGAAATCCAATCTCTAGAACTGTGGAATACACCAACCACTCCTATAAGGAACGAACTGCCTTTGAACTTGAGTTGTCCAATTTCTTACCCCTATTGATTTCCGATCGAGCCCAAAACTTGGGCATCAACATAATATGGTGGGAGGAGTCATTTGCTGAGTTTTGAGTGAAATCCAATCGCTAGAACAATGGAATACACCAAACACTTCTACAAGGAACGAACTGCCTTTGAACCTGAATTGTCCAATTCTACTCCCTATTGATTTCAGATCGAGCCCAAAACTTGGGAACCATCTTAATATGGTGGGAGGAATCATTTGGTGAGTTTTGAGTGAAATCCAATCGCTAGAACTACGGAATACACCAACCACTCCTATAAGGAACGAACTACCTTTGAACCTGAATTGTCCAATTTCTTACCCCTATTGATTTCCGATCGAGCCCAAAACTTGGGCATCATCATAATATGGTGGAAGGAGTCATTTGGGGAGTTTTGAGTGAAATCCAATTGCTAGAACTATGCAAAACACGAACGACTCCAATTCGGAACGAACTACCTTTGAACTTGAATTGTCCAATTTCTTATACCTATGGATTTCCGATCGAGCCCAAAACGTGGGCATCATCATAATTTTGTGGGAGGAGTCATTTGGTGATTTTTGAGTGAAATCCAGTCCCTAGAACTATGGAATACACCAAACACTCCAATAAGGAACGAACTGACTTTGAAACTGAGCTGTCCAATTTCTAACCCCTATTGATTTCTGATCGAGCCCAAAACTTGGGCATCATCGTAATATGGTGGGAGGAGTCATTTGGTGAGTTTTTATTGAAATCCAACAGCTAGAACAACGGAATACACCAACCACTCCTATAAGGAACGAACTGCCTTTGAACGTGAATTGTAAAATTTCTAACCCCTATTGATTTCCGATCAAGCCAAAAACTTGGTCATCACCATAATATGGTGGGAGGAGTCATTTGGTGAGTTTTGAGAGAATTCCAATAGCTAGAACTACGTAATACACCAACCACTCCTATAAGGAACGAACTGCCTTTGAACCTGAATTGTCCAATTCTAATCCCTATTTATTTCAGATCGAGCCCAAAACTTGGGAACCATCATAATATGGTGGGAGGAATCATATGGTGAGTTTTCAGTTAAATCCAATCGCTAGAACTAAGCAACACAACAACCACTCCAATTCGAAACGAACTTCCTTTGAAGTTGAATTGTCCAATTTCTTACACCTATGGATTTCCGATCGAGCCCAAAACTTGGGCATCATCATAATATGGTGGGAGGAGTCATTTCGTGAGTTTTGAGTGAAATCGAATCGCTAGAACTATGCAATACACCAACCACTCCAATTCGGAACGAACTGTCTTAGAACTTGAATTGTCCAATTTCGTACCCCTATGGATTTCTGATCGAGCCCAAAACTTGGGCATCATCATAATATGGTGGGAGGAGTCATTTGGTGAGTTTTGAGTGAAATCCAATCGCTAGAAATATGCAAAACACCAGCCACTCCAATTCGGAACGAACTGCCTTCGAACTTGAATTGTCCAATTTCTTACCCCTATGGATTTCCGATCGAACCCAAAACTTTGGCATCATCGTAATATGGCCGGAGGAGTCATTTGGTGAGTTTTGAGTGAAATCCGATCTCTAGAACTACGGAATACAACAACCACTCCAATAAGGAACGAACTGCCTTTGAACATGAATTGTCACATTTCTTAACCCTATTGATTTCCGATCGAGCCCAAAACTTGGGCATCATCATAATATGGTGGGAGGAGTCATTTCGTGAGTTTTGAGTGAAATCGAATCGCTAGAACTATGCAATACACCAACCACTCCAATTCGGAACGAACTGTCTTCGAACTTGAATTGTCCAATTTCTTACCTCTATGGATTTCTGATCTAACCCAAAACTTGCGCATCACCATAATATGGTGGGAGGAGTCATTTGGTGAGTTTTGAGTGAAATACAATCGCTAGAACTATGAAATACACCAACCACTCAAATTCGGAACGAACTGGCTTCGAACTTGAATTGTCCAATTTCTTACCCCTATGGATTTCCGATCGAGCCCAAAACTTTGGCATCATCATAATACGGTGGGAGGATTCATTTGGAAGGTTTTGAGTGAAATCCAATCGCTAGAACTACGCAATACAACAACCACTCCAATTCGGAACGAACTGTCTTCGAACTTGAATTGTCCAATTTCTTACCCCTACGGATTTCCGATCGAGCCCAAAACTTGGGCATCATCATAATATTGTGGGAGGAGTCATTTGGTGAGTTTTGAGTGAAATCCAATCGGTAGAACCACGGAATACACCAACCACTCCTATAAGGAACGAACAGCCTTTGAACTTGAATTGTCCAATTTCTTACCCCTATTGATTTCCGATCGAGCTCAAAACTTGGGCATCATCATAATATGGTGGGAGGAGTCATTTGGTGAGTTTTGAGTGAAATCCAATCGCTAGAACTATGCAATACTCCAACCAATCCAATTTGGAACGAACTGCCTTCGAACTTGAATTGTCCAATTTCTTACCCCTATGGATTTCCGATCGATCCCAAAACTTGGGAATCATCATAATATGATGGGAGGAGTCATTTGGTGAGTTTTGAGTGAAATCCAATCGCTAGAACTATGCAATACACCAACCACTCCAATTCGGAACGAACTGTCTTCGAACTTGAATTGTCCAATTTCTTACCCCTATGGATTTCCGATCGAGCCCAAAACTTTGGCATCATCATAATATGGTGGGAGGAGTCATTTGGTGGGTTTTGAGTGAAATCCAGGCGCTAGAACTACGGAATACACCAACCACTCCGATAAGGAACGAACAGCCGTTGAACTTGAATTGTCCAATTTCTTACCCCTAATGATTTCTGATCGAGCCCAAAACTTTGGTATCATCATAATATGGTGGGAGGAGTCATTTCGTGAGTTTTGAGTGAAATCCAATAGCTAGAACTACGGAATACACCAACCACTCCTATAAGGAACGAACTGCCTATGAACCGGAATTGTCCAATTTCTTACCCCTATTAATTTCCGATCGAGCCCAAAAGTTGGGCATCATCATAATATGGTGGGAGGAGTCATTTGGTGAGTTTTGAGTGAAATCCAATCGCTATAACTACGGAATACACCAACCACTCCCATAAAGAACGAACTGCCTTTAAACCTAAATTGTCCAATTTCTTACCCCTATTGATTTCCGATCGAGCCCAAAACTTGGGCATCATCATAATATGGTGGGAGGAGTCATTTGGTGAGTTTTGAGTGAAATCCGATCGCTAGAACTACGGAATACACCAACCACTCCTATAAGGAACGAACTGCCTTTAAACTTAAATTGTCCAATTTCTTACCCCTATTGATTTCCGATCGAGCCCAAAACTTGGACGTCACCATAATATGGTGGGAGGAGTCATTTGGTGAGTTTTGAGTGAACTCCAATCGCTAGAAGTACGGAATACACCAACCACTCCTATAAGGAACAAACTGCCTTTGAACCTGAATTGTCCAATTCACTATGCCAAAATTTGGCTTTAGCAACACTACATTGGCATCAGTAAACCTGAAAACTGATGTTGTTAGTACATTAGGCATTAATTTTATAAATTATGATGCTAAAGGGTAAAAATACATCAGCACAAATATTTTGTTTTTGTTGGCGATGCCTTGATGCCAATTTAGCATCATCTGTTCTAACGACTGATGCCTAAAGTGTTTCTTATTTTTTTTTTTGGTAAAGTGGGGGCGTATTTTTTGGCAGACACTGATGCTAAAAGTATAGTCAACGCCCCAGCTAAAAAATTTCACCCTCCCTCTCCTTTTTTCAGATTCCCCTCCAAACTCCGCTCCTCTCCCTCGCATTTTTTTCAATCCCTCCTAGAGTCCCTCACCTTTTTTCAGCCAAACTTCTATCTCCTGAAAAAAAAACTCACAATTTTTTGGATCTCCTCCATCTTCTTCTTCTCTTTCCTCCATCTGGACACTCAAAGCTTGGCCACTACAAAAATAACCTAAGGCATTCGAAGAAAGAGAGAGCCATATGCATCCTCGTCGTCGTCGAGAGAGAACCATCGAAGTCCCTTCGTTAGGGTTTCAACCTTCATCGTCGGCATCCTCTTCCTCAACGGCGTCCTCTTTCTCTCGGCGTTGTCCTGTGAGATTATTTAAGTTAGGGTTTCAATGTTTTGGGAAATTTCAGTTAGGGTTTCAATTTATTGGGTAATTTCTCTAATCTTACTCTGTCTTTTTCTCTCTTCGGCTGGCTCGTTTGTCTCTCTGGCTTGCCCTTTGTTCCTCCTTTGTAGGCCCTTATTATTATTTTTTTTTGCAATAATATCTTTTCAATTTATATAGAAATTGGGAAGTTTCTAAAGTAAAGATTTCTTGGTTTTTTTCTGGGCAAATTTTATGTGAATTGAAAATATGATTTTTGTTTTTGTTTTGGGGGATATTTTTCTGGATTTTAGGTTTGATTATAATAATGGTGATAATTGTAGTGATAGTTGTCGGTTTCATTATGATAATAGCCAATATGTTTTTGATGGTCTGAGTTATTTCCCACCCTCTCTGCACCCCAAACCATTTCCTTGGGCAGTCAATTCTCTTCGATTCAAAGGTATTTTCATCTTTTGTTTATTCAACAATTGTTGTATAGTTATTTGATTTTGATTATTTCAAAATAAAATCTATTTTTTTTGTCTTAATAACAAGGTCGTTGCAGCCCCTCAACCATTGAACTGGCGAACTCTTCGTCTCCCCACTTCCTTCATATGCTGCCTTTCTGTTAGGTATGAATACCATTTGCTCTGTATAATTGAGTTTTGAGTTTTGGAACATTTATTTAGCCATTTATTTGAGTTTTCTGTTGTGCTTGAGATATTTGTTTGGCCATCTATGATTTACTGAAAGCTACATATGCTGGATCTGGTGGTGACAATGTTGGAAGTGGGTCATGTAAGTGTTTATTTGTTTCAAGGGTTGTTTGCTTTTGTCTATGAGCTTTGCTATATTTTTATTTTCATTATTGTATTTTTTGTCAAAGAAACTTATCTTTATTCTTGTTATTATTAGTCTTTTTTTGTCAAAGACATGTCTTTATATTTTAGCTAGTGGCAGGGTCATGGCCCCATCAATTAACTGGTCAATTTAGCAAATATATTTGTTTCCCTTAGTATTGGATATTTGATGTTTCCTGTGATGTCTTTTATTATGTTGCTGCGTTGAGTTAAATGAGAAACAAAATGTTGTTTTAAGATGATTAGTGAAACTTGGAGTGCAAAGGCATAGACTATTTTGAGTTTGAAGACTGATTTGGTCTCAAGCTCTCCCAAAATATAATATCTAACAGATTTTGTTTTAATTTTTGCAGTAGCCTGTTTGAAATACTTGCTTAATGAAGTATGATGTTCAATTATTTATTGATGAATAATTCATGTCTCAAGCAGCTTTAAAAGCTCAATATTGTAATTATTTTTGTTGTTGTTGTTTTATTCAGGGAATTATATAGTAGTAAGTTGCTCTATTTGAGGATTTGAGTATTCTCTCTCTGTTTTTGTGTTTGTAAATGCGCAGGATGAAACTTAGGGTTGTTAGCTTAAGGCAAAAATAACAATAAGAAGAAGAAAAGAAGAAGGATATGGCATTAGGATTGAGGGTAAGTTATTTAATATGGCATCCGGAATTGGTACTTATGGTATTTGAGTGATACATGTTGATTTAATTTGAGTTTGTATGTTTGGTAGTGCTTTAATAAATCAGAAGTTAGAATCTACATTCATAATTCGGGGGCTTGCAAATCAATACGAATTTTTAGATTGCTGGTCTTCCTCAAAAAGGAAAAGAAAAAGAAACGGTTAATTGTCACATGCAGAAAATAGCATTATTCATAGTTTTTGCTTAGATTTCGTACTGTTTGTGAATTTAGGTAATTAATTATTGTGGGCTGATGTATGTATTATTATTCTTAAATTGGGTTTGCTGAATTCAAAGCCTACAATTGAGTTGCTATATAATTCAGAGGAGTTGATGCTGTATCAATTTACTCAGTGATTATGACGAGGATTTGAAACAGGTTGGATAATGCACTTTTGAATTGTATAGCATAACAAGATGTTCTTGCTACTTTTAAGCTCTTTTGCATACTTTGAAAGAGGTAGTTACCAATACCTGGAAATTTATTTTGAAAAAAAAATATATTAATGGGATAAAGATGTGTTCATTGTCAATGTTACATTACACTCTGCTCTTTAGTTCTGTTTTTCTTAAATGATTGTTTGATTAAAATATTTGTGTTATTCACACCCATTAAATTTACTTACTCTAAAATGTATTAAGATCATTTTTGTTGTCTTCAAGGGTGGGCTCAGTTCTTCTCTACTGGGAAGGACTTGCAATGGCGTTTTCTGCTGTATGGATTTTTTTCTTCCATTTATGTTTCTTTTTTCTCAGTTCCTTTTGTTTTTTTTTTCTTTTTCGGTTCCAATATTGTAGCTTTGAGAACAACCATTGACTCGAAGGCCCAGAGTTGTTGGGGCTCGCAAGTTATGACACAAACTGCTCATGATGAAGAAAGAAGACGGAATCTCAACTCTGCTTTGAATTAGATATGTACGTGTGCATTTTGAGATCACCAAGGGGCATTTACTTGTGCATTTTGAGATCACCAAGGGGACTAATTATGGTTGGCATTTGAGTTAAATGTGTCTAGAATTGATTTGCGTGTTCTTTTTGTTTTTGTGCCAAATTTGCATATGCTATGTCTCTTTATATCTAAATGCATATCCTAATTCTTCTTATTATGTTTTTCTTCTTTTTGTTCTCACTTGATATGCTGAGGTCTGGTTGCATATGGTTTACCATTGACTCTTATCTTACTCTTAACAGAAAAATTTGGCTTACTCTCTACTCCATCACATAATCATTTAATTCCTATTTGAAACATGATGTGGGATCCATTTAATGACTTCTTGTTATCTAATTAGATTGGTTGACAAATTCTGTTTTTTTGGTAGTTAGGTCTGTGTTAATATGAACCTTGTGTAATTTTTTTTCACAGCAATGTGCCTCTGTTTTTTAGGTAGTTAGGTCTGTCAATTGAGAAAAAATGCTAGCTCTGCTTGTCCAACTCTCTACCCC
The DNA here is from genome assembly GCA_005406145.1 of Prunus yedoensis. Lineage (NCBI taxonomy): Eukaryota > Viridiplantae > Streptophyta > Magnoliopsida > Rosales > Rosaceae > Prunus > Prunus yedoensis. Next base: position 307,132 of record BJCG01002419.1, on the reverse strand, counting down.
ATCACATGATCATTTAATTGCTAGTTTAAACATGAAGTGGGATCCAATTAATGACTTCTTGTTATCTAATTAGATTGATTGACAAATTAGATTTTCTTGTTCACCAATATGATTTCGTAAATTTGCATATTGGTTCATTTGAAGTGACAACATATCTTATGCAAATTTAGTACCTTGCATTTTTTAAGCTTATGTTCATATTTTGTGTTTACATTCTATGTATTTTCTTTTTCCAGTATAGAGCTAGAAGGAAGGACACCCAAATGGAATTGGATGAGGTGCGAGAAGAATTGGCAAGTCATGTCCTAGAATGGCTTTTTGATTAAGCTAAACATTCCTTCATTTTATATGTCTTTCTAGCAAGTATTTTGCTTATGCATAGACAAGTATGGATAATTTGTGGTGTAGGGTTGGTAAATTTGTGATTTGGATGTGACAAGTATGGATCATTCAAATATTTTGCTTATATATATAGACAATTATGGATATATTTAAATTACTGTTGATACTATTGCAGTAACTAAGTAAAGTGTGATGTGAAACAAGCAAAATACCTACTCTTTTCTTACATAAATGATGCCTATTGTTTATAACAACTTCAGTTTTCCAGAAATAACTGAAGTTGAAAGATAAAAACTACAACCAGACATCTATTATCACTGATGCCTAAAACGAGAAGTAGCATCAGCATTTATGTAACCACCAGCACTATTGGAGGCTTTTCACGTCCGCAAAATAAAAAAAGCGATGATGTATAACATAATTCACAACACCATTATTTGTTTCTACGATGTTGTAATTAATAATATGCATCAGCATAGTAGATATAACTGATGCTGTTAGACCTCTTTAGCATCATCCCTTTTAAAGCTACTGATGATGTTAGACCTCTTTAGCCTCCTCTCTTTTGAAAGTACTGATGCTGTTTCGGGTTTAGGCGTCAGAAGTCAACCTTTTTTTGGCACCCGGAAACCATTTAGGCATCGGAGTTTACTTCATATCCGATGTAGTAAGTGATAAACAGCGACGGAGAATATCCGTTGCCTATTACATAGGAATAGGCAACAGTCACCAATACCACGGTATTTATGTGTAATAGGCAACGGATTTTATCCGTTGCTAAAGCCCTTTTTTGGCATAGTGATTTCTTACCCCAATTGATTTCCGATCGAGCCCAAAACTTGGGCATCATCATAATATGGTGGGAGGAGTCATTTGGAGAGTTTTGAGTGAAATCCAATCGCTAGAACTATGCAATACACCAACCACTCCAATTCGGAACGAACTGTCTTCGAACTTGAATTGTCCAATTTCTTACCCCTATGGATTTCCGATCGAGCCCAAAACTTGGGCATCATCATAATATGGTGGGAGGAGTCATTTGGTGAGTTTTGAGTGAAATCCAATCGCTAGAACTACGGAATACACCAACCACTCCTATATGGAACGAACTGCCTTCGAACCTGAATTGTCCAATTTCTTACCCCTATTGATTTCCGATCGAGCCCAAAACTTGGGCATCATCATAATATGGTGGGAGGAGTCATTTGGTGAGTTTTGAGTGAAATCCAATCGCTAGAACTATGCAATACACCAACCACTCCAATTCGGAACGAACAGTCTTCGAACTTGAATTGTCCAATTTCTTACCCCTATGGATTTCCGATCGAGCCCAAAACTTGGGCATCATCATAATATGGTGGGAGGAGTCATTTGGTGAGTTTTGAGTGAAATCCAATCGCTAGAACTACGGAATACACCAACCACTCCTATAAGGAACGAACTGCCTTTGAACCTGAATTGTCCAATTTCTTACCCCTATTGATTTCCGATCGAGCCCAAAACTTGGGCATCATCATAATATGGTGGGAGGAGTCATTTGGTGTGTTTGAGTGAAATCCAATTGCTATAACTACGGAATACACCAACCACTCCTATAAGGAACGAACTGCCTTTGAACCTGAATTGTGCAAATTCTTACCCCTATTGATTTTCGATCGGGCCCAAAACTTGGGCATCATCATAAAATAGTGGGGGGAGTCATTTGGTGAGTTTTGAGTGAAATCCAATTGCTAGAACTATGCAATACACCAACCACTCCAGTTCGGAACGAACTGCCTTCGAACTTGAATTGTCCAATTTCTTACCCCTATGGATTTCGGATCGAGCCTAAAACTTTGGCATCATCATAATATGGTGGGAGGAGTCGTTTGGTGAGTTTTGAGTGAAATCCAATTGCTAGAACTACGGAATACACCAACCACTCCTATAAGGAACGAACTGCCTTTGAACCTGAATTGTCCAATTTCTTACCCCTATTGATTTCCGATCGAGCCCAAAACTAGGGCAGGATCAAGACATGGTGGGAGGAGTCATTTGGTGAGTTTTGAGTGAAATCCAATCGCTAGAACTACGGAATACACCAACCACTCCTATAAGGAACGAACTGCCTTTGAACCTGAATTGTCCAATTTCATACCCCTATTGATTTCCGATGGAGCCCACAACTTGGGCATCATCATAAAATAGTGGGGGGAGTCATTTGGTGAGTTTTGAGTGAAATCCAATTGCTAGAACTATGCAATACACCAACCACTCCAGTTCGGAACGAACTGCCTTCGAACTTGAATTGTCCTTTTTCTTACCCCTACGGATTTCCGATCGAGCCCAAAACTTGGGCATGATCATAATATGGTGGGAGGATTTATTTGGTGAGTTTGGAGTGAAATCCGATTGCTAGAACTACGGAATACACCAACCACTCCTATAAGGAACGAACTGCCTTTGAACCTGAATTGTCCAATTTCTTACCCCTATTGATTTCCGATCGAGCCCAAAACTTTGGCATCATCATAATATGGTGGGAGGAGTCATTTGGTGAGTTTTGAGTGAAATCCAATCGCTAGAACTACAGAATACACCAACCACTCCTATAAGGAACGAACTGCCTTTGAACCTGAATTGTCCAATTTCTTACCCCTATTGATTTCCGATCGAGCCCAAAACTTGGGCATCATCATAATATGGTGGGAGGAGTCATTTGGTGAGTTTTGAGTGAAATCCAATCAGTAGAACTACGGAATACACCAACCACTTCTATAAGGAACGAACTGCCTTTGAACCTTAATTGTCCAATTTCTTACCCCAATTGATTTCCGATCGAGCCCAAAACTTGGGCATCATCATAATATGGTAGGAGGGGTCATTTGGTGAGTTTTGAGTGAAATCCAATCGCGAGAACTATGCAATACACCAACCACTCCTATAAGGAACGAACTGCCTTTGAACCTGAATTGTCCAATTTCTTACCCCTATTGATTTCCGATCGAGCCCAAAACTTGGGCATCATCATAATATGGTGGGAGGAGTCATTTGGTGAGTTTTGAGTGAAATCCAATCGCTAGAACTACAGAATACACCAACCACTCCTATAAGGAACGAACTGCCTTTGAACCTGAATTGTCCAATTTCTTACCCCTATTGATTTCCGATCGAGCCCAAAACTTGGGCATCATCATAATATGGTGGGAGGAGTCATTTGGTGTGTTTTGAGTGAAATCCAATCGCTAGAACTACGGAATACACCAACCACTCCTATAAGGAACGAACTCCCTTTGAACCTGAATTGTCCAATTTCATACCCCTATTGATTTCCGATCGAGCCCACAACTTGGGCATCATCATAAAATAGTGGGGGGAGTCATTTGGTGAGTTTTGAGTGAAATCCAATTGCTAGAACTATGCAATACGCCAACCACTCCAGTTCGGAACGAACTGCCTTCGAACTTGAATTGTCCTTTTTCTTACCCCTACGGATTTCCGATCGAGCCCAAAACTTGGGCATGATCATAATATGGTGGGAGGATTTATTTGGTGAGTTTGGAGTGAAATCCGATCGCTAGAACTACGGAATACACCAACCACTCCTATAAGGAACGAACTGCCTTTGAACCTGAATTGTCCAATTTCTTACCCCTATTGATTTCAGATCGAGCCCAAAACTTGGGCATCATCATAATATGGTGGGAGGAGTCATTTGGTGAGTTTTGAGTGAAATCCAATCGCTAGAACTATGCAATACACCAACCACTCCAATTCGGAACGAACTGTCTTCGAACTTGAATTGTCCAATTTCTTACCCCTATGGATTTCCGATCGAGCCCAAAACTCGGGCAGCATCATAATATGGTGGGAGGAGTCATTTGGTGAGTTTTGACTGAAATCCAATCTCTAGAACTATGCAGGACACCAACCACTCCAATTCTGAACGAACTGCCTTCGAACATGAATTGTCCAATTTCTTACCCCTATGGATTTCCGATCGAGCCCAAAACTTTGGCATCATCATAATATGGTGGGAGGAGTCATTTGGTGAGTTTTGAGTGAAATCCAATCGCTAGAACTACAGAATACACCAACCACTCCTATAAGGAACGAACTGCCTTTGAACCTGAATTGTCCAATTTCTTACCCCTATTGATTTCCGATCGAGCCCAAAACTTGGGCATCATCATAATATGGTGGGAGGAGTCATTTGGTGAGTTTTAAGTGAAATCCAATCAGTAGAACTACGGAATACACCAACCACTTCTATAAGGAACGAACTGCCTTTGAACCTGAATTGTCCAATTTCTTACCCCAATTGATTTCCGATCGAGCCCAAAACTTGGGCATCATCATAATATGGTAGGAGGGGTCATTTGGTGAGTTTTGAGTGAAATCCAATCGCGAGAACTATGCAATACACCAACCACTCCTATAAGGAACGAACTGCCTTTGAACCTGAATTGTCCAATTTCTTACCCCTATTGATTTCCGATCGAGCCCAAAACTTGGGCATCATCATAATATGGTGGGAGGAGTCATTTGGTGAGTTTTGAGTGAAATCCAATCGCTAGAACTACAGAATACACCAACCACTCCTATAAGGAACGAACTGCCTTTGAACCTGAATTGTCCAATTTCTTACCCCTATTGATTTCCGATCGAGCCCAAAACTTGGGCATCATCATAATATGGTGGGAGGAGTCATTTGGTGTGTTTTGAGTGAAATCCAATCGCTAGAACTACGGAATACACCAACCACACCTATAAGGAACGAACTGCCTTTGAACCTGAATTGTCCAATTTCATACCCCTATTGATTTCCGATCGAGCCCACAACTTGGGCATCATCATAAAATAGTGGGGGGAGTCATTTGGTGAGTTTTGAGTGAAATCCAATTGCTAGAACTATGCAATACGCCAACCACTCCAGTTCGGAACGAACTGCCTTCGAACTTGAATTGTCCAATTTCTTACCCGTATGGATTTCCGATTGAGCCCAAAACTTGGGCATCATCATAATATGGTAGGAGGGGTCATTTGGTGAGTTTTGAGTGAAATCCAATCGCGAGAACTGTGCAATACACCAACCACTCCAATTCGTAACGAACTGTCTTCGAACTTGAATTGTCCAATTTCTTACCCCTATGGATTTCCGATCGATCCCAAAACTGGGGCATCATCATAATATGTGGGAGGAGTCATTTGTTGTGTTTTGAGTGAAATCCAATCACTATAACTACGGAATAAACCAACCACTCCTATAAGGAACGAACTGCCTTTAAACCTAAATTGTCCAATTTCTTACCCCTATGGATTTCCGATCGAGCTCAAAACTTGGGCATCATCATAATATGTGGGAGGAGTCATTTGGTGAGTTTTGAGTGAAATCCGATCGCTAGAACTAGGGAATACACCAACCACTCCTATAAGGAACGAACTGCCTTTGAACCTGAATTGTCCAATTTCATACCCCTATTGATTTCCGATCGAGCCCACAACTTGGGCATCATCATAAAATAGTGGTCGGAGTCATTTGGTGAGTTTTGAGTGAAATCCAATTGCTAGAACTATGCAATACACCAACCACTCCAGTTCGGAACGAACTGCCTTCGAACTTGAATTGTCCTTTTTCTTACCCCTACGGATTTCCGATCGAGCCCAAAACTTGGGCATGATCATAATATGGTGGGAGGATTTATTTGGTGAGTTTGGAGTGAAATCCGATCGCTAGAACTACGGAATACACCAACCACTCCTATAAGGAACGAACTGCCTTTGAACCTGAATTGTCCAATTTCTTACCCGTATGGATTTCCGATCGAGCCCAAAACTTGGGCATCATCATAATATGGTGGGAGGAGTCATTTGGTGAGTGTGGAGTGAAATTCGATCGCTAGAACTACGTAATACACCAACCACTCCTATAAGGAACGAACTGCCTTTGAACCTGAATTGTCCAATTTCTTACCCCTATTGATTTCCGATCGAGCCCAAAACTTGGGCATCATCATAATATGGTGGGAGGAGTCATTTGGTGAGTTTTGAGTGAAATCCAATCGCTAGAACTATGCAATACACCAACCACTCCAATTCGGAACGAACTGTCTTCGAACTTGAATTGTCCAATTTCTTACCCCTATGGATTTCCGATCGAGCCCAAAACTCGGGCATCATCATAATATGGTGGGAGGAGTCATTTGGTGAGTTTTGACTGAAATCCAATCTCTAGAACTATGCAGGACACCAACCACTCCAATTCTGAACGAACTGCCTTCGAACATGAATTGTCCAATTTCTTACCCCTATGGATTTCCGATAGAGCCCAAAACTTTGGCATCATCATAATATGGTGGGAGGAGTCATTTGGTGAGTTTTGAGTGAAATCCAATCGCTAGAACTACAGAATACACCAACCACTCCTATAAGGAACGAACTGCCTTTGAACATGAATTGTCCAATTTCTTACCCCTATTGATTTCCGATCGAGCCCAAAACTTGGGCATCATCATAATAAGGTGGGAGGAGTCATTTGGTGAGTTTTGAGTGAAATCCAATCACTAGAACTACGGAAAACACCAACCACTCCTATAAGGAACGAACTGCCTTTGAACCTGAATTGTCCAATTTCTTACCCCAATTGATTTCCGATCGAGCCCAAAACTTGGGCATCATCATAATATGGTAGGAGGGGTCATTTGGTGAGTTTTGAGTGAAATCCAATCGCGAGAACTATGCAATACACCAACCACTCCAATTCGGAACGAACTGTCTTCGAACTTGAATTGTCCAATTTCTTACCCCTATGGATTTCCGATCGATCCCAAAACTGGGGCATCATCATAATATGTGGGAGGAGTCATTTGTTGTGTTTTGAGTGAAATCCAATCACTATAACTACGGAATACACCAACCACTCCTATAAGGAACGAACTGCCTTTGAACCTGAATTGTCCAATTTCTTACCCCTATTGATTTCCGATCGAGCCCAAAACTTGGGCATCATCATAATATGGTGGGAGGAGTCATTTGGTGAGTTTTGAGTGAAATCCAATCGCTAGAACTATGCAATACACCAACCACTCCAATTCGGAACGAACTGTCTTCGAACTTGAATTGTCCAATTTCTTACCCCTATGGATTTCCGATCGAGCCCAAAACTCGGGCATCATCATAATATGATGGGAGGAGTCATTTGGTGAGTTTTGACTGAAATCCAATCTCTAGAACTATGCAGGACACCAACCACTCCAATTCTGAACGAACTGCCTTCGAACATGAATTGTCCAATTTCTTACCCCTATGGATTTCCGATAGAGCCCAAAACTTTGGCATCATCATAATATGGTGGGAGGAGTCATTTGGTGAGTTTTGAGTGAAATCCAATCGCTAGAACTACAGAATACACCAACCACTCCTATAAGGAACGAACTGCCTTTGAACCTGAATTGTCCAATTTCTTACCCCAATTGATTTCCGATCGAGCCCAAAACTTGGGCATCATCATAATATGGTAGGAGGGGTCATTTGGTGAGTTTTGAGTGAAATCCAATCGCGAGAACTATGCAATACACCAACCACTCCAATTCGGAACGAACTGTCTTCGAACTTGAATTGTCCAATTTCTTACCCCTATGGATTTCCGATCGATCCCAAAACTGGGGCATCATCATAATATGTGGGAGGAGTCATTTGTTGTGTTTTGAGTGAAATCCAATCACTATAACTACGGAATACACCAACCACTCCTATAAGGAACGAACTGCCTTTAAACCTAAATTGTCCAATTTCTTACCCCTATGGATTTCCGATCGAGCCCAAAACTTGGGCATCATCATAATATGTGGGAGGAGTCATTGGGTGAGTTTTGAGTGAAATCCGATCGCTAGAACTAGGGAATACACCAACCACTCCTATAAGGAAGGAACTGCCTTTGAACTTGAATTGTCCAATTTCTTACCCCTATGGATTTCCGATCGAGCCCAAAACTCGGGCATCATCATAATATGGTGGGAGGAGTCATTTGGTGAGTTTTGACTGAAATCCAATCTCTAGAACTATGCAGGACACCAACCACTCCAATTCGGAATGAACTGTCTTCGAACTTGAATTGTCCAATTTCTTACCCCTACGGATTTCCGATCGAGCCCAAAACTGGGGCATCATCATAATATGGTGGCAGGAGTCATTTGGTGAGTTTTGAGTGAAATCCAATCGCTAGAACTACGGAATACACCAACCACTCCTATAAGGAACGAACTTCATTTGAACCTGAATTGTCCAAGTTCTTACCCCTATTGATTTCCGATCGAGCCCAAAACTTGGGCATCAACGTAATATGGTGGGAGGAGTCATTTGGTGAGTTTTGAGTGAAATCCAATCGCTAGAACTACGGAATACACCAACCACTCCTACAAGGAACGAACTGCCTTTGAACCTGAATTGTCCAATTTCTTACCCCTATTGATTTCTGATCGAGCCCAAAACTTGGGCATCATCATAATATGGTGGGAGGAGTCATTTGGTGAGTTTTGAGTGAAATCCAATCGCTAGAACTACGGAATACACCAACCACTCCTATAAGGAACGAACTGCCATTGAACATGAATTGTCCAATTTCTTACCCCTATTCATTTCCGATCGAGCCCAAAACTTGGGCATCATCATAATATGGTGGGAGGAGTCAGTTGGTGAGTTTTGAGTGAAATCCAATCACTAGAACTACGGAATACACCAGCCACTACAACAAGGAACGAACTGCCTTTGAACCTGAATTGTCCAATTTCTTACCCCTATTGATTTCCGATCGAGCCCAAAACTTGGCCATCATCATAATATGGTGGGAGGAGTCTTTTGGTGGGTTTTGAGTGAAATCCAATGGCTAGAACTACGGAATACACCAGCCACTCCTATAAGGAACGAACTGCCTTTGAACCTGAATTGTCGAATTTCTTACCCCTATTGATTTCTGATCGAGCCCAAAACTTGGGCATCATCATAATATGGTGGGAGGAGTCATTTGGTGTGTTTTGGGGGAAATCCAATTGCAAGAACTATGCAATACATAAACCACTCCAATTCGGAATGAACTGTCTTCGAACTTGAATTGTCCAATTTCTTACCCCATTGGACTTCCGATCGTTCCCAAAACTTGGGTATCATCATAATATGCTGGGAGGAGTCAGTTGGTGAGTTTTGAGTGAAATCCAATCGCTAGAACTACGGAATACACCAACCACTGCTATAAGGAACGAACTGCCTTTGAACCTAAATTGTCCAATTTCTTACCCCCACTGATTTCCGATCGAGCCCAAAACATGGGAATCATCATAATATGGTGGGAGGAGTCATTTGATGAGTTTTGAGTGAAATCCAAACGTTAGAACTACGAAATACACCAATCACTCCTATAAGGAACGAACTACCTTTGAACCTGAATTGTCCAATTTCTTACCCCTATTGATTCGATCAGGCCGAAAAGTTGGGCATCAACATAACATGGTGGGAGGAGTCATTTGGAGAGTTTTGAGTGAAATCCAATCGCTAGAACTATGGAATACACCAACCACTCCTATAAGGAACGGACTGCCTTTGAACCTGAATTGTCCAATTTCTTACCCCTATTGATTTCCGATCGATCCCAAAACTTGGGCATCATCATAATATGGTGGGAGGAGTCATTTGGCGAGTTTTGAGTGAAATCCAATCGCTAGAACTACGGAACGCACCAACCAAACCTATAAGGAACGAACAGCCTTTGAACCTGAATTGTCCAATTTCTTTCCCCTATTGATTTCCGATAGAGGACAAAAGTTGGGCATCATCATAATACGGTGGGAGGAGTCATTTGGTTAGTTTTGAGTGAAATCCAATCGCTAGAACTACGGAATACACCGACCACTCCTATAAGGAACGAACTGCCTTTGAACCTGAATTGTCCAATTTCTTACCCCTACTGAATTTCGATCGAGCCCAAAACTTGGGCATTATCATAATATGGTGGGAGGAGTCAGTTGATGAGTTTTGAGTGAAATCCAATCGCTAGAACTACGGAATACACCAACCACTCCTATAAGGAACGAACTGCCTTTGGACTTGAATTGTCCAATTTCTTACCCCTATTGATTTCCGATCGAGCCCAAAACATGGGCATCATCATAATATGGTGGGAGGAGTCATTTGGTAAGTTTGAGTGAAATCCATTCGCTAGAACTACGGAATACACCAACCACTCCTATAAGGAACGAACAGCCTTCGAACTTGAATTGTCCAATTTCTTACCCCTATTGATTTCCGATCGAGCCCAAAACTTGGGCATCATCATAATATTGTGGGAGGAGTCATTTGGTGAGTTTTGAGTGAAATCGAATCGCTAGAACTATGCAATACACCAACCACTCCAATTCGGAACAAACTGTCTTCGAACTTTAATTGTCCAATTTCTTACCCCTATGGAATTCCGATCGAGCCCAAAACTTGGGCATCATCATAATATGGTGGGAGGAGTCATTTGGTGAGTTTTGAGTGAAATCCGATGGCTAGAACTACGGAATACACCAACCACTCCTATAAGGAACGAACAGCCTTCGAACTTGAATTGTCCAATTTCTTACCCCTATTGATTTCCGATCGAGCCCAAAACTTGGGCATCATCATAATATTGTGGGAGGAGTCATTTGGTGAGTTTTGAGTGAAATCGAATCGCTAGAACTATGCAACACACCAACCACTCCAATTCGGAACAAACTGTCTTCGAACTTTAATTGTCCAATTTCTTACCCCTATGGAATTCCGATCGAGCCCAAAACTTGGGCATCATCATAATATGGTGGGAGGAGTCATTTGGTGAGTTTTGAGTGAAATCCGATGGCTAGAACTACGGAATACACCAACCACTCCTATAAGGAACGAACTGCCTTTGAACCTGAATTGTCCAAATTCTTACCCCTATTGATTTCCGATCAAGCCCACAACTTGGGTATCATCATAATATGGCGGGAGGAGTCATTTGGTGAGTTTTGAGTGAAATCCAATCGCTAGAACTACGGAATACACCAACCACTCCTATAAGGAACGAATAGCCTTTGAACCTGAATTGTCCAATTTCTTACCCCTATTGATTTCCGATCGAGCCCAAAACTTGGGCATCATCATAATATGGTGGAAGGAGTCATTTGGTGACTTTTGAGTGAAATCCAATCGCTAGAACTACGGAATACGCCAACCACTCCTATAAGGAACGAACTGCCTTTGAACCTGAATTGTCCAATTTCTTACCACTATTGATTTCCGAACGAACCCAAAACTTGGGCATCATCATAATATGGTGGGAGGAGTCATTTGGTGAGTTTTGAGGGAAATGCATTCGCTAGAACTACAGAATACACCAACGACTCCTATAAGGAACGAATTGCCTTTCAACCTGAATTGTCCAATTTCTTACCCCTATGGATTTCCGATCGAGCCAAAACTTGGGCATCATCATAATATGGTGGGAGGAGTCATTTGGTGAGTTTTGACTGAAATCCAATCGCTAGAACTATGCAATACACCAACCACTCCAATTCAGAACGAACTGCCTTCGAACTTCAATTGTCCAATTTCTTTCCCCTATGGATATCCGATCGAGCCCAAAACTTGGGCAACAACATAATATGGTGGGAGGAGTCATTTGGTGAGTTTTAAGTGAAATGCAATCGCTAGAACTACAGAATACACCAACCTCTCCTATAAGGAACAAAATGCCTTCGAACCTGAATTGTCCAATTTCTTACCCCTATTGATTTCCGATCGAACCTAAAACTTGGGCATCATCATAATATGGTGGAAGGAGTCATTTAGTGAGTTTTGAGTGAAATCGATTTGCTAGAACTACGGAATACACCAACCACTCCTATATGGAACGAACTGCCTTCGAAACTAAATTGTCCAATTTTTTACCCCTATTGATTTCCGATCGAGCCCAAAACTTGGGCATCATCATAATATGGTGGAAGGAGTCATTTGGGGAGTTTTGAGTGAAATCCAATCGCTAGAACTACGGAATACACCAACCACTCCTATAAGGAACGAACTGCCTTTGAACCTGAATCGTCCAATTTCTTACCCCTATTGATTTCCGATCGAGCCCAAAACTTGGGCATCATCATAATATGGTGGGAGGAGTCATTTGGTGAGTTTTGAGTGAAATCCAATCCCTAGAACTACGGAATACACCATCAACTCCTGTAAGGAATGAACTGCCTTTGAACCTGAATTGTCCAATTTCTTACCCCTATTGGTTTCCGATCGAGCCCAAAACTTGGGCATCATCATAATATGGTGGGAGGAGTCATTTAGTGAGTTTTGAGTGAAATCCAATCGCTAAAACTACGGAATACACCAACCACTCCTATAAGCATCGAACTGCCTTTGAACCTGAATTGTCCAATTTCTTACCCCTATTGATTTCCGATCGAGCCCAAAACTTGGGCATCTTCATAATATGGTGGGAGGAGCCATTTGGTGAGTTTTGAGGGAAATCCAATCGCTAGAACTATGCAATACACCAACCACTCCCATTCGGAACGAACTGTCTTCGAACTTGAATTGTCCAATTTCTTACCCCTACGGATTTCCGATGGAGCCCAAAACTTGGGCATCATCATAATATTGTGGGAGGAGTCATTTGGTGAGTTTTAAGTGAAGTCCAATCGCTAGAACTACGGAATACACCAACCACTCCTATAAGGAACGAACTGCCTTTGAACCTGAATTGTCCAATTTCTTACCCCTATTGATTTCCGATCGAGCCCAAAACTTGGGCATCACCATAATATGGTGGGAGGAGTCATTTGGTGAGTTTTGGGAGAAATCCAATCGCTAGAACTACGGAATACACCAACCACTCCTATATGGAACGAACTGCATTTGAACCTGAATTGTCCAATTTCTTACCCCTATTGATTTCCGATCGAGCCCAAAACTTAGGCATCATCATAATATGGTGGGAGGCGTCATTTGGTGAGTTTTGAGTGAAATCCAATCGCTAGAACTACGGAATACATCAACCACTCCTATAAGGAACGAACTGCCTTTGAACCTGAATTGTCCAATTTTTTACCCCTATTGATTTCCGATCGATCCCAAAACTTGGGCATCATCATAATATGGTGGGAGGAGTCACTTGGAGAGTTTTGAGTGAAATCTAATCGCAAGAACTACGGAATACACCAGCCACCCCTATATGGAACGAACTGCCTTTGAACCTGAATTGTCCAATTTCTTACCCCTACTGATTTCCGATCGAGTCCAAAACTTCGGCATCATCATAATATGGTGGGCGGAGTCATTTGGTGAGTTTTGAGTGAAATCCAATCGCTAGAACTATGCAATACACCAACCACTCCAATTCGGAACGAACCGCCTTCGAACTTGAATTGTCCAATTTCTTACCCCTATGGATTTCCGATCGAGCCCAAAACTTTGGCATCATCGTAATATGGTGGGAGGAGTCATTTTGCGAGTTTTCAGTGAAATCCAATCGCTAGAACTACGGAATACACCAACCGCACCTATAAGGGACAAACTGTCTTTGAACCTGAATTGTCCAATTTCTTACCCCTATTGTTTTCCGATCGAGCCCAAAACTTGGGCATCATCATAATATGGTGGGAGGAGTCATTTGGTGAGTTTTGAGTGAAATCCAATCGCAAGAACTACGGAATGCACCAACCACTCCTATAAGGAACGAACTTCCTTGGAACCTGAATTGTCCAATTTCTTACCCCTATTGATTTCCGATCGAGCCCAAAACATGGACATCATCATAATATGGTGGGAGGAGTCATTTGGTGAGTTTTGAGGGAAATCCATTCGCTAGAACTATGCAATACACCAACCACTCCAATTCGGAACGAACTGTCTTCGAACATTAATTGTCAAATTTCTTACCCCTATGGATTTCCGATCGAGCCCAAAACTTGGGCATCATCATAATATGGTGGGAGGATTCATTTGGTGAGTTTTGAGTGAAATCCAATCGCTAGAACTACGGAATACACCAACCACTCCTACAAGGAACGAACTGCCTTTGAACCTGAATTGTCCAATTTCTTACCCCTATTGATTTCCGATCGAGCCCACAACTTTGGCATCATCACAATATGGTGGGAGGAGTCATTTGGTGAGTTTTGAGTGAAATCGAATCGCTAGAACTATGCAATACAGGAACCACTCCAATTCGGAACGAACTTTCTTCGAACTTGAATTGTCCAATTTCTTACCCCTATGGATTTCCGATTGAGCTCAAAACTTGGGCATCATCATAATATGGTGGGAGGAGTCATTTGGTGAGTTTTGAGTGAAATCCAATCGCTAGAACTACGGAATACACCAACCACTCCTGTAGGGAACGAACTGCCTTTGGACATGAATTGTCCAATTTCTTACCCCTATTGATTTCCGATAGAGCCCAAAACCTGGGCATCACCATAATATGGTGGGAGGAGTCATTTGGTGAGTTTTCAGTGAAATCCAATCGCTAGAACTATGCAATACACGAACTACTCCAATTCGCAACGAACTTTCTTCGAACTTTAATTGTCCAATTTCTTACCCCTATGGATTTCCGATCGAGCCCAAAACTTGGGCATCATCATAATATGGTGGGAGGAGTCATTTGGTGAGTTTTGAGTGAAATCCAATCGCTAGAACTACGGAATACACCAACCACTCCTCTAAGGAACGAACTGCCTTTGAACCTGAATTGTCCAATTTCTTACCCCTATTCATTTCCGATCGAGCCCAAAACTTGGGCATCAACATAATATGGTGGGAGGAGTCATTTGGTGAGTTTTGAGTGAAATCCAATCGCTAGAACTATGCAATACACTAACCACTCCAATTTGGAACGAACTGCCTACGAACTTGAATTGTTCCATTTCTTACCCCTATGGATTTCCGATCGAGCCCAAAACTTGGTCATTATCATAATACGGTGGGAGTAGTCATTTGGTGGGTTTTGAGTGAAATCCAATCGCTAGAACTACGGAATACACCAGCCACTCCTATAAGGAACGAACTGCCTTTGAACATGAATTGTCCAATTTCTTACCCCTATTGATTTCCGATCGAGCCCAAAACTTGGGCATCATCATAATATGGTGGGAGGAGTCATTTGGAGAGTTTTGAGTGAAATCCAATCGTTAGAACTATGCAATACACCAACCACTCCAATTCAGAACGAACTGTCTTCGAACTTGAATTGTCCAATTTCTTACCCCTATGGATTTCAGATCGAGCCCAAAACTTGGGCATCATCATAATATTGTGGGAGGAGTCATTTGGTGAGTTTTGAGTGAAATCCGATCGTTAGAACTACGGAATACACCAACCACTCCTATAAGGAACGAACTTCCTTTGAACCTGAATTGTCCAACTTGGGCATCAACATAATATGGTGGGAGGAGTCATTTGGTGAGTTTTGAGTGAAATCCAATCGCTAGAACTATGCAATACACTAACCACTCCAATTTGGAACGAACTGCCTACGAACTTGAATTGTTCAATTTCTTACCCCTATGGATTTCCGATCGAGCCCAAAACTTGGGCATCATCATAATATTGTGGGAGGAGTCATTTGGTGGGTTTTGAGTGAAATCCAATCGCTGGAACTATGCAATACACCAACCACTCCAATTCGGAACGAACTGCCTTCGAATTTGAATTGTCCAATTTCTTACCCCTATGGATTTCCGATCGAGCCCAAAACTTTGGCATCACATTAATATGGTGGGAGGAGTCATTTGGTGAGTTTTGAGTGAAATCCAATCGCTAGAACTACGGAATAAAACAACCACTCCTATAAGGAACGAACTGCCTTTGAAGCTGAATTGTCCAGTTTCTTACCCCTATTGATTTCCGATCGAGCCCAACACTTGGGCATCACCATAGTATGGTGGAAGGAGTCATTTGGTGAGTTTTGTGTGAAATCCAATCGCTACAACTACGGAATACACCAACCACTCCTATAAGGAATGAACAGCCATTGAACTTGAATTGTCCAATTTCTTACCCCTATGGATTTCCGATCGAGCCCAAAACTTGGGCATCATCATAATATTGTGGGAGTAGTCATTTGGTGAGTTTTGAGTGAAGTCCGATCGCTAGAACTACGGAATACACCAACCACTCCTATAAGGAACGAACTTCATTTGAACCTGAATTGTCCAAATTCTTACCCCTATTGATTTCTGATCGAGCCCAAAACATGGGCATCATCATAATATGGTGGGAGGAGTCATTTGGTGAGTTTTGAGTGAAATCCAATCGCTAGAACTACGTAATACACCAACCACTCCTATAAGGAACGAACTGCCTTTGAACATGAATTGTCCAATTTCTTACCCCTATTGATTTCCGATCGAGCCCAAAACTTGGGCATCATCATAATATGGTAGGAGGAGTCAGTTGGCGAGTTTTGAGTGAAATCCAATCGCTAGAACTACGGAATACCCCAGCCACTCCAATAAGGAACGAACTGCCTTTGAACCTGAATTGTCCAATTTCTTACCCCAATTGATTTCCGATCGAGCCCAAAACTTGGGCATCATCATAATATGGTGGGAGGAGTCACTTGGTGAGTATAGAGTGAAATCTAATCGCTAGAACTACGGAATACACCAGCCACTCCTATATGGAACGAACTCCCTTTGAACCTGAATTGTCCAGTTTCTTACCCCTATTGATTTCCGATCGAGCCCAAAACTTGGGCATCATCATAATATGGTAGGAGGAGTCATTTGGTGAGTTTTGAGTGAAATCCAATGGCTAGAACTACGGAATACACCAACCACTCCTATAAGGAACGAACTGCCTTTGAACATGAATTGTACAATTTCTTACCCCTATTGATTTCCGATCGAGCCCAAAACTTGGCCATCATCATAATATGGGGGGAGGAGTCATTTGGTGAGTTTTGAGTCAAATCCAATCGCTAGAACTACGGAATACACCAGCCACTCCTATAAGGAACGAACTGCCTTTGAACCTGAATTGTCCAATTTCTTACCCCTATTGATTTCTGATCGAGCCCAAAACTTGGGCATCATCATAACATGGTGGGAGGAGTCATTTGGTGTGTTTTGGGGGAAATCCAATTGCAAGAACTATGCAATACATAAACCACTCCAATTCGGAATGAACTGTCTTCGAACTTGAATTGTCCAATTTCTTACCCCATTGGACTTCCGATCGTGCCCAAAACTTGGGTATCATCATAATATGCTGGGAGGAGTCAGTTGGTGAGTTTTGAGTGAAATCCAATCGCTAGAACTACGGAATACACCAACCACTGCTATAAGGAACGAACTGCCTTTGAACCTGAATTGTCCAATTTCTTACCCCCATTGATTTCCAATCGAGCCCAAAACTTGGGAATCATCATAATATGGTGGCAGGAGTCATTTGGTGAGTTTTGAGTGAAATCCAATCGTTAGAACTACGAAATACACCAACCACTCCTATAAGGAACGAACTGCCTTTGAACCTGAATTGTCCAATTTCTTTCCCCTATTGACTTCCGATCGAGCCCAAAAGTTGGGCATCATCATAATATGGTGGGAGGAGTCATTTGGTGAGTTTTTAATGAAATCCAATCGCTAGAGATACGGAATACACCAACCACTCCTACAAGGAACGAATAGCCTTTGAACTTGAATTGTCCAATTTCTTACCCCTATTGATTTCCGATCGAGCCCAAAACTTGGGCATCATCATAATATAGTGGGAGGAGTCATTTGGTGACTTTTGAGTGAAATCCAATCGCTAGAACTACGGAATACACCAACCACTCCTATATGGAACGAACTGCCTTTGAACCTGAATTGTCCAATTTCTTACCCGTATGGATTTCCGATCGAGCCCAAAACTTGGGCATCATCATAATATGGTGGGAGGAGTCATTTGGTGAGCGTGGAGTGAAATTCGATCGCTAGAACTACGGAATACACCAACCACTCCTATAAGGAACGAACTGCCTTTGAACCTGAATTGTCCATTTTCTTACCCCTATTGATTTCCGGTCGAGCCAAAAACTTGGGCATCATCATAATATGGTGGGAGGAGTCATTTGGTGAGTTTTGAGTTAAATCCAATCGCTTGAACTACGGAATACACCAACCACTCCTATAAGGAATGAACTGCCTTTGAACCTGAATTGTCCGATTTCTTACCACTATTGATTTCCGATCAAGCCCACAACTTGGGCGTCATCATAATATGGTGGGAGGAGTCATTTGGTGAGTTTTGAGTGAAATCCAATCGCTAGAACTACCGAATACACCAACCACTCCTATAAGGAACGAACCGCCTTTGAACCTGAATTGTCCATTTTCTTACCCCTATTGATTTCCGATCGAGCCCAAAACTTGGGCATCATCATAATATGGTGGGAGGAGTCATTTGGTGACTTTTGAGTGAAATCCAATCGCTAGAACTACGGAATACGCCAACCACTCCTATAAGGAAAGAACTGCCTTTGAACCTGAATTGTCCAATTTCTTACCACTATTGATTTCCGAACGAACCCAAAACTTGGGCATCATCATAATATGGTGGGAGGAGTCATTTGGTGACTTTTGAGTGAAATCCAATCGCTAGAACTACGGAATACGCCAACCACTCCTATAAGGAACGAACTGCCTTTGAACCTGAATTGTCCAATTTTTTACCACTATTGATTTCCGAACGAACCCAAAACTTGGGCATCATCATAATATGGTGGGAGGAGTCATTTGGTGAGTTTTGACTGAAATCGAATCGCTAGAACTATGCAATACACCAACCACTCCAATTCGGAACGAACTACCTACGAACTTGAATTGTCCAATTTCTTACCCCTATGGATATCGGATCGAGCCCAAAACTTGGGCAACAACATAATATGGTGGGAGGAGTCATTTGGTGAGTTTAAGTGAAATCCAATCGCTAGAACTACGGAATACACCAACCTCTCCTATAAGGAACGAAATGCCTTCAAACCTGAATTGTCCAATCTCTTACCCCTATTGATTTCCGATCGAACCTAAAACTTGGGCATCATCATAATATGGTGGAAGGAGTCATTTAGTGAGTTTTGAGTGAAATCGAATCGCTAGAACTACGGAATACACCAACCACTCCTATATGGAACGAACTGCCTTCGAAACTAGATTGTCCAATTTTTTACCCCTATTGATTTCCGATCGAGCCCAAAACTTGGGCATCATCATAATATGGTGGAAGGAGTCATTTGGTGAGTTTTGAGTGAAATCCAATCGCTAGAACTACGGAATACACCAACCACTCCTATAAGGAACGAACTGCCTTTGAACCTGAATCGTCCAATTTCTTACCCCTATTGATTTCCGATCGAGCCCAAAAGTTGGGCATCATCATAACATGGTGGGAGGAGTCATTTGGTGACTTTTGAGTGAAATCCAATCGCTAGAACTACGGAATACGCCAACCACTCCTATAAGGAAAGAACTGCCTTTGAACCTGAATTGTCCAATTTCTTACCACTATTGATTTCCGAACGAACCCAAAACTTGGGCATCATCATAATATGGTGGGAGGAGTCATTTGGTGACTTTTGAGTGAAATCCAATCGCTAGAACTACGGAATACGCCAACCACTCCTATAAGGAACGAACTGCCTTTGAACCTGAATTGTCCAATTTTTTACCACTATTGATTTCCGAACGAACCCAAAACTTGGGCATCATCATAATATGGTGGGAGGAGTCATTTGGTGAGTTTTGACTGAAATCGAATCGCTAGAACTATGCAATACACCAACCACTCCAATTCGGAACGAACTACCTACGAACTTGAATTGTCCAATTTCTTACCCCTATGGATATCGGATCGAGCCCAAAACTTGGGCAACAACATAATATGGTGGGAGGAGTCATTTGGTGAGTTTAAGTGAAATCCAATCGCTAGAACTACGGAATACACCAACCTCTCCTATAAGGAACGAAATGCCTTCAAACCTGAATTGTCCAATCTCTTACCCCTATTGATTTCCGATCGAACCTAAAACTTGGGCATCATCATAATATGGTGGAAGGAGTCATTTAGTGAGTTTTGAGTGAAATCGAATCGCTAGAACTACGGAATACACCAACCACTCCTATATGGAACGAACTGCCTTCGAAACTAGATTGTCCAATTTTTTACCCCTATTGATTTCCGATCGAGCCCAAAACTTGGGCATCATCATAATATGGTGGAAGGAGTCATTTGGTGAGTTTTGAGTGAAATCCAATCGCTAGAACTACGGAATACACCAACCACTCCTATAAGGAACGAACTGCCTTTGAACCTGAATCGTCCAATTTCTTACCCCTATTGATTTCCGATCGAGCCCAAAAGTTGGGCATCATCATAACATGGTGGGAGGAGTCATTTGGTGAGTTTTGAGTGAAATCCAATCCCTAGAACTACGGAATACACCATCGACTCCTGTAAGGAACGAACTGCCTTTGAACCTGAATTGTCCAATTTCTTACCCCTATTGGTTTCCGATCGAGCCCAAAACTTGGGCATCATCATAATATGGTGGGAGGAGTCATTTGGTGAGTTTTGAGTGAAATCCAATCCCTAGAACTACGGAATACACCAACCACTCCTATATGGAACGAACTGCCTTTAAACCTGAACTGTCCAACTTCTTACCCCTATTGATTTCCGATCGAGCCCAAAACATGGGCATCATCATAATATGGTGGGAGGAGTCATTTGGTTACTTTTGAGTGAAATCCAATCCCTAGAACTACGGAATACACCAACCACTCCTATATGGAACGAACTGCCGTTAAACCTGAATTGTCCAATTTCTTACCCCTATTGATTTCCGATCGAGCCCAAAACATGGGCATCATCATAATATGGTGGGAGGAGTCATTTGGTGAGTTTTGAGTGAAAGCCAATCGCTAGAACTATGCAATACACCAACCACTCCAATTCGGAACGAACTGCATTCGAACTTCAATTGTCCATTTTCTTACCCCTACGGATTTCCGATCGAGCCCAGAACTTGGGAATCATCACAATATGGTGGGGGGAGTCATTTGGTCAGTTTTGAGTGAAATCCTATCGCTAGAACTACGGAATACACCAACCGCTCCTATAAGGAACGAAATGCCTTTAAACCTGAATTGTCCAATTTCTTACCCCTATTGATTTCCGATCGAACCCAAAACTTGGGCATCACCATAATATGGTGGGAGGAGTCATTTGGTGAGTTTTGAGTAAAATCCAATCGCTAGTACTACGGAATACACCAACCACTCCTGTTCGGAACGAACTGCCTTTGAACCTGAATTGTCCAATTTCTTACCCCTATTGATTTCCGATCGAGCCCAAAACTTGGGCATCATCATAATATGGTGGGAGGAGTCATTTGGTGAGTTTTGAGTGAAATCCAATCGCTAGAACTACGGAATACACCAACCACTCCAATAAGGAACGAACTTCCTTTGAACCTGAATCGTCCAATTTCTTACCCCTACTGATTTCCGATCGAGCCCAAAAGTTGGGCATCATCATAATATGGTGGGAGGAGTCATGTGCTGAGTTTTGATTGAAATCCAATCTATAGAACTACGGAATACACCCGCCACTGCTATAAGGAACGAACTGCCTATGAACCTGAATTGTCCAATTTCTCACCCCTATTGATTTCCGATCGAGCCCAAAACTTGGGCATCATCATATTATGGTGGGAGGAGTCATTTGGTGAGTTTCGAGTGAAAGCCAATCGCTAGAACTGCGGAATACACCAGCCACTCCTATAAGGAACGAACTGCCTTTGAACCTGAATTGTCCAATTTCTTACCCCAATTGATTTCTGATCGATCCCAAAACTTCGACATCATCATACTATGGTGGGAGGAGTCATTTGGTGAGTTTTGAGTGAAATCCAATCGCTAGAACTATGCAATACACCAACCACTCTAATTCGGAACGAACTACCTTAGAACTTGAATTGTCCAATTTCTTACCCCTATGGATTCGCGATATAGCCCAAAACTTGGGCATCATCATAATATGGTGGGAGGAGTCATTTTGGGGAGTTTTCAGTGAAATCCAATCGCTAGAACTACGGAATACACTAACCACTCCAATAAGGAACGAACTGCCTTTGAACTTGAATTGTCCAATTTCTTACCCCTATTGATTTCCGATCGAGCCCAAAAGTTGGGCATCATCATAATATGGTGGGAGGAGTCATGTGGTGAGTTTTGATTGAAATCCAATCTATAGAACTACGGAATACACCAGCCACTGCTATAAGGAACGAACTGCCTATGAACCTGAATTGTCCAATTTCTTACCCCTATTGATTTCCGATCGAGCCCAAAACTTGGGCATCATCATAATATGGTGGGAGGAGTCATTTTGGTGAGTTTTCAGTGAAATCCAATCGCTAGAACTACGGAATACACTAACCACTCCAATAAGGAATGAACTGCCTTTAAACCTGAATTGTCCAATTTCTTACCCCTATTGATTTCCGATCGTGCGCAAAACTTGGGCATCATCATAATATGGTGGGAGGAGACATTTGGTGAGTTTTGGGTGAAATCCAATCGCTAGAACTATGCAATACACTAAACACTCCAATTCGGAACGAACTGCCTTCCAACTTGAATTGTCCAAATTCTTACACCTATGGATTTCCGATCGAGCCCAAAACTTGGGCATCTTCATAATATGGTGGGAGGAGTCATTTGGTGAGTTTTGAGTGAAATCCAATTGCTAGAACTGCGGAATACACCAGCCACTCCAATTCGGAACGAACTGCCCTTGAACATGAATTGTCCACTTTCTGACACCTACGGAGTTTGGATAGAGCCCAGAACTTGGGCATTGTCAAAATATTGTGGTAGGAGTCATTTGGTGAGTTTTGACTGAAATCCAATTGCTAGAACTATGCAATACACCAACCACTCCAATTCGGAACGAACAGCCTTCAAACATCAATTGTCCAATTTCTTACCCTTATGGATTTCCGATCGAGTCCAAAACTTGGGCATCATCATAATATGGTGGGAGGAGACATTTGGTGAGTTTTGGGTGAAATCCAATCGCTAGAACTATGCAATACACCAACCACTCCAATTCGGAACGAACTGCCTTCCAACTTGAATTGTGCAATTTCTTACACCTATGGACTTCCGATCGAGCCCAAAGGTTGGGCCTCAACATAATATGGTGGGAGGAGTTATTTGGTGAGTTTTGAGTGAAATCCAATCGCTAGAACTACGGAATACACCAACCACTCATATAAGGAACGAACGGCCTTTGAACCTGAATTGTCCAATTTCTTGCCCATATTGAATTCCGATAGAAACCAAAACCTGTGCATCATCATAATATGGTGGGAGGAGTCATTTGTTGAGTTTTGAGAGAAATCCAATAGCTAGAACTACAAAATACACCAACCACTCCGATAAGGAACGAACTGCCGTTGAACTTGAATTGTCCAATTTCTTACCCCTATTGGTTTCCGATCGAGCCCAAAACTTGGGCATCATCATAATATGGTGGGAGGAGTCATTTGGCGAGTTTTGAGTGAAATCCAATAGCTAGAACTACATAATACACCAACTACTCCTATAAGGAACGAACTGCCTTCGAACCTGAATTGTCCAATTTCTTACCCCTATTGATTTCCGATCGAGCCCAAAACTTGGGCATCATCAAAATATGGTGGGAGGGGTCATTTGGTGAGTTTTGAGTGAAATCCAATCACTAGAAGTACGGAATACACCAACCACTCCTATAAGGAACGAACTGCCTTCGAACCTGAATTGTCCAATTTCTTACCCCTATTGATTTCCGATCGAGCCCAAAACTTGGGCATCATCAAAATATGGTGGGAGGGGTCATTTGGTGAGTTTTGAGTGAAATCCAATCACTAGAAGTACGGAATACACCAACCACTCCTATAAGGAACGAACTGCCTTCGAACCTGAATTGTCCAATTTCTTACCCCTATTGATTTCCGATCGAGCCCAAAACTTGGGCATCATCATAATATTATGGGAGGAGTCATTTGGTGAGTTTTGAGTGAAATCCAATCGCTAGAACTATGCAATACACCAACCACTCCAATTTGGAACGAACTGCCTTCGAACATGAATTGTCCAATTTCTTACCCCTATGGATTTCCGATCGAGCCCAAAACTTGGGAATCATCATAATATGGTGGGAGGAGTCATTTGGTGAGTTTTAAGTGAAATCCAATCGCTGGAACTATGCAATACTCCAACCAGTCCAATTCGGAATGAACTGCCTTCGTACTTGAATTGTCCAATTTCTTACCCCTATGGATTTCCGGTCGAGCCCAAAACTTGGGAATCATCATAATATGGTGGGAGGAGTCATTTGGTGAGTTTTGAGTGAAATTCAATCGCTAGAACTATGCAATACACTAACCACTCTAATTCGGAACGAATTGCCTTCGAACTTGAATTGTCCAATTTCTTACCCCTATGGATTTCCGCTCGAGCCCAAAACTTGGGAATCATCGTAATATGGTGGGAGGAGTCATTTGGTGAGTTTTGAGTGAAATCCAATCGCTAGAACTATGCAATACACCAACCACTCCAATTCGGAGCGAACTGCCTTCGAACTTGAATTGTCCAATTTCTTACCCCTATGGATTTCCGATCGAGCCCAAAACTTTGGCAACATCATAATATGGTGGGAGGAGTCATTCGGTGAGTTTTGAGTGAAATAAGATCGCTAGAACTACGGAATACACCAACCACTCCTATAAGGAACGAACTGCCTTTGAACCTGATTTGTCCAATTTCATACCCCTATTGATTTCCGATCGAGCCCAAAACTTGGGCATCAACATAATATGGTGGGAGGAGTCATTTCGTGAGTTTTGAGTGAAATCCAATCGCTAGAACTATGGAATACACCAACCACTCCTATAAGGAACGAACTGCCTTTGAACCTGAATTGTCCAATTTCATAACCCTATGGGTTTCCGATCGAGCCCAAAACTTGGGAATCATCATAATATGGTGGGAGGAGTCGTTTGGTGAGTTTTGAGTGAAATGTAATCGCTAGAACTATGCAATACATAAACCAGTCCAATTCGGAACGAACTGCCTTCGAACATGAATTGTCCAATTTCTTACCCCTATGGATTTCCGATCGAGCACAAAACTTGGGAATCATCATGATATGGTTGGGGGAGTGATTTGGTGAGTTTTGAGTGAAATCCAATCGCTAGAACTATGCAATACACCAACCACTCCTATAAGGAACGAACTTCCATCGAACTTGAATTGTCCAATTTCTTACCCTTATGGATTTCCGATCGAGCCAAAAACTTGGGCATCATCATAATATCGTGGGAGGTGTCATTTGGTGAGTTTTGAGTGAAATCCAATCGCTAGAACTACGGAATACACCAACCACTCCCATAAGGAACGAACTGCCTTTGAACCTGAATTGTCCAATTCCTTACCCCTATTGATTTCCGATCGAGCCCAAAACTTGAGCATCATCATGATATGGTGGGAGGAGTCATTTGGTGAGTTTTGAGTGAAATCCAATTGCTAGAACTACGGAATACACCAGCCACTCCAATAAGGAAGGAACTGCCATTGAACCTGAATTGTCCAATTTCTTACCCCTATCGATTTCCGATCGAGCCCAAAACTTGGGCATCACCATAATAGTGTGGGAGTAGTCATTTGGTGAGTTTTGAGTGAAATCCAATCGCTAGAACTATGCAATACACCAACCACTCCAATTTGGAACGAACTGCCTTCGAACTTGAATTGTCCAATTTCTTACCCCTATGGAATTCCGATCGAGCCCAAAACTTGGGAATCATCATAATATGGTGGGAGGAGTCATTGGGTGAGTTTTAAGTGAAATCCAATCGCTGGAACTATGCAATACTCCAACCAGTCCAATTCGGAACGAACTGCCTTCGAACTTGAATTGTCCAATTTTTTACCCCTATGGATTTCCGGTCGAGCCCAAAACTTGGGAATCATCATAATATGGTGGGAGGAGTCATTTGGTGAGTTTTCAGTGAAATTCAATCGCTAGAACTATGCAATACACCAACCACTCCAATTCGGAACGAACTGCCTTCGAATTTGAATTGTCCAATTTCTTACCCCTATGGATTTCCACTCGAGCCCAAAACTTGGGAATCATCGTAATATGGTGGGAGGAGTCATTTGGTGAGTTTTGAGTGAAATCCAATCGCTAGAACTATGCAATACACCAACCACTCCAATTCGGAATGATCTGCCTTCGAACTTGAATTGTCCAATTTCTTACCCCTATGGATCTCCGATCGAGCCCAAAACTTGGGCATCATCAAAATATGGTGGGAGGAGTCATTCGGTGAGTTTTCAGTGAAATCCAATCGCTAGAACTACGGAATACACCAACCACTCCTATAAGGAACGAACTGCCTTCAAACTTGAATTGTCCAATTTCTTACCCCTATGAATTTCCGATCGAGCCCAAAACTTGGGAATCATCATAATATGGTGGGAGGAGTCGTTTGGTGAGTTTTGAGTGAAATCTAATCGCTAGAACTATGCAATACACCAACCACTCCTATAAGGAACGAACTACCTTCGAACATGAATTGTCCAATTTCTTAACCCTATTGATTTGCGATCGAGCCCAAAACTTGGGCATCATCATAATATTGTGGGAGGAGTCATTTGGTGAGTTTTGAGTGAAATCCAATTGCTAGAACTATGCAATACACCAACCACTCCAATTCGGAACGAACTGTCTTCGAACTTGAATTGTCCAATTTCTTACCCCTAGGGATTTCTGATCGAGCCCAAAACTTGGGCATCATCATAAAATGGTGGGAGGATTCATTTGGTGAGTTTTGAGTGAAATCCAATCGCTAGAACTACGCAATACACCAACCACTCCTATAAGGAACGAACTGCCTTTGAACCTGAATTGTCCAATTTCATACCCCAATTTATTTCCGATCGAGCCCACAACTTGGGCATCATCATAAAATGGTGGGAGGAGTCATTTGGTGAGTTTTGAGTGAAATCCAATCACTAGAACTATGCAATACACCAACCACTCCAATTCGGAACGAACAACCTTCAAACTTGAATTGTCCAATTTATTACCCCTATGGATTTCCAATCGAGCCCAAAACTTTGGCATCATCATAATATGGTGGGAGGAGTTATTTGGTGAGTTTTGAGTGAAATCCAATCGCTAGAACTACGCAATACACCAACCACTCTTATAAGGAACGAACTGCCTTTAAACCTAAATTGTCCAATTTCTTACCCCTATTGATTTCCGATCGAGCCCAAAACTTGGGAATCATCATAATATGGTGGGAGGAGTCATTTGGTGAGTTTTGAGTGAAATCCAATTGCTAGAACTTTGCAATACACCAACCAGTCCAACAAACTGCCTTCAAACTTTGGCATCATCATAATATGGTGGGAGGAGTTATTTGGTGAGTTTTGAGTGAAATCCAATCGCTAGAACTACGGAATACACCAGCCACTCCAATAAGGAACGAACTTCCTTCGAACTTGAATTGTCCAATTTCTTACCCCTATGGATTTCCGATCGAGCCCAAAACTTGGAATAATCATAATATGGTGGGGGGAGTCATTTGGTGAGTTTTGAGTGAAATCCAATCGCTAGAACTATGCAATACACCAACCACTCCAATTCGGAACGAACTGCCTTCGAACCTGAATTGTCCAGTTTCTTACCCCTATGGATTTCCGATCGAGCCCAAAACTTGGGAATCATCATAATATGGTGAGTGGATTCATTTGGGGAGTTTTGAGTGAAATCCAATCTATAGAACTACGGAATACACCAACCACTCGTATAAGGAACGAACTGCCTTTGAACCGGAATTGTCCACTTTCATACCCCTATTGATTTTCGATCGAGCCCACAACTTGGGCATCATCATAAAATGGTGGGAGGAGTCATTTGGTGAGCTTTGAGGGAAATCCAATCCCTAGAACTATGCAATATTCCAACCACTCCAATTCGGAATGAACTGCCTTCGAACTTCAATTGTCCAATTTCTTAACCCTATGGATTTCCGATCGAGCCCAAAACATGGGCATCATCATAATATGGTGGGAGGAGTCATTTGGTGAGTTTTGAGTGAAATCCAATCGCTTGAACTATGGAATACACCAACCACTCCTATAAGGAACGAACTGCCTTTAAACCTGAATTGTCCAATTTCTTACCCCTATTGATTTCCGATCGAGCCCAAAACTTGGGCATCATCATAATATTGTGGGAGGAGTCATTTGGTGAGTTTTGAGTGAAATCCAATTGCTAGAACTATGCAATACACCAACCACTCCAATTCGGAACGAATTGTCTTCGAACTTGAATTGTCCAATTTCTTACCCCTAGGGATTTCTGATCGAGCCCAAAACTTGGGCATCATCATAATATGGTGGGCGGATTCATTTGGTGAGTTTTGAATGAAGTCCAATCGATAGAACTACGGAATACACCAACCACTCCTATAAGGAACGAACTGCCTTTGAACCTGAATTGTCCAATTTCATACCCCAATTTATTTCCGATCGCGCCCACAACTTGGGCATCATCATAAAATGGTGGGAGGAGTCATTTGGTGAGTTTTGAGTGAAATCCAATCACTAGAACTACGCAATACACCAACAACTCCAATTCGGAACGAACAACCTTCAAACTTGAATTGTCCAATTTCTTACCCCTATGGATTTCCAATCGAGCCCAAAACTTTGGCATCATCATAATATGGTGGGAGGAGTCGTTTGGTTAGTTTTGAGTGAAATCCAATCGCAAGAACTACGGAATACACCAACCACTCCTCTAAGGAACTGCCTTCGAACCTGAATTGTCCAATTTCTTACCCCTATTGATTTCTGATCGAGCCCAAAACTTGGGCATATCATCATAGTATGGTGGGTGGATTCATTTGGTGAGTTTTGAGTGAAATCCAATTGCTAGAACTATGCAATACACAAACCACTCCAATTCGGAACGAGCTGCCTTCGAACTTGAATTGTCCAATTTCTTACCCCTATGGATTTCCGATCGAGCCCAAAACTTTGGTACCATCATAATATGGTGGAAGGAGTCATTTGGTGAGTTTTGAGTGAAATCCAATCACTAGAACTACGGAATACACCAGCCACTCCTATTAGGAACGAACTGCCTTTGAACATGAATTGTCCAATTTCTTACCCCTATTGGTTTCCGATCGAGCCCAAAACTTGGGCATCATCATAATATGGTGGGAGGAGTCATTTGGGTAGTTTTGAGTGAAATCCAATTGCTAGAACTATGCAATGCACCAACCACTCGAATTCGGAACGAACTGCCTTCGAACTTGAATTGTCCAATTTCTTACCCCTATGGATTTCCGATCGAGCCCAAAACTTTGGCATCATCATAATATGGTGTGAGTAGTCATTTGGTGAGTTTTGATTGAAATCCAATCGCTAGAACCATGGAATACACCAACCACTCCTATAAGGAACGAACTGCCTTTGAACCTGAATTGTCCAATTTCTTACCCCTATTCATTTCCGATCGAGCCCAAAACTTGGGCATCAACATAATATGGTGGGAGGAGTCATTTGGTGAGTTTTGATTGAAATCCAATCGCTAGAACTACGGAATACACCAACCACTCCTATAAGGAACGAACTGCCTTTGAACCTGAATTGTCCAATTTCTTACCCCTATTAATTTCCGATCGAGCCCAAAACTTGGGCATCACCATAATATGGTGGGAGGAGTCATTTGGTGAGTTTTGGGGGAAATCCAATCGCTAGAACTAAGTAATACACCAACCACTCCTATAAGGAACGAACTGCCTTTGAACCTGAATTGTCCAATTTAATACCCCAATTTATTTCCGATCGAGCCCACAACTTGGGCATCATCATAAAATGGTGGGAGGAGTCATTTGGTGAGTTTTGAGTGAAATCCAATCACTAGAACTATGCAATACACCAACCACTCCAATTCGGAACGAACTGTCTACAAACTTGAATTATCAAATTTCTTACCCCTATGGATTTCCGATTGAGCCCAAAACTTGGGCATCATCATAATATGGTGGGAGGAGTCATTTGGTAAGTTTTGAGTGAAATCCGATCGCTAGAACTACGGAATACACCAACCACTCCCATAAGGAACGAACTGCCTTTGAACATGAATTGTCCAATTTCTTACCCCTATTGATTTCCGATCGAGCCCAAAACTTGGGCATCATCATAAGATGGTGGGAGGAGTCATTTCGTGAGTTTTGAGTGAAATCCTATCGCTAGAACCACGGAATACACCAACCACTCCTATTAGGAACGAACTGTCTTTGAACGTGAATTTTCCAACTTCTTACCCCTATAGATTTCCGATCGAGCCCAAAACTTGGGCATCATCATAATATGGTGGGAGGAGTCATTTGGTGAGTTTTGAGTGAAATCCAATCGCTAGAACTATGCAGTACACCAACCACTCCAATTCGGAACGAACTGCCTTCGAATTTGAATTGTCCAATTTCTTACCCCTATGGATTTCCGATCGATCCCAAAATTTTGAAATCATCATAATATGGTGGGAGGAGTCATTTGGTGAGTTTTGAGTAAAATCCAATCGCTAGAACTACGGAATACACCAACCACTCCTATAAGGAACGAACTGCCTTTGAACCTGAATTGTCCAATTTCTTACACCAATTGATTTCCGATCGAGCCCAAAACTTGGGCCTCAGCATAATATGGTGGGAGGAGTCTTTTGGTTTGTTTTGAGTGATATCCAATCGCTCGAACAACGGAATACACCAACGACTCCTATAAGGAACGAATGACTTTGAACCTGAATTGTCCAATTTCTTACCCCTATTGATTTTCGATCGAGCCCAAAACTTGGGCATCCACCATAATATGGTGGGAGGAGTCATTTCGTTTGTTTTGAGTGATATCCAATCGCTAAAACTACGGAATACAGCAACCACCCCTATAAGGAACGAACTGCCTTTGAACCTGAATTGTTCAATTTCTTACCCTTATTGACTTCCGATTGAGCCCAGAACTTGGGCATCATCATAATATTGTCGGAGGAATCATTTGGTGAGTTTTTAGTGAAATCCAATCGCTAGAACCACGGAATACACCAACCACTCCTATAAGGAACAAACTGCCTCTGAACCTGAATTGTCCAATTTCTTACCCTTATTGACTTCCGATCGAGCCCAGAACTTGGGCATCATCATAATATTGTCGGAGGAATCATTTGGTGAGTTTTGAGTGAAATCCAATCGCTAGAACCACGGAATACACCAACCACTCCTATAAGGAACGAACTGCCTCTGAACCTGAATTGTCCAATTTCTTACCCCTATTGATTTCCGATCGATCCCAAAACTTGGGCATCATCATAATATGGTGGGAGGATTCATTTGGTGAGTTTTGAGTGAAATCCAATCGCTGGAACTACGGAATACAATAACCACTCCTATAAGGAACGAACTGCCCTTGAACCTGAATTGTCCAATTTCATACCCCTATTGATTTCCGATGGAGCCCAAAACTTGGGCATCATCATAATATGGTGGGAGGATTCATTTGGTGAGTTTTGAGTGAAATCCAATCGCTAGAACTATGCGATACACCAACCACTCCAATTCGGAACGAACTGCCTTCGAACTTGAATTGTCCAATATCTTACCCCTATTGATTTCCGATCGAGCCCAAAACTTGGGGATCATCATAATATGGAGGGAGGAGTCATTTCGGGAGTTTTGAGTGAAATCCAATCCCTAGAACTACGGAATGCACCAACCACTCCTATAAGGAACGAACTGCTTTTGAACCTGAATTGTCTAATTTCATACCCCTATTGATTTTCGACCGAGCCCAAAACTTGGGCATCATCATAATATGGAGGGAGGAGCCATTTGGTGAGTTTTGAGTGAAATCCAATCGCTAGAACTATGCAATACACCAACCACTCCAATTCGGAACGAAATGCCTTCGAACTTGAATTGTCCAATTTCTTACCCCTATGGATTTCCGATCGAGCCCAAAACTTTGGCATCATCATAATATGGTGGGAGGAGTCATTTGGTGTGTTTTGAGTGAAATCCAATCGCTAGAACTACGGAATACACCAACCACTCCTATAAGGAACGAACTGCCTTTGAACCTGAATTGTCCAATTTCTTACCCCTATTGATTTCTGATCGAGCCCAAAACTTGGGCATCATCATAATACGGTGGGAGGAGTCATTTGGTGATTTTTCAATGAAATCCGATCGCTTGAACTACGGAATACAACAACCACTCCTATAAGGAATGAACTTCCTTTGAACCTGAATTGTCCAATTTCTTACCCCTTTTGATTTCCGATCGAGCCCAAAACTTGGGCATCATCATAATATGGTGGGAGGAATCATTTGGTGAGTTTTGAGTGAAATCCAATCGCTAGAACTATGCAATACACCAACCACTCCAATTCAGAACGAACTGTCTTCGAACTAGAATTGTCCAATTTCTTACCCCTATGGATTTCCGATCGAGCCCAAAACTTGGGCATCATCATAATATTGTGGGAGGAGTCATTTGGTGAGTTTGAAGTGAAATCCAATCGCTAGAACCACGGAATATACCAACCACTCCTATAAGGAACGAACTGCCTTTGGCCCTGAATTGTCCAATTTGTTGCACCTATTGACTTCCGATCGAGCCCAAAACTTGGGCATCATCATGATATGGTGGGAGGAGTCATTTGTTGAGTTTTGAGTGAAATCCAGTCGCTAGAACTACGGAATAAACCAACCACTCCTATAAGCAACGAACTGGCTTTGAACCTGAATTGTCCAATTTCTTAGCCCTATTGATTTCCGATCGAGCCCAAAACTTGGGCATCATCATAATATGGTGGGAGGAGCCATTTGGTGAGTTTTGAGGGAAATCCAATCGCTTGAACTATGCAATACACCAACCACTCCAATTCGGAACGAACTGTCTTCGAACTTGAATTGTCCAATTTCTTACCGCTACGGATTTCCGATGGACCCGAAAACTTGGGCATCATCATAATATTGTGGGAGGAGTCATTTGGTGAGTTTTAAGTGAAGTCCAATCGCTAGAACTACGTAATACACCAACCACTCCCATAAGGAACGAACTGCCATTGAACCTAAATTGTCCAATTTCTTACCCCTATTGATTTCCGATCGAGCCCAAAACTTGGGCATCACCATAATATGGTGGGAGGAGTCATTTGGTGAGTTTTGGGTGAAATCCAATCGCTAGAACTACGGAATACACCAACCACTCCTATAAGGAACGAACTGCATTTGAACCTG
This sequence comes from Prunus yedoensis, assembly GCA_005406145.1. Taxonomy (NCBI): domain Eukaryota; kingdom Viridiplantae; phylum Streptophyta; class Magnoliopsida; order Rosales; family Rosaceae; genus Prunus; species Prunus yedoensis. Next base: position 273,402 of record BJCG01002419.1, on the reverse strand, counting down.
AATTGTCCAATTTCTTACCCCTATTGATTTCCGATCGAGCCCAAAACTTGGGCATCATCATAATATGGTGGGAGGAGTCATTTGGTGAGTTTTGAGTGAAATCCAATCGCTAGAACTACGGAATACATCAACCACTCCTATAAGGAACGAACTGCCTTTGAACCTGAATTGTCCAATTTTTTACCCCTATTGATTTCCGATCGATCCCAAAACTTGGGCATCATCATAATATGGTGGGAGGAGTCACTTGGAGAGTTTTGAGTGAAATCTAATCGCAAGAACAACGGAATACACCAGCCACTCCTATATGGAACGAACTGCCTTTGAACCTGAATTGTCCAATTTCTTACCCCTACTGATTTCCGATCGAGTCCAAAACTTGGGCATCATCATAATATGGTGGGCGGAGTCATTTGGTGAGTTTTGAGTGAAATCCAATCGCTAGAACTATGCAATACACCAACCACTCCAATTCGGAACGAACTGCCTTCGAACTTGAATTGTCCAATTTCTTACCCCTATGTATTTCCGATCGAGCCCAAAATTTGGCATCATCATAATATGGTGGGAGGAGTCATTTGGTGAGTTTTGAGTGAAATCCAATCGCTAGAACTACGGAATACACCAACCACACCTATAAGGAACGAACTGTCTTTGAACCTGAATTGTCCAATTTCTTACCCCTATTGTTTTCCGATCGAGCCCAAAACTTGGTCATCATCATAATATGGTGGGAGGAGTCATTTGGTGAGTTTTGAGTGAAATCCAATCGCTAGAACTACGGAATGCACCAACCACTCCTATAAGGAACGAACTGCCTTGGAACCTGAATTGTCCAATTTCTTACCCATATTGATTTCCGATCTAGCCCAAAACATGGACATCATCATAATATGGTGGGAGGAGTCATTTGGTGAGTTTTGAGGGAAATCCAATCGCTAGAACTATGCAATACACCAACCACTCCAATTCGGAACGAACTGTCTTCGAACATGAATTGTCAAATTTCTTACCCCTATGGATTTCCGATCGAGCCCAAAACTTGGGCATCATCATAATATGGTGGGAGGATTCATTTGGTGAGTTTTGAGTGAAATCCAATCGCTAGAACTACGGAATACACCAACCACTCCAACAAGGAACGAACTGCCTTTGAACCTGAATTGTCCAATTTCTTAACCCTATTGATTTCCGATCGAGCCCACAACTTTGGCATCATCACAATATGGTGGGAGGAGTCATTTGGTGAGTTTTGAGTGAAATCCAATCGCTAGAACTATGCAATACACCAACCACTCCAATTCGGAACGAACTGCCCTCGAACTTCAATTGTCCAATTTCTTACCCCTATGGATTTCCGATCGAGCCCAAAACATTGGCATCATCATAATATGGTGGGAGGAGTCATTTGGTGAGTTTTGAGTGAAATCCGATCGCTAGAACCACGGAATACTCCAACCACTCCTGTAAGGAACGAACTGCGTTTGAACCTGAATTGTCCAATTTCTTACCCCTATTGATTTCCGATCGAGCCCAAAACTTGGGCATCATCATAATATGGTGGGAGGAATCATTTGGTGAGTTTTGAGTGAAATCCAAATGCTAGAACTACGGAATGCACCAACCACTCCTATAAGGAACGAACTGCCTTTCAACCTGAATTGTCCAATTTCTTACCCCTATTGATTTCCGATCGAGCCCAAAACTTGGGCATCATCATAATATGGTGGGAGGAGTCATTTCGTGAGTTTTGAGGGAAATCCAATCACTAGAACTATGCAATACACCAACCACTCCAATTCGGAACGAACTGTCTTCGAACTTGAATTGTCCAATTTCTTACCCCTATGGATTTCCAATCGAGCCCAAAACATGGGCATCATCATAATATGGTGGGATGATTCATTTGGTGAGTTTTGAGTGAAATCCAATCGCTAGAACTACGGAATACACCAACCACTCCTATAAGGAACGAACTGCCTTTAAACCTGAATTGTGCAATTTCATACCCCTATTGATTTCCGATCGGGCCCACAACTTGGGCATCATCATAATATGGTGGGAGGAGTCATTTGGTGAGTTTTGAGTGAAATCCAATCGCTAGAACTATGCAATACACCAACCACTCCAATTCGGAACGAACTGTCTTCGAACTTGAATTGTCCAATTTCTTACCCCTACGGATTTCCGATGGAGCTGAAAACTTGGGCATCATCATAATATTGTGGGAGGAGTCATTTGGTGAGTTTTGAGTGAAGTCCAATCGCTAGAACTACGAAATACACCAACCACTCCTATAAGGAACGAACTGCCTTTGAACCTGAATTGTCCAATTTCTTACCCCTATTGATTTCCGATCGAGCCCAAAACTTGGGCATCACCATAATATGGTGGGAGGAGTCATTTGGTGAGTTTTGGGTGAAATCCAATCGCTAGAACTACGGAATACACCAACCACTCCTATAAGGAACGAACTGCCTTTGAACCTGAATTGTCCAATTTCTTACCCCTATTGATTTCCGATCGAGCCGAAAACTTGGGCATCATCATAATATGGTGGGAGGAGTCATTTGGTAAGTTTTGAGTGAAATCCAATCGCTAGAACTACGGAATACATCAACCACTCCTATAAGGAACGAACTGCCTTTGGACATGAATTGTCCAATTTCTTACCCCTATTGATTTCCGATCGAACCCAAAACTTGGGCATCACCATAATATGGTGGGAGGAGTCATTTGGTGAGTTTTCAGTGAAATCCAATCGCTAGAACTATGCAATACACCAACCACTCCAATTCGGAACGAAATGCCTTCGAACTTGAATTGTCCAATTTCTTACCCCTATGGATTTCCGATCGAGCCCAAAACTTTGGCATCATCATAATATGGTGGGAGGAGTCATTTGGTGTGTTTTGAGTGAAATCCAATCGCTAGAACTACGGAATACACCAACCACTCCTATAAGGAACGAACTGCCTTTGAACCTGAATTGTCCAATTTCTTACCCCTATTGATTTCTGATCGAGCCCAAAACTTGGGCATCATCATAATACGGTGGGAGGAGTCATTTGGTGATTTTTCAATGAAATCCGATCGCTTGAACTACGGAATACAACAACCACTCCTATAAGGAATGAACTTCCTTTGAACCTGAATTGTCCAATTTCTTACCCCTTTTGATTTCCGATCGAGCCCAAAACTTGGGCATCATCATAATATGGTGGGAGGAATCATTTGGTGAGTTTTGAGTGAAATCCAATCGCTAGAACTATGCAATACACCAACCACTCCAATTCAGAACGAACTGTCTTCGAACTAGAATTGTCCAATTTCTTACCCCTATGGATTTCCGATCGAGCCCAAAACTTGGGCATCATCATAATATTGTGGGAGGAGTCATTTGGTGAGTTTGAAGTGAAATCCAATCGCTAGAACCACGGAATATACCAACCACTCCTATAAGGAACGAACTGCCTTTGGCCCTGAATTGTCCAATTTGTTGCACCTATTGACTTCCGATCGAGCCCAAAACTTGGGCATCATCATGATATGGTGGGAGGAGTCATTTGTTGAGTTTTGAGTGAAATCCAGTCGCTAGAACTACGGAATAAACCAACCACTCCTATAAGCAACGAACTGGCTTTGAACCTGAATTGTCCAATTTCTTAGCCCTATTGATTTCCGATCGAGCCCAAAACTTGGGCATCATCATAATATGGTGGGAGGAGCCATTTGGTGAGTTTTGAGGGAAATCCAATCGCTTGAACTATGCAATACACCAACCACTCCAATTCGGAACGAACTGTCTTCGAACTTGAATTGTCCAATTTCTTACCGCTACGGATTTCCGATGGACCCGAAAACTTGGGCATCATCATAATATTGTGGGAGGAGTCATTTGGTGAGTTTTAAGTGAAGTCCAATCGCTAGAACTACGTAATACAACAACCACTCCCATAAGGAACGAACTGCCATTGAACCTAAATTGTCCAATTTCTTACCCCTATTGATTTCCGATCGAGCCCAAAACTTGGGCATCACCATAATATGGTGGGAGGAGTCATTTGGTGAGTTTTGGGTGAAATCCAATCGCTAGAACTACGGAATACACCAACCACTCCTATAAGGAACGAACTGCATTTGAACCTGAATTGTCCAATTTCTTACCCCTATTGATTTCCGATCGAGCCCAAAACTTGGGCATCATCATAATATGGTGGGAGGAGTCATTTGGTGAGTTTTGAGTGAAATCCAATCGCTAGAACTACGGAATACATCAACCACTCCTATAAGGAACGAACTGCCTTTGAACCTGAATTGTCCAATTTTTTACCCCTATTGATTTCCGATCGATCCCAAAACTTGGGCATCATCATAATATGGTGGGAGGAGTCACTTGGAGAGTTTTGAGTGAAATCTAATCGCAAGAACAACGGAATACACCAGCCACTCCTATATGGAACGAACTGCCTTTGAACCTGAATTGTCCAATTTCTTACCCCTACTGATTTCCGATCGAGTCCAAAACTTGGGCATCATCATAATATGGTGGGCGGAGTCATTTGGTGAGTTTTGAGTGAAATCCAATCGCTAGAACTATGCAATACACCAACCACTCCAATTCGGAACGAACCGCCTTCGAACTTGAATTGTCCAATTTCTTACCCCTATGTATTTCCGATCGAGCCCAAAATTTGGCATCATCATAATATGGTGGGAGGAGTCATTTGGTGAGTTTTGAGTGAAATCCAATCGCTAGAACTACGGAATACACCAACCACACCTATAAGGAACGAACTGTCTTTGAACCTGAATTGTCCAATTTCTTACCCCTATTGTTTTCCGATCGAGCCCAAAACTTGGTCATCATCATAATATGGTGGGAGGAGTCATTTGGTGAGTTTTGAGTGAAATCCAATCGCTAGAACTACGGAATGCACCAACCACTCCTATAAGGAACGAACTGCCTTGGAACCTGAATTGTCCAATTTCTTACCCATATTGATTTCCGATCTAGCCCAAAACATGGACATCATCATAATATGGTGGGAGGAGTCATTTGGTGAGTTTTGAGGGAAATCCAATCGCTAGAACTATGCAATACACCAACCACTCCAATTCGGAACGAACTGTCTTCGAACATGAATTGTCAAATTTCTTACCCCTATGGATTTCCGATCGAGCCCAAAACTTGGGCATCATCATAATATGGTGGGAGGATTCATTTGGTGAGTTTTGAGTGAAATCCAATCGCTAGAACTACGGAATACACCAACCACTCCAACAAGGAACGAACTGCCTTTGAACCTGAATTGTCCAATTTCTTAACCCTATTGATTTCCGATCGAGCCCACAACTTTGGCATCATCACAATATGGTGGGAGGAGTCATTTGGTGAGTTTTGAGTGAAATCCAATCGCTAGAACTATGCAATACACCAACCACTCCAATTCGGAACGAACTGCCCTCGAACTTCAATTGTCCAATTTCTTACCCCTATGGATTTCCGATCGAGCCCAAAACATTGGCATCATCATAATATGGTGGGAGGAGTCATTTGGTGAGTTTTGAGTGAAATCCGATCGCTAGAACCACGGAATACTCCAACCACTCCTGTAAGGAACGAACTGCGTTTGAACCTGAATTGTCCAATTTCTTACCCCTATTGATTTCCGATCGAGCCCAAAACTTGGGCATCATCATAATATGGTGGGAGGAATCATTTGGTGAGTTTTGAGTGAAATCCAATCGCTAGAACTACGGAATGCACCAACCACTCCTATAAGGAACGAACTGCCTTTCAACCTGAATTGTCCAATTTCTTACCCCTATTGATTTCCGATCGAGCCCAAAACTTGGGCATCATCATAATATGGTGGGAGGAGTCATTTCGTGAGTTTTGAGGGAAATCCAATCACTAGAACTATGCAATACACCAACCACTCCAATTCGGAACGAACTGTCTTCGAACTTGAATTGTCCAATTTCTTACCCCTATGGATTTCCAATCGAGCCCAAAACATGGGCATCATCATAATATGGTGGGATGATTCATTTGGTGAGTTTTGAGTGAAATCCAATCGCTAGAACTACGGAATACACCAACCACTCCTATAAGGAACGAACTGCCTTTAAACCTGAATTGTGCAATTTCATACCCCTATTGATTTCCGATCGGGCCCACAACTTGGGCATCATCATAATATGGTGGGAGGAGTCATTTGGTGAGTTTTGAGTGAAATCCAATCGCTAGAACTATGCAATACACCAACCACTCCAATTCGGAACGAACTGTCTTCGAACTTGAATTGTCCAATTTCTTACCCCTACGGATTTCCGATGGAGCCGAAAACTTGGGCATCATCATAATATTGTGGGAGGAGTCATTTGGTGAGTTTTGAGTGAAGTCCAATCGCTAGAACTACGAAATACACCAACCACTCCTATAAGGAACGAACTGCCTTTGAACCTGAATTGTCCAATTTCTTACCCCTATTGATTTCCGATCGAGCCCAAAACTTGGGCATCACCATAATATGGTGGGAGGAGTCATTTGGTGAGTTTTGGGTGAAATCCAATCGCTAGAACTACGGAATACACCAACCACTCCTATAAGGAACGAACTGCCTTTGAACCTGAATTGTCCAATTTCTTACCCCTATTGATTTCCGATCGAGCCGAAAACTTGGGCATCATCATAATATGGTGGGAGGAGTCATTTGGTAAGTTTTGAGTGAAATCCAATCGCTAGAACTACGGAATACATCAACCACTCCTATAAGGAACGAACTGCCTTTGGACATGAATTGTCCAATTTCTTACCCCTATTGATTTCCGATCGAACCCAAAACTTGGGCATCACCATAATATGGTGGGAGGAGTCATTTGGTGAGTTTTCAGTGAAATCCAATCGCTAGAACTATGCAATACACGAACCACTCCAATTCGGAACGAACTTTCTTCGAACTTGAATTGTCCAATTTCTTACCCCTATGGATTTCCGATCGAGCCCAAAACTTGGGCATCATCATAATATGGTGGGAGGAGTCATTTGGTGAGTTTTGAGTGAAATCCAATCGCTAGAACTACGGAATACACCAACCACTCCTCTAAGGAACGAACTGCCTTTGAACCTGAATTGTCCAATTTCTTACCCCTATTCATTTCCGATCGAGCCCAAAACTTGGGCCTCATCATAATATGGTGGGAGGAGTCTTTTAGTGTGTTTTGAGTGATATCCAATCGCTAGAACTACGGAATACACAAACCACTCCTATAAGGAACGAACTGCCTTTGAACCTGAATTGTCCAATTTCTTACCCCTATTGATTTCCGATCGAGCCCAAAACTTGGGCATCATCATAATATGGTGGGAGGAGTCATTTGGTGAGTTTTGAGTGAAATCAAATCGCTAGAACTACGGAATGCACCAACCACTCCTATAAGGAACGAACTGCCTTTGAACCTGAATTGTCCAATTTCTTACCCCTATTGATTTCCGATCGAGCCCAAAACTTGGGCATCATCATAATATAGTGGGAGGAGTCATTTGGTGAGTTTTCAGTGAAATCCAATCGCTAGAACTATGCAATAAACGAACCACTCCAATTCGGAACGAACTTTCTTCGAACTTGAATTGTCCAATTTCTTACCCCTATGGATTTCCGATCGAGCCCAAAACTTGGGCATCATCATAATATGGTGGGAGGAGTCATTTGGTGAGTTTTGAGTGAAATCCAATCGCTAGAACTACGGAATACACCAACCACTCCTGTAAGGAAAGAACTGCCTTTGGACATGAATTGTACAATTTCTTACCCCTATTGATTTCCGATCGAGCCCAAAACTTGGGCATCATCATAATATGGTGGGAGGAGTCATTTGGTGAGTTTTCAGTGAAATCCAATCGCTAGAACTATGCAATACACGAACCACTCCAATTCGGAACGAACTTTCTTCGAACTTGAATTGTCCAATTTCTTACCCCTATGGATTTCCGATCGAGCCCAAAACTTGGGCATCATCATAATATGGTGGGAGGAGTCATTTGGTCAGTTTTGAGTGAAATCCAATCGCTAGAACTACGGAATACACCAACCACTCCTGTAAGGAAAGAACTGCCTTTGGACATGAATTGTCCAATTTCTTACCCCTATTGATTTCCGATCGAGCCCAAAACTTGGGCATCATCATAATATGGTGGGAGGAGTCATTTGGTGAGTTTTCAGTGAAATCCAATCGCTAGAACTATGCAATACACGAACCACTCCAATTCGGAAGGAACTTTCTTCGAACTTGAATTGTCCAATTTCTTACCCCTATGGATTTCCGATCGAGCCCAAAACTTGGGCATCATCATAATATGGTGGGAGGAGTCATTTGGTGAGTTTTGAGTGAAATCCAGTCGCTAGAACTACGGAATACACCAACCACTCCTCTAAGGAACGAACTGCCTTTGAACCTGAATTGTCCAATTTCTTACCCCTATTGATTTCCGATCGAGCCCAAAACTTGGGCATCATCATAATATGGTGGGAGGAGTCATTTGGTGTGTTTTGAGTGATATCCAATCGCTAGAACAACGGAATACACCAACCACTCGTATAAGGAACGAACTGCCTTTGAACCTGAATTGTCCAATTTCTTACCCCTATTGATTTCCGATCGAACCCAAAACTTGGGCATCATCATAATATGGTGGGAGGAGTCATTTGGTGAGTTTTGAGTGAAATCCAATCGCTAGAACTACGGAATACATCAACCACTCCTATAAGGAACGAACTGCCTTTGGACATGAATTGTCCAATTTCTTACCCCTATTGATTTCCGATCGAGCCCAAAACTTGGGCATCATCATAATATGGTGGGAGGAGTCATTTTGTGAGTTTTCAGTGAAATCCAAACGCTAGAACTATGCAATACACGAATCACTCCAATTCGGAACGAACTTTCTTCGAACTTGAATTGTCCAATTTCTTACCCCTAAGGATTTCCGATCGAGCCCAAAACCTGGGCATCATCATAATATGGTGGGAGGAGTCATTTGTTGAGTTTTTCGTGAAATTCGATCGCTAGAACAACGGAATACACCAACCACTCCTATAAGGAACGAACTGCCTTTGAACCTGAATTGTCCAATTTCTTACCCCTATTGATTTCCGATCGAGCCCAAAACTTGGGCATCATCATAATATGGTGGGAGGAGTCATTTGGTGAGTTTTGAGTGAAATCCAATCGCTAGAACTACGGAATACATCAACCACTCCTATAAGGAACGAACTGCCTTTGGACATGAATTGTCCAATTTCTTACCCCTATTGATTTCCGATCGAGCCCAAAACTTGGGCATCATCATGATATGGTGGGAGGAGTCATTTTGTGAGTTTTCAGTGAAATCCAAACGCTAGAACTATGCAATACACGAACCACTCCAATTCGGAACGAACTTTCTTCGAACTTGAATTGTCCAATTTCTTACCCCTATGGATTTCCGATCGAGCCCAAAACTTGGGCATCATCATAATATGGTGGGAGGAGTCATTTGTTGAGTTTTTCGTGAAATTCGATCGCTAGAACAACGGAATACACCAACCACTCCTATGAGGAACGAACTGCCTTTGTACCTGAATTGTCCAATTTCTTACCCCTATTGATTTCCGATCGAGCCCAAAACTTGGGCATCATCATAATATGGTGGGAGGAGTCATTTGGTGAGTTTTGAGTGAAATACAATCGCTAGAACTACGGAATACACCAACCACTCCTCTAAGGAACGAACTGCATTTGAACCTGAATTGTCCAATTTCTTACCCCTATTCATTTCCGATCGAGCCCAAAACTTGGACCTCATCATAATATGGTGGGAGGAGTCTTTTGGTGTGTTTTGAGTGATATCCAATCGCTAGAACTACGGAATACACAAACCACACCTATAAGGAACGAACTGCCTTTGAACCTCAATTGTCCAATTTCTTACCCCTATTGATTTCCGATCGAACCCAAAACTTGGGCATCATCATAATATGGTGGGAGGAGTCATTTGGTGAGTTTTGAGTGAAATCCAATCGCTAGAACTACGGAATACATCAACCACTCCTATAAGGAACGAACTGCCTTTGGACATGAATTGTCCAATTTCTTACCCCTATTGATTTCCGATCGAGCCCAAAACTTGGGCATCATCATAATATGGTGGGAGGAGTCATTTTGTGAGTTTTCAGTGAAATCCAAACGCTAGAACTATGCAATACACGAACCACTCCAATTCGGAACGAACTTTCTTCGAACTTGAATTGTCCAATTTCTTACCCCTATGGATTTCCGATCGAGCCCAAAACTTGGGCATCATCATAATATGGTGGGAGGAGTCATTTGGTGAGTTTTGAGTGAAATCCAATCGCTAGAACTACGGAATACACCAACCACTCCTCTAAGGAACGAACTGCCTTTGAACCTGAATTGTCCAATTTCTTACCCCTATTCATTTCCGATCGAGCCCAAAACTTGGGCCTCATCATAATATGGTGGGAGGAGTCTTTTGGTGTGTTTTGAGTGATATCCAATCTCTAGAACTACGGAATACACCAACCACTCCTATAAGGAACGAACTGCCTTTGAACCTGAATTGTCCAATTTCTTACCCCTATTGATTTCCGATCGAGCCCAAAACTTGGGCATCATCATAATATGGTGGGAGGAGTCATTTGGTGAGTTTTGAGTGAAATCCAATCGCTAGAACTACGGAATCCACCAACCACTCCTATAAGGAACGAACTGCCTTTGAACCTGAATTATCCAATTTCTTACCCCTATTCACTTCCGATCGAGCCCAAAACTTGGGCATCATCATAATATGGTGGGAGGAGTCGTTTGGTGAGTTTTGAGTGAAATCCAATCGCTAGATCTATGCAATACACCAACCACTCCAATTCGGAACGAACTGTCTTCGAACTTGAATTGTCCAATTTCTTACCCCTACGGATTTCCGATGGAGCCCAAAACTTGGGCATCATCATATTATTGTGGGAGGAGTCATTTGGTGAGTTTTGAGTGAAGTCCAATCGCTAGAACTACGTAATACACCAACGACTCCTATAAGGAACGAACTGCCTTTGAACCTGAATTGTCCAATTTCTTACCCCTATTGATTTCCGATCGAGCCCAAAACTTGGGCATCATCATAATATGGTGGGAGGAGTCATTTGGTGAGTTTTGAGTGAAATAAAATCGCTAGAACTACGGAATACATCAACCACTCCTATAAGGAACGAACTGCCTTTGGACATGAATTGTCCAATTTCTTACCCCTATTGATTTCCGTTCGAGCCCAAAACTTGGGCATCACCATAATATGGTGGGAGGAGTCATTTGGTGAGTTTTCAGTGAAATCCAATCGCTAGAACTATGCAATACACGAACCACTCCAATTCGAAACGAACTTTCTTCGAACTTGAATTGTCCAATTTCTTACCCCTATGGATTTCCGATCGAGCCCAAAACTTGGGCATCATCATAATATGGTGGGAGGAGTCATTTGGTGAGTTTTGAGTGAAATCCAATCGCTAGAACTACGGAATACACCAACCACTCCTCTAAGGAACGAACTGCCTTTGAACATGAATTGTCCAATTTCTTACCCCTATTGATTTCCGACCGAGCCCAAAACTTGGGCATCATCATAATATAGTGGGAGGAGTCATTTGGTGAGTTTTGAGTGAAATCCAATCGCTAGAACTATGCAATACACCAACCACTCCAATTCGGAACGAAATGCCTTCGAACTTGAATTGTCCAATTTCTTACCCCTATGGATTTCCGATCGAGCCCAAAACTTTGGCATCATCATAATATGGTGGGAGGAGTCATTTGGTGTGTTTTGCGTGAAATCCAATCGCTAGAACAACGGAATACACCAACCACACCTATAAGGAACGAACTGCCTTTGAACCTGAATTGTCCAATTTGTTACCGCTACTGATTTGCGATCGAGCCCAAAACTTGGGCATCATCATAATATGGTGGGAGGAGTCATTTGGTGAGTTTTGAGTGAAATCCAATCGCTAGAACTACGGAATACACCAGCCACTCCTATAAGGAACGAATGACTTTGCACCTGAATTGTCCAATTTCTTACCCCTATTGATTTTCGATCGAGCCCAAAACTTGGGCATCACCATAATATGGTGGGAGGAGTCATTTCGTGAGTTTTGGGTGAAATCCAATCGCTAGAACTACGGAATACACCAACCACTCCTATAAGGAACGAACTGCCTTTGAACCTGAATTGTCCAATTTCTTACCCCTATTGATTTCTGATCGAGCCCAAAACTTGGGCATCATCATAATACGGTGGGAGGAGTCATTTGGTGAGTTTTGAATGAAATCCGATCGCTTGAACTACGGAATACAACAACCACTCCAATAAGGAATGAACTTCCTTTGAACCTGAATTGTCCAATTTCTTACCCTTTTGATTTCCGATCGAGCCCAAAACTTGGGAATCATCATAATATGGTGGGAGAAATCATTTGGTGAGTTTTGAGTGAAATCCAATCGCTGGAACTATGCAATACACCAACCACTCCAATTCAGAACGAACTGTCTTCGAACTAGAATTGTCCAATTTCTTACCCCTATGGATTTCCGATCGAGCCCAAAACTTGGGCATCATCATAATATTGTGGGAGCAGTCATTTGGTGAGATTTGAGGGAAATCCGATCGCTAGAACTATGGAATACACCAACCACTCCTATAAGGAACGAACTGGGTGCGAACCTGAATTGAATAATTTCTTACACCTACTGATTTCCGATCGAGCCCAAAACTTGGGCATCATCATAATATGGTGGGAGGATTCATTTGGTAAGTTTTGAGTGAAATCCAAACGCTAGAACTATGCAATACACCAACCACTCCCATTCGGAACGAACTGTCTTCGAACTTGAATTGTCCAATTTCTTACCCCTATGGATTTCCAATCGAGCCCAAAACTTGGGCATCATCATAATATGGTGGGGGGATTCATTTGGTGAGTTTTGAGTGAAATCCAATCGCTAGAACTACGGAATACACCAACCACTCCTATAAGGAACAAACTGCCTTTGAACCTGAATTGTGCAATTTCATACCCCTATTGATTTCCGATCGAGCCCACAACTTGGGCATCATCATAATATGGTGGGAGGAGTCATTTGGTGAGTTTTGAGTGAAATCCAATCGCTAGAACTATGCAATACGCCAACCACTCCAATTCGGAACGAACTGTCTTCGAACTTGAATTGTCCAATTTCTTACCGCTACGGATTTCCGATGGAGCCCAAAACTTGGGCATCATCATAATATTGTGGGAGGAGTCATTTGGTGAGTTTTAAGTGAAGTCCAATCGCTAGAACTACGTAATACACCAACCACTCCCATAAGGAACGAACTGCCTTTGAACCTGAATTGTCCAATTTCTTACCCCTATTGATTTCCGATCGAGCCCAAAACTCGGGCATCACCATAATATGGTGGGAGGAGTCATTTGGTGAGTTTTGGGTGAAATCCAATCGCTAGAACTACGGAATACACCAACCACTCCTATAAGGAACGAACTGCATTTGAACCTGAATTGTCCAATTTCTTACCCCTATTGATTTCCGATCGAGCCCAAAACTTGGGCATCATCATAATATGGTGGGAGGAGTCATTTGGTGAGTTTTGAGTGAAATCCAATCGCTAGAACTACGAAATACATCAACCCCTCCTATAAGGAACGAACTGCCTTTGAACCTGAATTGTCCAATTTTTTACCCCTATTGATTTCCGATCGATCCCAAAACTTGGGCATCATCATAATATGGTGGGAGGAGTCACTTGGAGAGTTTTGAGTGAAATTTAATCGCAAGAACAACGGAATACACCAGCCACACCTATATGGAACGAATTGCCTTTGAACCTGAATTGTCCAATTTCTTAGCCCTACTGATTTCCGATCGAGTCCAAAACTTGGGCATCATCATAATATGATGGGCGGAGTCATTTGGTGAGTTTTGAGTGAAATCCAATCGCTAGAACTACGGAATACACCAACCACTCCTCTAAGGAACGAACTGCCTTTGAACCTGAATTGTCCAATTTCTTACCCCTATTGATTTCCGATCGAGCCCAAAACTTGGGCATCACCATAATATGGTGGGAGGAGTCATTTGGTGAGTTTTGGGTGAAATCCAATCCCTAGAACTACGGAATACACCAACCACTCCTATAAGGAACGAACTGCATTTGAACCTGAATTGTCCAATTTCTTACCCCTATTGATTTCCGATCGAGCCCAAAACTTGGGCATCATCATAATATGGTGGGAGGAGTCATTTGGTGAGTTTTGAGTGAAATCCAATCGCTAGAACTACGGAATACACCAACCACTCCTGTAAGGAAAGAACTGCCTTTGGACATGAATTGTCCAATTTCTTACCCCTATTGATTTCCGATCGAGCCCAAAACTTGGGCATCATCATAATATGGTGGGAGGAGTCATTTGGTGAGTTTTCAGTGAAATCCAATCGCTAGAACTATGCAATACACGAACCCCTCCAATTCGGAACGAACTTTCTTCGAACTTGAATTGTCCAATTTCTTACCCCTATGGATTTCCGATCGAGCCCAAAACTTGGGCATCATCATAATATGGTGGGAGGAGTCATTTGGTGAGTTTTGAGTGAAATCCAGTCGCTAGAACTACGGAATACACCAACCACTCCTCTAAGGAACGAACTGCCTTTGAACCTGAATTGTCCAATTTCTTAACCCTATTCATTTCCGATCGAGCCCAAAACTTGGGCCTCATCATAATATGGTGGGAGGAGTCTTTTGGTGTGTTTTGAGTGATATCCAATCGCTAGAACTACGGAATACACCAACCACTCCTATAAGGAACGAACTGCCTTTGAACCTGAATTGTCCAATTTCTTACCCCTATTGATTTCCGATCGAGCCCAAAACTTGGGCATCATCATAATATGGTGGGAGGAGTCATTTGGTGAGTTTTGAGTGAAATCCAGTCGCTAGAACTACGGAATACATCAACCACTCCTCTAAGGAACGAACTGCCTTTGAACCTGAATTGTGCAATTTCTTACCCCTATTCATTTCCGATCGAGCCCAAAACTTGGGCCTCATCATAATATGGTGGGAGGAGTCTTTTGGTGTGTTTTGAGTGATATCCAATCGCTAGAACTACGTAATACACCAACCACTCCTATAAGGAACGAACTGCCTTTGAACCTGAATTGTCCAATTTCTTACCCCTATTGATTTCCGATCGAGCCCAAAACTTGGGCATCATCATAATATGGTGGGAGGAGTCATTTGGTGAGTTTTGAGTGAAATCCAATCGCTAGAACTACGGAATGCACCAACCACTCCTATAAGGAACGAACTGCCTTTAAACCTGAATTGTCCAATTTCTTACCCCTATTGATTTCCGATCGAGCCCAAAACTTGGGCATCATCATAATATGGTGGGAGGAGTCATTTGGTGAGTTTTGAGGGAAATCCAATCGCTAGAACTATGCAATACACCAACCACTCCAATTCGGAACGAACTGTCGAACTTGAATTGTCCAATTTCTTACCCCTACGGATTTCCGATGGAGCCCAAAACTTGGGCATCATCATATTATTGTGGGAGGAGTCATTTGGTGAGTTTTGAGTGAAGTCCAATCGCTAGAACTACGTAATACACCAACCACTCCTATAAGGAACGAACTGCCTTTGAACCTGAATTGTCCAATTTCTTACCCCTATTTATTTCCGACCGAGCCCAAAACTTGGGCATCACCATAATATGGTGGGAGGAGTCTTTTGGTGTGTTTTGAGTGATATCCAATCGCTAGAACTATGCAATACACGAACCACTCCAATTCAGAACGAACTTTCTTCGAACTTGAATTGTCCAATTTCTTACCCCTATGGATTTCCGATCGAGCCCAAAACTTGGGCATCATCATAATATGGTGGGAGGAGTCATTTGGTGAGTTTTGAGTGAAATCCAATCGCTAGAACTACGGAATACACCAACCACTCCTCTAACGAACGAACTGCCTTTGAACCTGAATTGTCCAATTTCTTACCCCTATTCATTTCCGATCGAGCCCAAAACTTGGGCCTCATCATAATATGGTGGGAGGAGTCTTTTGGTGTGTTTTGAGTGATATCCAATCGCTAGAACTACGGAATACACCAACCACTCCTATAAGGAACGAACTGCCTTTGAACCTGAATTGTCCAATTTCTTACCCCTATTGATTTCCAATCGAGCCCAAAACTTGGGCATCATCATAATATGGTGGGAGGAGTCATTTGGTGAGTTTTGAGTGAAATCCAATCGCTAGAACTACGGAATCCACCAACCACTCCTATAAGGAACGAACTGCCTTTGAACCTGAATTGTCCAATTTCTTACCCCTATTCATTTCCGATCGAGCCCAAAACTTGGGCATCATCATAATATGGTGGGAGGAGTCGTTTGGTGAGTTTTGAGTGAAATCCAATCGCTAGATCTATGCAATATACCAACCACTCCAATTCGGAACGAACTGTCTTCGAACTTGAATTGTCCAATTTCTTACCCCTACGGATTTCCGATGGAGCCCAAAACTTGGGCATCATCATATGATTGTGGGAGGAGTCATTTGGTGAGTTTTGAGTGAAGTCCAATCGCTAGAACTACAGAATACACTAACCACTCCTGTAAGTAACGAACATCCTTTGGACTTGAATTGTCCCATTTCTTACCCCTATTGATTTCCGATCGATCGCAAAACTTGGGCATCATCATACACTACTACAAAAATGGAAAAAGACGACCAGAAAAAGACGACGGCATAACATAAAACCGTCGTTGTATTTAAATCGACGACGGTATAAAAAAAAACCGTCGTGGATAAGTGATTTACTGTTCAATATTTTTAAAAGACGACGCGTACAAATAAAAAACCGTCGTTTTTAAAAAAGGATTTCTTCAGTGTTAGAATATGACCAAAAAACAACGACAGCAGGTATGAATACACTGACGTAGAAAATTAAGACGACAGTACACCAAAAAACCTGCCGTGTTAACTCCTAACTAAACACGACCAACTTTTCTTAATCCACGTCGTATAATATAGTGGAATCAACGTCTGTATACTACGACGGTGCATTCTCTGTAAACCGCCGACTTATTATTTTGGAGTATACTACGACGGTACCTACAACACTACTGTCGTTTTTATTTACCACGTCTTAAGTTCAAATTACCGTCGTATTTTTTCAATTTATACGTCTGCCCTCTCTGTAAACCGCCGTCTTATGTTTATAGCTTTTTAAAATTAATTAATTTTTCTTTTATTTTGGTAATATCTTTCTTAACACAAAACAAAATTTAATTCTCAATCCTCAACAACATTTTCATCTTAAAATGCAAATCTCTTCGTGTTAAATATGAACACAAATTTGGCAAATACATCGTGGCAAATATATGTTCAACTGTTTCTTCCTCTCATATGCAAGCTGGGCCCTCTCCTTCCTCTTGTTCTCAAGCTCCTGCACAGCCTCGATTCCTGAAAATCAAAATCAAAATCAACAAAGTGTGAACCCTCACTCCTCGATTCCTGGTTACATTGTAGTCCCCTTTTCCACAGTGATCAACTTCAAAACTCCTGTGTAGCAAGGTGGAACCAGCCTTAGAACCTGTTGTGGGTTGTGCCTTTGGGGTGAAGCTGGGAGTGGGCTTGAGGTTCAGAATGAATAGACACCACCTACTCATTCTGAACCTCAAGCCCACTCCCAGCTACAGCCACCACCTGAGTCCGTCTCTGCGAGCATCAGGAACACCCACGCGGGTTCTCAAGCTGGTTTCACCCTTGCTACACAGGAGGATGTAGCAAACCCATGCTTGGTCTTGTGAGGAATCATTCTGCAAACCCATTTGCTTTCAGAAAGACAATTTCTGCAACCCTAATTGAAAACTGAGAGTTAAAAAACGCGTAAAAAAATCCTATTTAAACAAAATGGAGTAAATATCCACGTCAGTTCTAATATACATAGCGACGTCATATTTGACTAATCAACGTCAGTTTAGATATAACTACATCGGAAATCCAAAAGTCATTTCGCGCGTATTAAAAAGATAACTACATCGGAAATCCAAAAGTCATTTCGCGAATATTAAAAAGAGAACAGAACCAAAGTAACCACGTCGGTTTATTAAAATACACAGTCGTTGAATTTATAATTACAACGTCAGTTTAGAGAAACAAAGCGCCGTCATAACCACGTCGGAAATCCAAAAGTCATTTGGCGCGTATTAAAAAGAGAACGACGTCGTTTTCAGAACCGCAAAGTAACCACGTCGGTTTATTAAAATACACAGTCGTTGAAATTACAAGTACAACGTCAGTTTAGAGAAAAAAAGCGCCGTCATAACCACATCGGAATTCCAAAAGTCTTTCGGCTGTTGTGATAACCACGTCATTTATGAATTATCTACCGTCGTTATAACTAAATAATACGGCGGTTTTTTAATAACAACGTCGTTGTATTGAACTCTGGGAAAATATATAAACTTTTCGTCACCTGACCTAATATTTTACGATTTTCACTTCCCGATAAAGTATCGTAGTTTCCCTCTCATTTCCCAAATCACCATTTTCGTCACCTGACCTAGCATCATCGTCTGAATCATCGTCTTCATCGTCCAAATCACCATTTTGTTCTTCGTCTTCGTCGGAAGGAAACATTTCTTTGCACGCAAGTGTTATTCAAGGTTTTTTCTCACTCTCTTCCCTTTTTTTACTTTTCATTTGCATGCCGTAGTTGTCTGGAAACAAGATTCTGTCAAATTGAAGAAATCTTTCACTGGTTTTGATTAAATACATAAGTAGATACTCTCACGACGCCAAGAGACGACAGTTCTGTCTTGTTTTCGACGATGGAATGGACACACCACGACGGCCGTAATGCAAACTGCACGACGGTGGCTAAAAACCGTCATGGTGTGACAATTAATACGTCGGAAACAATATAAAACCGTCGTCTAGTGTGAGAAGAACACTCGTTTTGTAATTTTAAACCACGTCGGTTATTGTTAATAACCGACGTAGTTTATGCACATTTACGTCATGGAATATAAAAAACCGTCGTCTTATTTTAATTCATGATTTAAGAGATCGTTTAATAGGACGTCACTTTTTTAGTGTTACCGTCGTTGTTTTGTATTATTACGTCGTTTATTTTTAATAACCGACGTTGTTTTTCTGGCAGATTAATCAAAAATGGTTTCGAAATCTCAAAAGAAGGAAGCTGAAGCGTCAAAGGCCACAGCAGGTTCAATGGCACAAGGGGATGAACCCAAAACAGGTTCAGTGGAACTTGAAAAATCAACTCAAAGCAAACCCTCGAAGAGGATGAGATATTCCTCAACCTCAGAGAAAGACTCGAGCACAGCCACATTTGTTGAGGAGCCAAAATCTGGCCGCGGTATCAGCACAATGAGCCGTGTTGTGAAGAGGAAAATTGAGAAGGTTAAGCCTGTGGTTGAGTTCAATAAAGATGGCAAACCACATGGCGAGGCTGCTGTTGAGATGCAGTCTTACATTGGTGTTTTGGCACGCACCAGAGTCCCTCTTGTGGACAAGAAATGGAAACAATTACCCAAGGACGTGAAGGAGCAGATTTGGGAAGCTGTTCAAATGTCCTATGTTATTGGGGATAGTTACAAGAACTTGGTCTTGCAGTCTGCCGCCAAAAAATGGAAGGATTTCAAGTATAACATAACTAAGCAATATATCCTTCCATTCGCACATGACATGGAGAAATTAAAAGAAATCCCATTGCTTTATAAGTTCATAGAGAAATCGCAATGGGATGCCTTCGTAGCTTCAAGGTTAACCCCAGATTTTGAAGCTAAGCATGCTGAGCAGAAGGAGAGGAGGGAGAAATTGGAGTACAACCATAGGTTGTCTAGAAAAGGGTATGTTGGTTTGACGGACCAATTGGTAGAAACCATGCCCGAAGGTCAAGAAATCGATCGAGCTGTTCTGTGGAAGAAAGCAAGAGAAGATAAATCAGGAAACATCCCTGATCCAAAGGCTGCAGAGAAGGCAAAACTAATCGTAAGTCTCACTAACTCTGTTCTAAATTTGAAAAACAGAGTGTTTTATTTTGGTATAGACGTCGTTTATATTTACATAAGCGACGTTATAAACTGAACACCACGACAGGCTTAATTTACGGACGTTTAAAAGTGAATAGGACGTCGGTTTTTGAATAAAGTAGACGTCTAGATAGAATTAATACGACGGATTAAATTATTCTAGGAACTGCATTTTTGTTTTAAGTTTACTCACGCACACACTCTCCCTCTCTCTGTCTATTTCACTGAATTTTGTGGTGCACAATTTCTGGAAAAGAATGCATATTTCAATCGAGTTTTTTCACTTCTTCATTAAAACTTACGACGGTTTTATCTTATCTAGACGTTAGAATGATTATACAACGACGGTAATTTTGTGCAGCCGTATGGAATTGTACATCTACGTCTGTTTGTTTAATAATCCGTCGTCTTACTTTGAATATACGACGGTTTTTAATTTATGTCTTAATCTGTTTTATTTTGAATATACGACGTATTTTTATATACCGACGTTGTAAAGTATAAACAACGACGGTATTTATATATAGACGTTTTAAATTAATACCACGTCTGTCATTTAATAAAAACCGTCGTTGTTTATAATTTACAACGTCGGTATATGTATCTGTCATACACCCTTCTCAGGTTCTAACAATCTCTCTTTCTCTCTTTTAGGATGATTTGCAAAAGCAAGTCTCCGAAGGCACTCTGACTGTCTTCGGGAGCAATGATATCTTGACTCTGGCTTTGGGAACCCCGGAGCATGGTGGGAGAGTCAGAGGAGCTGGTGCTGGCGTTACCCCAACTCAGTTCTTCAATTTGCCGAAGCAGCAGAGAGTGAAATTTGGTGACAAATTGAAGGAAAGTGTGAGGGAGGCAGTCAGAGAAGAGACCTTGAGGATTGAGGCGAAGTCAAGGGAAACTATAATGGAAGCAGTCAGAGTAGAGAGGGAGACTTTGTTGGCATATATCCGTCAACTAGTTCCTAATTTTGATCCCAGCCAGATGCTCCAAACCCCAATTCCTCCAATTATTTTACCCCCTCAAGATCAAAGCCCAAAAAATCCAATGTCTGATAAGGCAAGCTGCTCTGGGGCCACTAATATCAGACCCCTAGCTTTGGAATTAGAAGATCCGAAGCCTGAAGCTGATACTGCTGCAAAAGAGAAAGAGGACACGGTAAAATCTCTGCTATTTTATATTTCTTCTTTTTAAATTTTAAAAAGACGTCGCTCCTTTTAATAGCCGACGTTAAAATTTAAAATAACGACGCTTTCTTACAAGACACGTCGTGTTTCATTATATACCACGACGCTTTTATAAACCGTTGTCCATTTCATGATTTCATTAACTGTATTTATATTAGACGACCTTTCTATAGAATAGCGACGTTATAAATTCAATACAACGTCAGTATTAACGAGAAACCGTCGTTTATATTATATACCACGTCTGTTTTTTTTGTTTAGTTAGAGTCGTTTATTTTAGTTCACACACAAACTAACTTATATTTCTTTATTAATTTCTTTAAACAGGATCTCTCAAAGCTAGATATGCCACCTCCTCTTTTAGCCTTATGCCAACATTTCCAGACCAAGTTGTTGCCTAATGGTAACGAGGCTCTAACAATTCACATGCCCAAGGAAGTGTTTGGCATTGAGCATGATACCTTCCTCTTCACTGAGGATGTTTTGCAGTTTGGTTCAATGGTTGAGATAGGAACCACAGTGATATCAGTATACATGAGGTAATTCTCCCTAATCCCATTTTGTTTTACATTTTCCTTTCTTTTAAATTAAAATCTCATTTAATTGACTTTCATATATTTAGGTTCCTATTTGACTATTTAAAAATGGCAAATCTTGTAAACCTTGTTGGCCTCGTGGACCCTGGGCTAGTGAGCTCTGGAGCTGGATCAATATCAGACCGAATAAAAAACCTGTCAAACCGCCTGAATACAGCAGATGGGAATCAATTTTTCTTGGTCCCTTATAATCCAGGGTTAGTACCATTTAAAGTATTTTCCTATTACATGAATTCACTGCCTTATAATCCAGGCTTCTAATATTTTTCTTTCTAATATGAATCATTATGTGCAGGGGTCATTGGGTGATGGTAATTGTGAGACCATTAACAGAGACTGCCTATTACATGAATTCACTGCCAAAACGCATGGTTGACGACGAAATGAAAAATATAGTGAATACGTAAGTTGATTTCTTCTGATTTATGATTTTTCCTATAAAGTATTTAAATAAACGACGGTTTTTACTAATACCGACGTTATTATATAATATAACGACGGGAAGATATTACCGACGTTTTAATTTAACTACCACGTCAGTATTTTCTTAAAAACGTCGTTTTAATTTAACTACCACGTCGTTTGCGTTTTATTTAAGAACGTTTTAATTTTTTCTGCTCAATTTTCGTCATACGACGTTTTTTACTCTTACCGACGTTATAACGACGGTTACTATTTGTATTTAACACCCTTTGTTTTCTTGTAACAGGTCAATTAAAATGTTTAACATTCATATAAACAAAAATTCACGTAAACAGCAGGCCATTTGGAAAAATCTACACGGCACTCCTGAACAACCAACAAGTGTAGAGTGTGGCTATTACGTGATGCGATTCATGAGAGATATAATTCATGATCCAGACCTAAATTTCGAGAAGAAGGTAAAACGCAACATTTTAGATATACTTTCTTTATTTTACTACGTCATATTTTTGTTTAACCGTCGTTTGTATTCTTTTAACACGTCGGTTTTTTGGTTTATTTTGCAGTTTGACAAGAAAAAAGATAAACTTCAGTATACACAAAAGGATATTGACGAAGTTAGGCATGAATGGGCAGAATTCGTGAACAAGCAATTACCGAAGGATAATTGATGTAGATAAATATTTATGAACAATGTTTAATTTAGATTATTTAAAATGTATATAAATATTTTGTTGTAATCAAGAGAACAAAAATCAACAAAATTAAATTTTGTTTTAAAATTTGTTTAGTTCCCAAACACCGACGTCTGATTCTAATTTACACGTCTCATACGTGTACACAATGGTCATCTTGCAGTAAATGGAAATATAACATCGACGGTAATTCTTAAAAAAGACGTGTAATAGTCAAAACAACGACGGTTTATAATTAATTCATCCTGTATAAATGAATTTGTACTCATATACTACGTCCGTTAGTATAACCTTATCGACGTCTAAATAATATACAAAGGCGGATATTTCTAAATATCCGCCTTTGTATAAAAAAAAAACGTCAGTTATATACAACAAAATGACGTGTAATAGACATAACAACGACGGTATATAATTAATTCATCCTGCATAAAAGAATATGAATTCATATACTACGTCGGTTAGTATAACCTTATCGACGTCGTAATCTTATACAAAGGCGGATATTCTTAAATATTCGCCTTTATATATATAAACAACGTCAGTTATATACACTAAAATGACGTTTAATATTAATAACAACGACGGTTTATAATTAATTCATCCTTTATAAATGATTTTGTATTCATATACTACGTCGGTTAGTATAACCTTAGCGACGTTGTAATATTATACAAAGGCGGATATTATTAAATATCCTGTGTATATTCTTAAATATAGTTTCAACGTCGGTTTTTTATGTTTAATGTCGTTGTAAAGGGATACAACGTCGGCTAGGTCATTTTTAATTTAATTGTTATTGACTTTTATATTTTATTTAAATCCATATTAAATTCATAACTATATCCAAAAATTATACTGAAAACTACCAAGCATTGGAATATTGTCTCTATCCTAAAGCTTTAAAAAATATAATTTTGGAAATATTTTTTTATTGTATTTAATTACTAATATTAATAATATATTCAAAACAAAATCCGAAAAATATACCGGCAAATTCTATGCACTGATTGAGACAATATCTTGCCCGTTAAGGCCTGAAAAATGTAATTTTAGTTTTCAAAGTTCAAATGATAACAAAATTCAAACAAATTTAGAGACAAAGCATTGTACTCCTTATACTTTACATAACATAACCCTAAGGTTTATGTGATCCATTGGTGCCCATAAATTCAAAATTATGAAATCCATATTTTAGCCTACTATTGTAGAAGGCAATGTTGTAAGGAATCCATAGCAATTTTCGGTTCATTTTTCTCGTACTTGTGTATTTTTTAAAAATTATTTTAAAATTTAGGGTTTAGGGTTTAGGGTTTAGGGTTTAGGGTTTTTTGAAACGACGCCGGTTTTCTCCCGCTGTTTTTGGTCAACTACATTAACAAAGACTAATTGAATTCGGTTGACGACGTCAGTTATAAAATAGCGACGTCTTTAGTGTTTACAACGTCGGAAATGTATTATAACCGCCGTTGTAAGTAATTATTAGACGTCATTATAAGTTTTGACCGTCGTGGTTGAAAAACGCGGTACTTAAAAATTTTTGACCGCGACTTAAAATTTTCAGAATTTCCCTTTAACCCTCAAATAGTTCATTCTCTCTCTTCAACATAAATTTGTCTGAAAGTTTTCGTTCTCCAAGCTCTCTCTCAATATCCATGTAAGTACAACTCTAGTCCCTTTAATCCTAATTCTCTCAGCTCTGTCTCAAGCTTTTGTTATATTCTCTCAGCTCTCTCTCAAAGCATTGGGTACGTAGATTCTCCAAGATCTCTCTCAAAGCATTTGGTACGTAGATTTTCCAAGATCTCTCATTGGGTACGTAGATTCTCCAAGCTCTCTCTCAAAGCATTGGGTACGTAGATTCTCCAAGCTCTCTCTGAAGCAGTTGTTATATTCTCGCAGCTCTCTCTCAATATCCATGTAAGTACAACCCTAATCTCTTCTTAAATCCATAAATGTTTTCGTTGGTAGCTATATTAGGGTTTTGGTGTTTGCAATCTTGTAATAATTGCTCTCTGTTTGGGTTCTTTTATGTTTGTTTGGCCATGGGTTCTTGGAAAAGGAATGGGGATGGGAGATTTAAGCTGTTTTTTTTTTAACTACGACGACGGTTGAAGGATCAAACCGTCGTCCAAATGTTTATTATACGTCGGTTGTTCATTTACTCCCGTCGTCTGCGTTTTAAGCCGCAACTGGTAGCCTAAAGACGACTGTTTCTCCATTAAACGTCATCTTTAGGCTACCAGAACACCGTTCAAATTTCTGGGTCTGGGTATCTTAATGACGAAGGTGACTATAGATGCCGTCGTCGGAATGTATATTAAACGACGATTATTTTTATAAACCGTCGTCTTTTCCATGTTTTATATTTAATTTTCATTTTGTTCTCTGCTATTTGAATGAGGTAGTGTTTCATTGCTGGTCTTTCCACTTTAATATATATATTTATATGAATTTGATAGAGTGTAAGATGGATAAGTCATGGATGCATGCGGATAGAAGATCGAAGGCATATGAGTTAGGGGTGGAAGGATTTTTGAATTTTGAGTTACAAAATCTTGGAAATACAACTGAGATTCGTTGTCCATGTGTTAAATGTGGGAATATTCGATTGTTTGGGGTTGGAATTATAAGGGAACACTTATACTTTAATGGAATTGACCAAAGCTATAAGATTTGGAGATGGCACGGAGAACCTTGGGAATGGACTACCAATGCTAGTAGAAATGTGGAAGAAGATGAGCAAAGTAGGTTTAGTTATGTTTCTGAAGAATTAGGGATGGATGATAATGATTTTGCCAATATTGGATCTGATCCTTATGAGTTTGCCAATATTGGATCTGATCCTTATGAGTTTGCCAATGTGATTGGGGATGGTGATGAACCCTTGTACCCTGGTTGCAGTAAGTACACGAAGTTGTCGGCTTTGGTGAAGTTATATAATTTGAAAGCAAAACATGGGATGAGTGATGTTTGCTTTACAGAATTATTGATACTTCAAGGAGAATTTCTTCCAGAAGGAAATACACTACCTTCCTCTATGTACGAGGCAAAAAAGACTTTGTCTGCTTTAGGGATGAGTTATGAGAAAATCCACGCATGTTCCAATGACTGCATTTTGTATCGGAAGGAGTATGAGAATGCAACTAATTGTCCGACTTGTGGTATCTCAAGGTGGAAGGAAACCAAGGATGGGTTCTTGAAAGAGGGTGTGGCAGCGAAGGTGGTGTGGTATTTTCCTCCAATTCCAAGGTTTAAAAGGATGTTTCAATCACATAAGACAGCTAAGAGTTTGACTTGGCATGCTGCAAGAAAATCAGTTGACGGTTATATGTCTCATCCAGCGGATTCCCCGTCTTGGAAACTTGTTGATGAAAAATGGCCCGACTTTGGTAATGAGCCAAGAAACTTGAGATTGGCTCTCTCATCTGATGGATTCAATCCCCACAGTTCTTTAAGTAGCAGATACAGTTGTTGGCCAGTTATGTTAGTTACATATAATCTCCCACCATGGCTATGCATGAAGCGGAAGTTCATGATGTTGACTATACTGATTTCCGGTCCTAAACAGCCCGGAAATGATATAGACGTCTACTTAGAGCCTTTGATTGATGATTTGAAATCTCTGTGGGATGGGATTAGAGGAGTGTATGATGCCCACATAGGAGAATACTTTACACTCAGAGCTGCATTACTGTGGACAATTAATGATTTTCCCGCTTATGGAAACTTATCTGGTTGTGTTGTTAAAGGATATAAAGCTTGTCCAATATGCGGCGATGATACACCTAGTCACAGGTTGAAAAATGGCCACAAAATTTGTTACATTGGGCATAGAAAGTGGTTACCAATCAATCATCCATATAGGAGGCAACGTGCAGCTTTTAATGGGAAACCTGAATATGGCATGCCCCCTGAGCCATTAACAGGAGAAGAAGTGCTGCATATGGTTGAAGATATTAATTACATATGGGGCTCGAAAATTGGGGGAAGTGTTGGTGAGAATGATGGTGATAGAGTTTGTTGGAAGAAGAAATCAAAATTCTTTGATCTCGAGTATTGGAAATACCTCCCTGTGAGGCATGCCTTAGATGTTATGCACATTGAGAAGAATGTTTGCGATAGTATCATTGGTACATTGCTAGAGATCCCTGGAAAAAATAAAGATGGGATTGCTGCTCGGTTAGACTTATTGAACATGGGGGTAAAAATTGATTTGCAACCCGAGTATGGAGAAAGACGTACTCGCTTGCCTCCAGGGCCTTGGAATTTGTCAAGAGCAGAGAAGAGAGCGGTTTGCAATTCTTTTTATGGTATGAAGGTTCCTGAAGGTTATTCTTCAAATATAAAAAATCTTGTATCTTTAAAAGATTCAAGACTTCTTGGCCTTAAATCTCATGATTGTCATACCTTGATGCAACAATTGCTCCCTGTGGCAATTCGTTCTGTTTTGGAGAAGCCTGCAAGGTATGCAATAACTCGATTGTGCTTCTTCTTCAATGCTTTATGTGCAAAGACGGTAGATGTTTCCAAGCTAGATAAGTTGGAAGAAGATGTAGTAGTTACTTTATGTTTGCTTGAGAAGTACTTTCCCCCTTCATTCTTTGATATCATGGTTCATCTAGTAGTACATCTTGTCAGAGAAGTTCGTCTATGTGGGCCAGTATATTTTAGATGGATGTATCCGTTTGAAAGATATATGAAAGTGCTAAAGGGGTATGTTCAGAATCGTACTCGTCCCGAAGGTTGCATTGCTGAGCGGTATATAGCTGAAGAAGCTGTAGAGTTTTGTACCGACCATTTATCTGATGTTAGTACAGTTGGAGTGCCTTCAAGCCAGAATATGGGAGTTTCAAAGCCATTATCAGGTTGCACAGTGGGCTTAGTTGATATGGACTTGTTGAACCAGGCACATCTATATGTCTTGGAGAATACGGAGGAAGTCCTACCTTATATCGAGTACGTATGAGTTTAATTTTTCATATATATGTAGCCATGTTAAATATTATTACTCCTTATATTTATCTTATATATAAGAGACCGTAATGTGTGTTTTTTTCGTGTCAATTGTAGGGAACATATGATCCACATCAAGACCACTTATCCGAAATTTAGAAAGAGAACAAAGTGGCTACAAGATAAGCACAATAGCACTTTCATTCAATGGCTACGTGTTAAGGTATATATGTTATTGAATGACATATTCAATTTATTATTTTAATTTTCTTTCTTTCTATATATATGTTAGATTGAATTAATATATATGTTTAATTTGTAGGTTCAAAGTGAATTTAATGGGGAAGATTATAATGGCATATCAGAAAATTTGAGATGGTTAGCAGCTGGTCCAAGCATGGTAGTGCCATCATATAGGAGCTATCTTATTAATGGTGTCAAATTTAGCACCAAGGCACAGGATGATGTGCGAACTGTCCAAAATAGTGGAGTTTATTTACTTGCACATACTATGCAAGTTGCTAGTGCCAAGGATAAAAACCCTATTGTCTCCAATATGGGTTTTTATGGGGTTATTCAAGAAATTTGGGATCTTGACTACCAAAAGTTTAGAATCCCAGTCTTGAGGTGTGATTGGATAGATAACACTTCGAGCCTTGTAGTCGACGAACTTGGATTTACCCTTGTAGATCTGAGTAAAATTGGACATAGAAATGACCAATTTGTTATGGCTTCTCAAGTCAAACAAGTATTTTATGTTGACGACCCAATGCATCGTGGTTGGTCGGTAGTGTTATCAATGCCTAATAGAGAATATAATGATGTTATTGGTGATGATGTGCTAGGTGATATTAGAATTGAGTGTGAGCCATTTTCTAGAGGGATACCAAATGTTGACACATTTGATGACCTAGTGGGTGAGTTTGGGAGTGAGAACATTAGAGATGGGTGTGAAGATATATGGATTGATTGATTGTTGTAATGTATGACATTAGTTATGCAGTTAATTGTATGACATTAATTCATAGCTCTGTATATCATTTTAATTCCGATCACATTTTCATTCTGCAAGCTTTGTATGACATTAATTCATAGCTCTGTATATCATTATAATTCATTTCAACCGTCGTCTATTACAGTCGTCTATTATAGTCGAAAGGTCTCTTTTTTATGCGATTATGTACCAAATCGACGTCGGTTTTAGTTTTTTCCTGACGTGTACTATATTAACCACGTCGTTTTTTTGTGTTCAAGCCGTCAAAATAATTTTCAACGTCTGTGGTGATATAAATGGTCGTGGTTATTGTTGTTTTTACGTCTGTTCAAGTAAATATATGCCATGTTATATGTTTAAGACGTCAGTTTTTCATTCAGTGAACGTAGTATTTATTAACCACGGCGGTTTCTAAGTTTTATACGTCGGTTTTGTTTTATTTCGAGACGTAGGTAAAACTATTTACGTCTGTTTTATAGTTGTTTTTGACATTTAAAATTATTTAAACGTCTGTGTTTTAATAAAACCGTCGTCTATTATAGTCGAAAGGTCTCTTTTTTATGCGTTTATGTACCAAATCGACGTCGGTTTTAGTTCTTTTGTGACGTGTACTATATTAACCACGTCGTTTTTTTTTGTGTTCAAGCCGTCAAAATAATTTTCAACGTCTGTGGTGATATAAATGGTCGTGGTTATTGTTGTTTTTACGTCTGTTCAAGTAAATATATGTCATGTTATATGGTTAAGACGTCAGTTTATTCAATCAGTGAACGTAGTATTTATTAACCACGGCGGTTTCTAAGTTTGACACGTCGGTTTTGTTTAATTTAGAGACGTTGATAAAACTATTTACGTCGGATTTATAGTTGTTTTTGACATTTAAAATTATTTAAACGTCTGTGTTTTAATGCAACCGTCGTCTATTATAGTCGAAAGGTCTCTTTTTTATGCGTTTATGTACCAAATCGACGTCGGTTTTAGTTCTTTTGTGACGTGTACTATATTAACCACGTCGTTTTTTTTGTGTTCAAGCCGTCAAAATCATTTTCAACGTCTGTGGTGATATAAAGGGTCGTGGTTATTGTTGTTTTTACGTCTGTTCAAGTAAATATATGCCATGTTATATGTTTAAGACGTCAGTTTTTTCATTTAGTTAACGTAGTATTTATTAACCACGGCGGTTTCTAAGTTTGACACGTCGGTTTTATTTAATTTAGAGACGTTGATAAAACTATTTACGTCAATTTTATAGTTGTTTTTGACATTTAAAATTATTTAAACGTCTGTGTTTTAATACAACCGTCGTCTATTATAGTCGAAAGGTCTCTTTTTTATGCGTTTATGTACCAAATCGACGTCGGTTTTAGTTCTTTTGTGACGTGTACTATATTAACCACGTCGTTTTTTTTGTGTTCAAGCCGTCAAAATCATTTTTAACGTCTGTGGTGATATAAATGGTTGTGGTTATTGTTGTTTTTACGTCTGTTTGTGTAAATATACGCCATGTTATATGTTTAAGACGTCAGTTTTTTCATTTAGTGAACGTAGTATTTATTAACCAAGACGGTTTCTAAGTTTTACACGTCGGTTTTTTGTGTATTTAGAGACGTTGATAAACATATTTACGTCGGTTTTGTAGTTGTTTTTGACATTTAACATTATTTCAACGTCAGTGTTTTACTAAAACCGTCGTCTATATAGTCGAAAGGTGTCTTTTTTTAGGTTTTATGTATGAAATCTACGTCGGTTTTAGTATTTTACTGACGTGTACTATATTAACTACGTCGGTTATTTGCCGTCGTTATTTCATGTATGAAAAGACGGCGGTCGATTTCTCGTCGGTTGTAAACCATGATACACGACGGTAAATTACCGTCGTCTATATAGTTTTTTGTAGTAGTGATACATCAACCACTCCTATAAGGAACGAACTGCCTTTGGACAGGAATTGTCCAATTTCTTACCACTATTGATTTCCGTTCGAGCCCAAAACTTGGGCATCACCATAATATGGTG
Source organism: Prunus yedoensis (assembly GCA_005406145.1). Lineage (NCBI taxonomy): Eukaryota > Viridiplantae > Streptophyta > Magnoliopsida > Rosales > Rosaceae > Prunus > Prunus yedoensis. Next base: position 242,358 of record BJCG01002419.1, on the reverse strand, counting down.
GGAGGAGTCATTTGGTGAGTTTTCAGTGAAATCCAATCGCTAGAACTATGCAATACACGAACCACTCCAATTCGGAACGAACTTTCTTCGAACTTGAATTGTCCAATTTCTTACCCCTATGGATTTCCGATCGAGCCCAAAACTTGGGCATCATCATAATATGGTGGGAGGAGTCATTTGGTGAGTTTTGAGTGAAATCCAATCGCTAGAACTACGGAATACACCAACCACTCCTCTAAGGAACGAACTGCCTTTGAACCTGAATTGTCCAATTTCTTACCCCTATTCATTTCCGATCGATCCCAAAACTTGGGCCTCATCATAATATGGTGGGAGGAGTCATTTGGTGAGTTTTGAGTGAAATCCAATCGCTAGAACTACGGAATACACCAACCACTCCTGTAAGGAACGAACTGCCTTTGGACATGAATTGTCCAATTTCTTTCCCCTATTGATTTCCGATCGAGCCCAAAACTTGGGCATCATCATAATATGGTGGGAGGAGTCATTTGGTGAGTTTTCAGTGAAATCCAATCGCTAGAACTATGCAATACACGAACAACTCCAATTCGGAACGAACTTTCTTCGAACTTGAATTGTCCAATTTCTTACCCCTATGGATTTCCGATCGAGCCGAAAACTTGGGCATCATCATAATATGGCGGGAGGAGTCATTTGGTGAGTTTTGAGTGAAATCCAATCGCTAGAACTACGGAATACACCAGCCACTCCTCTAAGGAACGAACTGCCTTTGAACCTGAATTGTCCAATTTCTTACCCCTATTCATTTCCGATCGAGCCCAAAACTTGGGCCTCATCATAATATGGTGGGAGGAGTCTTTTGGTGTGTTTTGAGTGATATCCAATCGCTAGAACTACAGAATACACCAACCACTCCTATAAGGAACGAACTGCCTTTGAACCTGGATTGTCCAATTTCTTTCCCCTATTGATTTCCGATCGAGCCCAAAACAGGGGCATCATCATAATATGACGGGAGGAGTCATTTGGTGAGTTTTGAGTGAAATCCAATCGCTAGAACTACGGAATGCACCAACCACTCCTATAAGGAACGAACTGCCTTTGAACCTGAATTGTCCAATTTCTTACCCCTATTGATTTCCGACCGAGCCCAAAACTTGGGCATCATCATAATATGGTGGGAGGAGTCTTTTGGTGTGTTTTGAGTGATATCCAATCGCTAGAACTACGGAATGCACCAACCACTCCTATAAGGAACGAACTGCCTTTGAACCTGAATTGTCCAATTTCTTACCCCTATTGATTTCCGACCGAGCCCAAAACTTGGGCATCATCATAATATAGTGGGAGGAGTCATTTGGTGAGTTTTCAGTGAAATCCAATCGCTAGAACTATGCAATACACGAACCACTCCAATTCGTAACGAACTTTCTTCGAACTTGAATTGTCCAATTTCTTACCCCTATGGATTTCCGATCGAGCCCAAAACTTGGGCATCATCATAATATGGTGGGAGGAGTCATTTGGTGAGTTTTGAGTGAAATCCAATCGCTAGAACTACGGAACACACCAACCACTCCTGTAAGGAACGAACTGCCTTTGGACATGAATTGTCCAATTTCTTTCCCCTATTGATTTCCGATCGAGCCCAAAACTTGGGCATCATCATAATATGGTGGGAGGAGTCATTTGGTGAGTTTTCAGTGAAATCCAATCGCTAGAACTATGCAATACACGAACAACTCCAATTCGGAACGAACTTTCTTCGAACTTGAATTGTCCAATTTCTTACCCCTATGGATTTCCGATCGAGCCGAAAACTTGGGCATCATCATAATATGGCGGGAGGAGTCATTTGGTGAGTTTTGAGTGAAATCCAATCGCTAGAACTACGGAATACACCAGCCACTCCTCTAAGGAACGAACTGCCTTTGAACCTGAATTGTCCAATTTCTTACCCCTATTCATTTCCGATCGAGCCCAAAACTTGGGCCTCATCATAATATGGTGGGAGGAGTCTTTTGGTGTGTTTTGAGTGATATCCAATCGCTAGAACTACAGAATACACCAACCACTCCTATAAGGAACGAACTGCCTTTGAACCTGGATTGTCCAATTTCTTTCCCCTATTGATTTCCGATCGAGCCCAAAACAGGGGCATCATCATAATATGACGGGAGGAGTCATTTGGTGAGTTTTGAGTGAAATCCAATCACTAGAACTACGGAATACACCAGCCACTCCTATAAGGAACGAACTGCCTTCGAATCTGTGTTGTCCAATTTCTTACCCCAGTTGATTTCCGATCGAGCCCAAAACTTGGGCATCATCATAATATGGTGGGAGGAGTCATTTGTTGAGTTTTGAGTGAAACCCAATCGCTAGAACTATGCAATACACCAACCACTCCAATTCGGAACGAACTGCCTTCGAACTTGAACGGTCCAATTTCTGACCCCTATGGATTTCCGATCGAGCCCAAAACTTGGGCATCATCATAATATGGTGGGAGGAGTCATTTGGTGAGTTTTGATTGAAATCCAATTGTTAGAACTATGAAATACACGAACCACTCCTATAAGGAACGAACTGCGTTTGAACCTGAATTGTCCAATTTCTTACCCCTATTGATTTCCGATCGAGCCCAAAACTTGCGCATCATCATAATACGGTGGGAGGAGTCATTTGGTGAGTTTTGAATGAAATCCAATCGCTAGAACTATGCAATATAGCAACCACTTCTATAAGGAACGAACTGCCTTTGAACCTGAATTGTCCAATTTCTTACCCCTATTGATTTCTGATCGAGCCTTAAACTTGGGCATCATCATAATGTGGAGGGAGGAGTCATTTGGTGAGTTTTGAGTGAAATCCAATCACTAGAACTACGGAATACACCAGCCACTCCTATAAGGAACGAACTGCCTTCGAACCTGTATTGTACAATTTCTTACCCCAATTGATTTCCGATCGAGCCCAAAACTTGGGCATCGTCATAATATGGTGGGAGGAGTCATTTGGTGAGTTTTGAGTGAAATCCAATCACTAGAACTATGCAATACACCAACCACTCCAATTCGGAACGAACTGCCTTCGAACTTGAACGGTCCAATTTCTTACCCCTATGGATTTCCGATCGAGCCCAAAACTTGGGTACCATCATAATATGGTGGGAGGAGTCATTTGGTGAGTTTTGAGTGAAATCCAATCGCTAGAAGTATGCAATACACCAACCACCCCAATTCGTAACGAACTGCCTTTGAACTTGAATTGTCCATTTTCTGACACCTATGGATTTCGGATCGAACCCAAAACTTGGGCATTGTCAAAATATGGTGGGAGGAGTCATTTGGTGAGTTTTGACTGAAATCCAATTGCTAGTACTATGCAATACACAGACCACTCCAATTCGGAACGAACTGCCATCGAACTTGAACGGTCCAATTTCTTACCCCTATGAATTTCCGATCGAGCCCAAAACTTGGGCATCATCATAATATGGTGGGTGGAGTCATTTGATGAGTTTTGAGTGAAATCCAATCGCTAGAACTACGGAATACACCAACCACTCCTAGAAGGAACGAACTACGGAATACACCAGCCACTCCTATAAGGAACGAGCAGCCTTTGAACCAGAATTGTCCAATTTCTTAACCCTATTGATTTCCGATCGAGCCCAAAACTTGGGCATCATCATCATATGGTGGGAGGAGTCATTTGGTGAGTTTTGAGTGAAATCCAATCGCTAGAACTACGCAATACACCAACCACTCCAATTTGGAACGAACTGCCTTCGAACTTGAATTGTCCAATTTCTTGCCGCTATTGATTTCCGATCGAGCCCAAAACTTGGGCATCATCATATTACGGTGGGAGGAGTCATTTGGTGAGTTTTGAGGGAAATCCAATCGCTAGAACTACGGAATACACCAACCACTCCTATAAGGAACGAACTGCCTTCAACCTGAATTGTCCAATTTCTTACCCCTATTGATTTCCGATCGAGCCAAAAACTTGGGCATCGTCATAATATGGTTGGAGGAGTCATTTGGTGAGTTTTGGGTGAAATCCAATTGCTAGAACTACGGAATACACCAACCACTCCTACAAGGAACGAACTGCCTTTCAACCTGAATTGTCCAATTTCTTACCCCTATTGATTTCCGATCGAGTCCAAAACTTGGGCATCATCATACTATGGTTGGAGGAGTCATTTGGTGAGTTTTGAGTGAAATCCAATCACTAGAACTACGGAATACACCAACCACTCCTATAAGGAACGAACAGCCTTTGAACCTGAATTGTCCAATTTCTAACCACTATTGATTTCCAATCGAGCCCAAAACTTGGGCATCATCATAATACGGTGGGAGGAGTCATTTGGTGAGTTTTGAGTGAAATCCAATCGCTAGAACTACGGAATACACCCACCACTCCTATAAGGAATGTACTGCCATTGAACCAGAATTGTCCAATTTCTTACCCCTATTGATTTCCGATCGAGCCCAAAACTTGGGCATCATCATAATATGGTGGGAGGAGTCATTTGGTGACTTTTGTGTGAAATCCAATCGCTAGACCTACGGAATAAACCAGCCACTCCTATAAGGAACGAACTGCCTTTGAACCTGAATTGTCCAATTTCTTTCACCAACTGATTTCCGATAGATCCCAAAACAGGGGCATCGTCATAATATGGTTGGAGGAGTCATTTGGTGAGTTTTGGGTGAAATCCAATCGCTAGAACTACGGAATACACCAACCACTCCTATAAGGAACGAACTGCATTTCAACCTGAATTGTCCAATTTCTTACCCCTATTGATTTCCGATTGAGCCCAAAACTTGGGCATCATCATAATATGGTTGGAGGAGTAATTGGTGAGTTTTGAGTGAAATCCAATCCCCAGAACTACGGAATACACCAACCACTCAAATTCGGAACGAACTGCCTTCGAACTTGAATTGTCCAATTTCTTTCCCCTATGGATTTCCGATCGAGCCCAAAACTTGGGCCTCAACATAATATAGTGGGAGGAGTAATTTGGTGAGTTTTGAGTGAAATCCAATTGCTAGAACTACGGAATACACCAACCACTCCTATAAGGAACGAACTGCGTTTGAACCTGAATTGTCCAATTTCTTACCCCTATTGATTTCCGATCGAGCCCAAAACCTAGGCATCATCATAATATGGTGGGAGGAGTCATTTGATGAGTTTTGAGTGAAATCCAATCGCTAGAACTACGGAATACCGCAACCACTCCAATAAGGAACGAGCAGCCTTTGAACCTGAAATGTCCAATTTCTAACCACTATTGATTTCCGATCGAGCCCAAAGCTTGGGCATCATCATCATACGGTGGGAGGAGTCATTTGTTGAGTTTTGAGTGAAATCCAATCGCTAGAACTACGGAATACACCAGCCACTCCTAGAAGGAACGAACTACGGAATACACCAGCCACTCCTATAAGGAACGAGCAGCCTTTGAACCAGAATTGTCCAATTTCTTAACCCTATTGATTTCCGATCGAGCCCAAAACTTGGGCATCATCATAATATGGTGGGAGGAGTCATTTGGTGAGTTTTGAGTGAAATCCAATCGCTAGAACTACGCAATACACCAACCACTCCAATTAGGAACGAACTGCCTTCGAACTTGAATTGTCCAATTTCTTGCCCCTATTGATTTCCAATCGAGCCCACAACTTGGGCATCATCCTATTACGGTGGGAGGAGTCATTTGGTGAGTTTTGAGGGAAATCCAATCGCTAGAACTACGGAATACACCAACCACTCCTATAAGGAACGAACTGCCTTCAACCTGAATTGTCCAATTTCTTTCCCCTATTGATTTCCGATCGAGCCCAAAACTTGGGCATCATCATAATATGGTTGGAGGAGTCATTTGGTGAGTTTTGGGTGAAATCCAATTGCTAGAACTACGGAATACACCAACCACTCCTACAAGGAACGAACTGGCTTTCAACCTGAATTGTCCAATTTCTTACCCCTATTGATTTCCGATCGAGTCCAAAACTTGGGCATCATCATACTATGGTTGGAGGAGTCATTTGGTGAGTTTTGAGTGAAATCCAATCACTAGAACTACGGAATACACCAACCACTCCTATAAGGAACGAACAGCCTTTGAACCTGAATTGTCCAATTTCTAACCACTATTGATTTCCAATCGAGCCCAAAACTTGGGCATCATCATAATACGGTGGGAGGAGTCATTTGGTGAGTTTTGAGTGAAATCCAATTGCTAGAACTACGGAATACACCCGCCACTCCTATAAGGAACGAACTGCCATTGAACCAGAATTGTCCAATTTCTTACCCCTATTGATTTCCGATCGAGCCCAAAACTTGGGCATCATCATAATATGGTGGGAGGAGTCATTTGGTGACTTTTGTGTGAAATCCAATCGCTAGACCTACGGAATAAACCAGCCACTCCTATAAGGAACGAACTGCCTTTGAACCTGAATTGTCCAATTTCTTACACCAACTGATTTCCGATAGAGCCCAAAACAGGGGCATCGTCATAACATGGTTGGAGGAGTCATTTGGTGAGTTTTGGGTGAAATCCAATCGCTAGAACTACGGAATACACCAACCACTCCTATAAGGAACGAACTGCCTTTGAACCTGAATTGTCCAATTTCTTACCCCTATTGATTTCCGATCGAGACCAAAACTTGGGCATCATCATAATATGGTTGGAGGAGTAATTGGTGAGTTTTGAGTGAAATCCAATCCCTAGAACTACGGAATACACCAACCACTCCAATTCGGAACGAACTGCCTTCGAACTTGAATTGTCCAATTTCTTTCCCCTATGGATTTCCGATCGAGCCCAAAACTTGGGCCTCAACATGATATAGTGGGAGGAGTCATTTGGTGAGTTTTGAGTGAAATCCAATTGCTAGAACTACGGAATACACCAACCACTCCTATAAGGAACGAACTGCGTTTGAACCTGAATTGTCCAATTTCTTACCCCTATTGATTTCCGATCGAGCCCAAAACGTAGGCATCATCATAATATGGTGGGAGGAGTCATTTGATGAGTTTTGAGTGAAATCCAATCGCTAGAACTACGGAATACCGCAACCACTCCAATAAGGAACGAGCAGCCTTTGAACCTGAAATGTCCAATTTCTAACCACTATTGATTTCCGATTGAGCCCAAAGCTTGGGCATCATCATCATACGGTGGGAGGAGTCATTTGTTGAGTTTTGAGTGAAATCCAATCGCTAGAACTACGGAATACACCAGCCACTCCTAGAAGGAACGAACTACGGAATACACCAGCCACTCCTATTAGGAACGAGCAGCCTTTGAACCAGAATTGTCCAATTTCTTAACCCTATTGATTTCCGATCGAGCCCAAAACTTGGGCATCATCATAATATGGTGGGAGGAGTCATTTGGTGAGTTTTGAGTGAAATCCAATCGCTAGAACTACGCAATACACCAACCACTCCAATTCGGAACGAACTGCCTTCGAACTTGAATTGTCCAATTTCTTGCCCCTATTGATTTCCGATCGAGCCCAAAACTTGGGCATCATCATATTACGGTGGGAGGAGTCATTTGGTGAGTTTTGAGGGAAATCCAATCGCTAGAACTACGGAATACACCAACCACTCCTATAAGGAACGAACTGCCTTCAACCTGAATTGTCCAATTTCTTACCCCTATTGATTTCCGATTGAGTCCAAAACTTGGGCATCATCATACTATGGTTGGAGGAGTCATTTGGTGAGTTTTGAGTGAAATCCGACCACTAGAACTACGGAATACACCAACCACTCGTATAAGGAACGAACAGCCTTTGAACCTGAATTGTCCAATTTCTTACCACTATTGATTTCCAATCGAGCCCAAAACTTGGGCATCATCATAATACGGTGGGAGGAGTCATATGGTGAGTTTTGAGTGAAATCAAATCCCTAGAACTACGGAATACACCGACCAGTACTATAAGGAACGAACTGCCTTTGAACCTGAATTGTCCAATTTCTTACCGCTATTGATTTCCGATCGAGCCCAAAACTTGGGCATCATCATAATATGGTGGGAGGAGTCATTTGGTGTGTTTTGAGTGAAATCCAATCGCTAGAACTACGGAATACACCACCCTCTACTATAAGGAACGAACTGCCTTTGAACCTGAATTGTCCAATTTTTTAACCCTATTGATTTCCGATCGAGCCCAAAACTTGGGCATCATCATAATATGGTGGGAGGAGTCATTTGGTGAGTTTTGAGTGAAATCCAATCGCTAGAACTACGGAATACACCAGCCACTCCTATAAGGAACGAACTTCCTTTGAACAAGAATTGTCCAATTTCTTACCGCCATTGATTTCCGATCGAGCCCAAAACTTGGGCATCATCATAATATGGTGGGACAAGTCATTTGGTGAGTTTTGAGTGAAATCCAATCGCTAGAACTACAGAATACACCAGCCACTCCCATAAGGGACGAACTGCCTTTGAACCTGAATTGTCGAATTTCTTACTCCGATTGATTTCTGATCAAGCCCCAAACTTGGGCATCATCATAATATGGTGGGAGGAGTCCTTTGGTGAGTTTTGAGTGAAATCCAATCGCTAGAACTACGGAATACACCAGCCACTCCCATAAGGGACGAACTGCCTTCGAACTTGAATTGTCCAATTTCTTACACCTATGGATTTCCGATCGAGCCCAAAACTTGGGCATCATCATCATATGGTGAGAGCAGTCATTTGGTGACTTTTGAGTGAAATCCAATCGCTAGAACTACGGAATACACCAGCCACACCTATAAGGAACGAACTGCCTTTGAACCCGAATTGTCCAATTTCTTACCCCTATTGATTTCCGATCGAGCCTAGAACTTGGGCATCATCATAATATGGTGGGAGGAGTCATTTGGTGAGTTTTGAGTGAAATCCAATCGCTAGAACTACGGAATACACCAGCCACTCCTAAAAGGAACGAACTGCCTTTGAACCTGAATTGTCCAATTTCTTACCCCTATTGATTTCCGATCGGGCCCAAAACTTGGGCATCATCATAATATGGTGGGAGGAGTCATTTAGTGAGTTTTGAGTGAAATCCAGTCGCTAGAACTATGCAATACACCAACCACTCCAATTCGGAACGAACTGTCTTCGAACTTGAATTGTCCAATTTCTTACCCCTATGGATTTCTGATCGAGCCCAAAACTTGGGCATCATCATAATATGGTGGGAGGAGTCATTTGGTGAGTGTTGAGTGAAATCCAATCGCTAGAACCACGGAATACACCAACCACTCCAATTCGGAACGAACTGGCTTCGAACTTGAATTGTCCAATTCCTTACCCCTATGGATTTCCGATCGAGCCCAAAACTTGGGCATCATCATAATATTGTGGGAGGAGTCATTTGGTGAGTTTTGAGTGAAATCCAATCGGTAGAACCACAGAATACACCAACCACTTCTATAAGGAACGAACAGCCTTAGAACTTGAACTGTCCAATTTCTTACCCCTATTGATTTCCGATCGAGCCCAAAACTTTGGCATCATCATAATATGATGGGAGGAGTCATTTGGTGAGTTTTGAGTGAAATCCAATCGCTAGAACCACAGAATACGCCAACCACTCCTATAAGGAATGAACTGCCTTTGAACCTGAATTCTCTAATTTCTTACCCCTATTGATTTCCGATCGAGCCCAAAACTTGGGCATCATCATAATATGGTGGGAGGAGTCATTTGGTGAGTTTTGAGTGAAATCCAATTGCTAGAACCACGGAATACACCAACCACTCCAATTCGGAACGAACTGTCTTCGAACTTGAATTGTCCAATTTCTTACCCCTATGGATTTCCGATCGAGCCCAAAACTTTGGCATCGTCATAATATGGTGGGAGGATTTATTTGGTAAGTTTTGAGTGAAATCCAATCGCTAGAACCACGGAATACACCAACCACTCCTATATGGAACGAACTGCCTTTCAAACTGAATTGTCTAATTTCTTACCCCTATTGATTTCCGATCGAGCCCAAAACTTGGGCATCATCATAATATGGTGGGAGGAGTCATTTGGTGAGTTTTGAGTGAAATCCAATCGCTAGAACCACGGAATACACCAACCACTCCTATAAGAAACGAACTGCCTTTCAACCTGAATTGTCTAATTTCTTACCCCTATTGATTTCCGATCGAGCCCAAAACTTCGGCATCATCATAATATGATGGGAGGAGTCATTTGGTGAGTTTGAGTGAAATCCAATCGCTAGAACTATGCAATACACCAACCACTCCAATTCGGAACGAACTGCCTTCGAACTTGAATTGTCCAATTTCTTACCCCTATGGATTTCCGATCGAGCCCAAAACCTTGGCAACATCATAATATGGTGGGAGGTGTCATTTGGTGAGTTTTGAGTGAATCCAATCGCTAGAACCACGGAATACACCAACCACTCTTATAAGGAATGAACTGCCTTTCAACCTGAATTGTCTAATTTCTTACCCCTATTGATTTCCGATCGAGCCCAAAACTTGGGCATCATCATAACATGGTGGGAGGAGTCATTTGGTGAGTTTTGAGTGAAATCCAATCGCTAGAACTATGCAATACACCAACCACTCCAATTCGGAACGAACTGTCTTCGAACTTGAATTGTCCAATTTCTTACTGTTGCATTCCTAAAAGGACACAAATTAATGTGCAAACAACCAATTAAAAATACCCGCAAGTGCACGAATCTATCGAAGTATAGATTATGTAAGTACGGGGTCGATCCCACGAAGAACTTGTCGGCTCCCTATAAGTTCTAACTTGAGTACGTAAAGAATACTAATTTTACACAACACACAAACACAATACAGATTGGAAACTAAAAATGAATAAAGGAAGGTAAAAGAAAAGAAACAAAACAAGAAAACTAAAGAAAAACACAAACAGCATTTTCTATCACCATTTTATCACCACTTTATCACCTGTGAACAGTGAAAAATCTCGTTTTTGGGCAGAGTCGTTTTCTCTGTTTTTCAGTTTCGACCTCTGTTCAGTTTTTGACCTATAACTTTCCAACCGTTTATCCAGAATTCACGTTCTTTATACGGTTGGAATCAGCACAGAAAATGCAAGAACACAACGCGGACCAAAAGTCCAAAACAGTTATGGAAATAAACAGAATTCAATAAAGAAAACACACAACGTTTCAAATACACACACACAACACACATTTGGGGGGGGTTTTGGTTTGGTTCAAGTGACCTAATTCTAATGCATGAAAGTAAATGGACTTTGAATTTAAATGAGAATGGCAGAGATGAATTATCAAAATGTGAAAGTACCAAGTAACAAACACTAGGGTTTCGGAATCCACCCTAAACAATTCTACCCAAGTTCATGAATACTTAAGTGATGAACTCTAAACGTGTTGATGAAGATGTTCGCAATCAAGACCATGGGTCGTGGCTCAAGACGCATTGATTCTCTCTAATATACGTAAAGTGCATGGTTCGTGCTACAATACTTGTGCCCTCCCCATAACCGAACCTAGGTATGGTTCGTACTTCGATTCAATTACAGGAAAACCCATTAAGTTCAAAGAGAATATGAACATCACAAGAATCCTAATAGCATGGTGTTTACATTAGGTATTCAAGAAACCAATTCACATGGATGATTCTTACTTCATCCATTTATTGCTTAGGATAACATGGAGATACACATAATCCCAACAATCTCAAGAAGCATGCTTTCAAAGATGGCCAACCAAGGAAAAACACACATCAAGGATAGATTAATTTGGTGAATTGGAATTCATCAACAATATCCAGAAATTCATACACTCAAGCATCAAAACAATAAGGTAATCATGTTTAGGGCTTCAACCTAAGCCCTAGCTATGGAGTTTAGTTGCTCATACTTATTCCAAATACAAACTCAAAATAAAATTAGAAAGAGTTTACAGATTTTGAGAAAATGGTGAAAGCTTCAAGGTCATCAATGGTGGAAGCTTTCTTCTCCACTTTGCTTGGCTGCACCTTGGCTTTCTCCTAGCTCCAAGCTCTCCAAAATCTGCTCCAATGTGTAGAATGATAGAATCCTCCCTCTTTCCCACGTTCAAAAGCTCTCTAACTTCAGATTGCAATTCCCTTTTGCTTCCCTCTCTCCTCCTTTCCAGCTTTTACTTTTAGTATTCTAATGCAAAGTCTTCACCCATTGTCTTCTTGTCCCCTTGCAAATGATGAAGCCTTGTCCTCACAAAGATGCCAAATGCTTCAGAAAATATCTCATCTACTAAGGTAAATTCTTGTTACCAAATGTTATGGTAACAAGAATAATCAAGATGACACAATGGAGGTAAAAGCTGGACAATTCCGGATTTCCAGAACTGTGGTAACATGTTGTATTGGTTGGATGGGCAATACTTGTCCAATGGAGCTCAAATTTGGATATGTTGTAGTTAACATCCATTGGAACAAGTTTCATGAAGATCATAACCTCATCCAAGCACCAGAGCATGTTGATCCCAGGCCAAGAAGTTGACCTACGAAAATGAACAAAAACAGAATTTATAACCAATAATGCACTTTTAGCTCATTTTCATTCTAACCAAGGTAAAATCTAAGAAAACACAAAAAGGAAGTAAAAAGCTATAAAATGTCAAGAACTAACTCAAAATAATAGGTGAATAACATGACAAATCATGTGTAAAAATGAACCGAACAAACTTCCCAAACTTATCTTTTGCTAGTCCTCGAGCAAAACAGAAATTAAAACAAGACTCGAAACAAACTTTCCGAACACTTTCCAAAGAGAGAGCGACTCATGCAAACGACTCAAAAGTTTTCACAAGAAAAACACAGTTTAGACATTAGTCACAGGGCGGCAAAGTTCAGAACACAACATGCTCAAGTGTAGTAGTGTGATGGCCAAATGGAACTCATTCTCCAATTTCAGTTTTCACACAACTTCGAAAATCATACCAAGCACAAATGTAACTTCAAATCTCACCAAAGTTGTCCTCTCACAAATGAATCACTCGAAAGAGGGGTACAATGCATCACTCAATAGTAAATATGAGAATAGAGTTAAACCATACGGGACTTAACTCACAATTGGCAAGATGAAAAACATGCATGAATATGATCTCAAGAAGGATGCCAAACACTTAAAAGCAGAATGTGTACAATTCAACCACATGACATTTAGGATCAATTTAGGTCTTTATTATAGGTTGTAATGGGGCTAAGGTTGTAAGGTGAGTAAGAAATGAAGGATAAGGATACAACAAAGTCCAAGGAACTCACAATGTAAGAGCATATAATCGTTGACTAAAAGACTTTGAAACATCACGCTTGAGATTTTCATTCATTTTTTTTTTGTGTGATCAATTAGACCACAAAGCCTTATACCTCCACTTATTATGATTCACACTCCTTTCTTCCATTTGAACAACCATCAATTTATTTTTTTGAGGCCAACCAAGAAACATGGAATTGAATTTGAATTCATTGCCACTTAACCACAACTTTTCTCTTTTCTTTCACCCTTTGAGTGAAGTACTCTTTTTTTTTTTTTTTTTTCGAAATGTAATAACAAACTTCCCAAACTTAGCATGAAAAACACATCTAAATTAAAGCTCATGAGTTCCTTAGAAAGGTAAATTCTTGTTTTTCAGGCTAAGGCTAGAAGTAATAATTGGTTACTTGAAAGAAAAGGCTTACATATAGGCTCAAGGTGGTTAACAATGGAAAATCATGCTTAAGCATGCATAGGGTTAGCTTGAAAGGCACAAACGGTCCAAAGAGGGCCTTAATATCATTTCTCAAATGTCATGTAATCAAATTGCACAAGAATGAATGTCTTTTAAGTGTTCAACCAAGTCAATGAATAATGAGATCAAACAACAACTCGGATGACAAGAAAATAAGAATATGTGTATAACACTCATGAATTGAAGCACAAGGCTCAAAGCTCACATTATATGGTTATACAAGTCTAATTCATGCTTGATACAATTCTTTGGATCATGCAAGTCCCTCAACTAGAGAATTATGAAACAAATGGCAAGTGCATAGAGGGTTTCAAACATATCATGCTAGAACAATGCCATTTAGTGAATAACAAATTTTTTTTTTTTTTTTAGTATTTTCAATCAAGTCATGTAAACAATCATCACAATCTCATCATATATGTCCGGAAAGTGACTTGAAAACAACAAGACTCAAAACAGAAAACAAAACAAAACAAAAATAAAGCAAGAATTTAAGCGAAACGAAAAAGACTTGCTATCCCTTCCCAAACTTAGAAATAAACATTGTCCTCAATGTTAAAGAACTTAGGCATCAACAATGTTATTACAAGAAATAAAGGGATAAAGCAATTAAATAAATAAAAAAAAACAAACAAGAACTAAAACTACAACACGGTTGCAAAACAAAACAAAACAAAACAAAACAAAACCGAACCAAACAAAACCAAACAAACAGTAAGCCCTAACAACAGTCTCAGACACGTAGAAATCCAACCCAAAGAAACGCACAAACCAAAATGAAAGCCCAAAAGCGAAGGAAGTATATAAAACAAAGAAACCAAGTCAGAAGCACAAAGAGCGAGAACTCAGAAAAATAGAAAAAAGTGGGCCCTGATGTCTCGGCTCTTGTGAGTCACGGGCAACAAAGCGAGGGACATGTCTCGTGCAGAGGCCCCTCTCACATTCCCAAGCCAGAATTATTGGCTTCTTGGGAAGGCGTGATGACTTTTGACTCTTGAAAACGCTGAAAGGCGGAAAAGCAATTAAAGGGGTTGGGGGATAGGTGAGGCGATAGAAGGGGATAGGCCGCAAGGGCCGCGCCAAACCAGAAGCGCAGTGGCTAGGGTTACGTAGAAACTAACTCTATAAAAAGAAGAGAAAGAGTTGGGGAAAAACACACAAAACTCAGAAATACACCAAAGAGAAAAGAAAGTGAGAAATCAAAGTAAGAAAACAAATGGCCTCTTCCTACCCATTCTCGTTGGATCTCAACCTAGCTCCACCGACTCAGACTCGGGGCCAAGCAGTGGCACCAGTGTGGATGCCCTACTTTGCCTCTGCACGGGGGCACGTAACAGTGAATGACTCAATACTGCTGGACAACGATGTTGCCCTTGGAGTTGCTAGAAATCTAGTGACTCCCAAGGATATACGGGTGCTGGGATCAAGGGATGACAACCAGGTCGTGAGCGATGGTCTGGCGCTAAGCGTCCAAAGCACGGCAACAGTCGCAAGTATGGGTCATCGCCTAATTGCGAAGTCCCATGAGGTGGAGGTGCTAAGAGGTCAGTTGGCAGCAGAGCGAAGTATGGTTGAAGAGTGCCAGAGTATTATTAAAAGTTTAAAAACAGAAAGGGCAAGGATATTAGAGGTGAATCGACACCAGCTGGAGGCGTTGCGGGAAGAGAACAAAAATCTCTCCAAGATGGTAAGTGTTTACGCTCATGACATGAGAAAGCAGCTGGAGGACCTAGACCGACCAGGTAACGCAAGAAAACAGATCGCGAGAGCGGTTACGCTCAAGCTAAGAGTGCGCTCTTTGGGAGCTCGAGTGATGAGCCCCAAGAGGCTGTGCGTGAAGCCCCGGAAGAGGATAGCCATAGGGGCAAACTCAAAGGTCCTATGGTCGAGACACCGAGCACTGGGAAAAAATGATTTCTAATGTATTATTGGTGTGCCTGTTTGTCTTTGCCCTTTCCGTGTTTTTTTTTTCTTTCGTTTTCGGAAATAAAATAAAAGAAAGTTGCAAAAGACAAAGAAGAAAAATAAAACACACTCCCAAACTTGAATAAAGGGAATGCGACAAAGTAAAAAAAACAAAGCACACATCCCCAATTGAAATAAAACAAAGACGACAACTAAAAAGAAATCAAAACACAATGCACCAGAAAACAGGGAGGAAAAGAAAAGTAAAGTGAAAGTGAAAATGCTTCCCTGTTTAACTGGACGCAACCGCAAATTGCTCCGGAAATGCAAAGTGGTGTCGGCTCCCTTATGAGCATATGCCTATTTAAACCACTTCTCGGCTGAAAGGAGAAGTACCCTGCATTTCAACCTGCAAACTCAAGAAAAAAACCATCAAATAGTCCAGACAAAAAAAAAAAAATATCAATGGCATCCTCAGATATGCTTGTTGATGATCTTAACCTTGAGTTAACACTTGCCCCACCAAATGCCCAGATAAGGGCTCCTCCAAACCCTATCTTCCCAAACTCCTCATACCATCATGGCTCGGCCTCGAACTTCTCCGAGGCCGTGCGGTGTAGGGCAGTACTGCCGCAAGGCATGACTATCAGCAGACTTACAGTGGCGGATCATCTGCATGTGGCGCAGAGGTCTGACTCGATGGCAGTGGACGAGTCCCACAATCTAACAGTGCTCAATGCGGTCTCGGCTACCAATTTGGGCATGCGCCTACTGGCGAGAACACGAGAGTGCGGAGCACTGAGTGAGGAGGTGGCTGCTCTGAAAGCTCATGTGGCGGACCTGCAGAAGCGGCTCTACAGTGCCAGCCAGCATGTAGAGATGCTGCAAAAAAGGAATGACGATCATGTAGAGCTGTTGCAGGTTCTACAAGCAAGAATAGATAGAGGCAATTAGCAGAAGCCTCGGGTGGCGCAGAATGCAAAAGAAACATGTGATTCAAGAATTTTATGTACGCATTTTCACTATTGTGTTTGTAATCACATGTTTAGAAATGAAATAAGCATTCACGTCCAATTTCTGATTGTGCAATAAGGAATTGAAAACACTTCCCAAACTTATATGAAACACTGTTTATAACTGATGGAGATTTAAGATTAAACAATGCCATATATAAAAATGGGGATGAACAAAAAGAAAATAAACAACCACAAACCACAATAAAATAAAAAAAATAAAATAAAACAAGTTAGAAACACAAACAAGTAAAGGAAAGAAAAAGAGTAAGAAAAACAAAGAGAACAACAAGAAATTCGAAATTACCTTGGTTGGAGATTGAAACCCTAACTCAAAAGGAAAATAAATAAATAAATAAAGTAAAATAAAAGTAAGTTTGAGTCTAGAGAAACTCCACTTTGAAGCGATTAGGACGACAACAAACTTCTTCTATTCACCTTGGGTTGCCTCCCAAGAAGCGCTAAGTTTAAAGTCTTTTGCCGGACTTCCAACATACTATGGTCACTTGGGGGGCTTTGGCTCAATCGCCTCCTTGTGCCGAACATGAAGTTTCTTCAAATCTCTTTGCCATCTAATCAACCCATTTCGTATTCTTTTCTTTTTATGCGCATGAGTAGATTTCAAAAGCAATTTTAGGCGCTCTTCAATACGTGGATTAGATGGAGGAGGCACATATTTAGGATCGGGTGGCCCTCTCACTTGAGTAGAAGGAATGACACTGAACATATGATTGGTACTTGGAACATGGATATTCAGCTTGTCTTCCTCTAGTACTTCAAAAATAGAATAAGACGTTAGATTAATTGAAGCACCTAAATCAATTAAAGGTTTCTCAAACAATTTATCACCAATTATACAAGGAATTGTGAAACTTCCTGGATCTTGTAAATTGGGAGGAAGCTTCTTTTGCAAAACAGCAGAAAACATCTTCCGTTAATGCAACAGTTTCGTATTCCTTGAGCTTGTTTGCATCCAAGAGAGGAATGTTGACTTGCACCTGCTTGAAAGTTTCCAATATGTCCTTGGCATGTTGATTTTTCCTAGAACTCATCAACCTGTGAGGAAAAGGAGCATGTAAGATATCTTCATCAGTAGGTTCACGACATACCTTCTCCCTTCTTGCCCTTCTTGCAAGTTCATGCTTTGGGATCCACTCAGGTGAAGATGCTGCTTGTTTATCTTCCCCATTGTTGATTTCATCCTTTTCCTTAGGCCCAATCACTTGCTCAACCTGCATCTCATCATTATTTTGAATTAGACTTTCAGAACTATTAACCTCACAAATTACCTTACCAGTTCTCAAGATAATTGCTTGAACATGCTCATGCCCGGTTGGTATCACTGTTTGGTTAGGCATCATCCCAACTTCCCTTTGACTCAAAGCTGTAGCAATTTGCCCCACTTGATTTTCTAGATTGGCAATGGCCTTATCCATTTTCTGCATGCGGGTATCATCCTTTGCATGTGAGTGTCATTCCTCTGCATGATGAAACTATCTGTGTTTCTAACCATTGAAGCAACAATTTCTTCCAAAGTTGGTCCTTGAGGTGGTTGGTGAGATTGACTAAGTGGTGGTGGATTATAATGTTGGGGTTGACCATAAGGTGGACAAGTATTATGTTGGCCTTGATATGGTTGATATGGCCCTTGTTGAAAATTTCGATTGTCGGTCCACCAGAAGTTCGAATGATTTCTCCACTCCGGATTGTATGTTTGTTGGAAATATTCATTCATAGTCAACTCATTTTGAAATGAGCCAAACGCATTTGCTTCCTCCATCCCAAATTTATTGGAGTATTCTTGCATAGTAAGTTCCACAATTTCAGTTGTGGCTGCCAATGGTGATGGTGGAGGTGACTCGTCGGATGTTCCTATAAGAAAAAGAAACAAAACAAATCAAGATAAAATGAAACAACAATCAATAAACAAAAATAAAACTAAGTACTCTAAACATACTCAAACAAAACAAATAAGCAACCGTGCCAGTTCCCCGGCAACGGCGCCAAAAATTGTTGCATTCCTAAAAGGACACAAATTAATGTGCAAACAACCAATTAAAAATACCCGCAAGTGCACGAATCTATCGAAGTATAGATTATGTAAGTACGGGGTCGATCCCACGAAGAACTTGTCGGCTCCCTATAAGTTCTAACTTGAGTACGTAAAGAATACTAATTTTACACAAACACAAACACAATACAGATTGGAAACTAAAAATGAATAAAGGAAGGTAAAAGAAAAGAAACAAAACAAGAAAACTAAAGAAAACACAAACAGCATTTTCTATCACCATTTTATCACCACTTTATCACCTGTGAACAGTGAAAAATCTCGTTTTTGGGCAGAGTCGTTTTCTCTGTTTTTCAGTTTCGACCTCTGTTCAGTTTTTGACCTATAACTTTCCAACCGTTATCCAGAATTCACGTTCTTTATACGGTTGGAATCAGACAGAAAATGCAAAGAACACAACGCGGACCAAAAGTCCAAAACAGTTATGGAAATAACAGAATTCAATAAGAAAACACACAACGTTTCAAATACACACACACAACACACATTTGGGGGGGGTTTGGTTTGTTCAAGTGACCTAATTCTAATGCATGAAAGTAAAATGGACTTTGAATTTAAATGAGAATGGCAGAGATGAATTATCAAAATGTGAAAGTACCAAGTAACAACACTAGGGTTTCGGAATCCACCCTAAACAATTCTACCCCAAGTTCATGAATACTTAAGTGATGAACTCTAACGTGTTGATGAAGATGTTCCGCCATCAAGACCATGGGTCGTGGCTCAAGACGCATTGATTCTCTCTATATACGTAAAGTGCATGGTTCGTGCTACAATACTTGTGCCCTCCCCATAACCGAACCTAGGTATGGTTCGTACTTCGATTCAATTACAAGGAAACCCATTAAGTTCAAAGAGAATATGAACATCACAAGAATCCTAATCGCATGGTGTTTACATTAGGTATTCAAGAACCAATTCACATGGATGATTCTTACTTCATCCATTTATGCTTAGGATAACATGGAGATACACATAATCCCAACAATCTCAAGAAGCATGCTTTCAAGATGGCACCAAGGAAAAACACACATCAAGGATAGATTAATTTGGTGAATTGGAATTCATCAACAATAATCCAGAAATTCATACACTCAAGCATCAAAACAATAAGGTAATCATGTTTAGGGCTTCAACCTAAGCCCTAGCTATGGAGTTTAGTTGCTCATACTTATTCCAAATACAAACTCAAAATAAAATTAGAAAGAGTTTACAGATTTTGAGAAATGGTGGAAAGCTTCAAGGTCATCAATGGTGGAAGCTTTCTTCTCCACTTGCTTGGCTGCACCTTGGCTTTCTCCTAGCTCCAAGCTCTCCAAAATCTGCTCCAATGTGTAGAATGATAGAATCCTCCCTCTTTCCCACGTTCAAAAGCTCTCTAACTTCAGATGCAATTCCCCTTTTGCTTCCCTCTCTCCTCCTTCCAGCTTTTACTTTTAGTATTCTAATGCAAAGTCTTCACCCATTGTCTTCTTGTCCCCTTGCAAATGATGAAGCCTTGTCCTCACAAGATGCCAAATGCTTCAGAAAATATCTCATCTACTAAGGTAAATTCTTGTTACCAATGTTATGGTAACAAGAATAATCAAGATGACACAATGGAGGTAAAAGCTGGACAATTCCGGATTTCCAGAACTGTGGTAACATGTTGTATTGGTTGGATGGGCAATACTTGTCCAATGGAGCTCAAATTTGGATATGTTGTAGTTAACATCCATTGGAACAAGTTTCATGAAGATCATAACCTCATCCAAGCACCAGAGCATGTTGATCCCAGGCCAAGAAGTTGACCTACGAAAATGAACAAAAACAGAATTTATAACCAATAATGCACTTTTAGCTCATTTTCATTCTAACCAAGGTAAAATCTAAGAAAACACAAAAAGGAAGTAAAAAGCTATAAATGTCAAGAACTAACTCAAATAATAGGTGAATAACATGACAAATCATGTGTAAAAATGAACCGAACACTTACCCCTATGGATTTCCGATCGAGCCCAAAACTTTGGCATCATCATATGATGGTGGGAGGAGTAATTTGGTGAGTTTTGAGTGAAATCCAATCGCTAGGACTACAGAATACACCAACCACTCCTATGAGGAACGAAACTGCCTTTGAACCTAAATTGTCCAATTTCTTACCCCTATGATTTCCGATCGAGCCCAAAACTTGGGCATCATTATAATACGGTGGGAGGAGTCATTTGGTGAGTTTTGAGTGAAATCCATCGCTACAAACTATGCAATAATCCAACCACTCCAATTCGGACGAACTGCTTCGAACTTGAATGTCCAATTTCTTACCCCTATGGATTTCCGATCGAGCCCAAAACTTTGGCATCATCATAATATGGTGGGAGGAGTCATTTGGTGAGTTTTGAGTAAATCCAATCGCTAGAACTATGGAATACACCAACCACTCCTATAAGGAACGGAACTTGCCTTTGAACCTGAATTGTCCAATTTCTTATCCCTATTGATTTCCGATCGAGCCCAAAACTTGGGCATCATCATAATATGGTGGGAGGAGTCATTTGGTGAATTTTGAGTGAAATCTAATCGCTAGAACTACGGAATACACCAGCCACCCCTATAAGGAACGAACTGCCTCTGAACCTGAATTGTCCAATTTCTTACCCCTATTAATTTCCGATCGGACCCAAAACTTGGACATCATCATAATATGGTGGGAGGAGTCCTTTGGTGAGTTTTGAGTCAAATCCAATCGCTAGAACTATGGAATACACCAACCACTCCTATGAGGAACGAACTGCCTTTGAACCTGAATTGGTCCAATCTCTTACCCCTATTGATTTCCGATCGAGCCAAAACTTGGGCATCATCATAATATGGTGCGAGGAGTCATTTGGTGAGTTTTAAGGGAAATCCAATGGCTAGAATTATGCAACACACCAACCACTCCAATTCGGAACGAACTGTCTTCGAACTTGAATGGTCCAATTTCTTACCCCTATGGATTTCCGATCGAGCCCAAAACTTGGGCATCATCATAATATTGCGGGAGGAGTCATTTGGTGAGTTTTGAGCGAAATCCGATCGCTAGAACTACGGAATACACCAACCACTCCTATAACGAACGAACTGCCTTTGAACCTGAATTGTCCCAATTTCTTACCCCTATTGATTTCGATCGAGCCCAAAACTTGGGCATCATTATAATATGGTGGGAGGAGTCATTGGTGAGTTTTGAGTGAATCCATCGCTAGAACTATGCAATAATCCACACCACTCCATATCGGAACGAACTGTCTTCGAACTTGAATGTCCATTCTTACCCCTATGGATTTCGATCGAGCCCAAACCTTGGGCATCATCATAATATGGTGGAAGGTGTCATTTGGTGAGTTTTTGAGTGAAATCCAATCGCTAGAACCACGAATACACCAACCACTCTTATAAGGAAACGAACTGCCATTCAACCTGAATTGTCTAATTTCTTACCCCTATTGATTTCCGATCGAGCCCAAAACTTGGGCATCATCATAAACATGGTGGGAGGAGTCATTTGGTGAGTTTTTGAGTGAAATCCAATCGCTAGAACTATGCAATAATCCAACCACTCCAATTCGGAACGAACTGTCTTCGAACTTGAATTGTCCAATTCCTTACCCCTATGGATTTCGATCGAGCCCAAAACATGGGCATCATCATAATATGGTGGGAGGAGTCATTTGGTGAGTTTTGAGTAAAATCCAATCGCTAGAACTACGGATACACCAGCCACTCCTATAAGGAACGAACTGCCTTTGAACCCAAATTGTCCAATTCTTACCCTATTGATTTCCGATCGAGCCAAAACTGGGCATCATTATAATATGGTGGGAGGAGTCATTTGGTGAGTTTTGAGTGAAATCCAATCGCTAGAACTATGCAATAATCCAACCACTCCAATTCGGAACGAACTGTCTTCGAACTTGAATTGTCCAATTTCTTACCCCTATGGATTTCCGATCGAGCCCAACCTTGGGCATCATCATAATATGGTGGGAGGTGTCATTTGGTGAGTTTTGAGTGAAATCCATCGCTAGAACCACGGAATACACCAACCACTCTTATAAGGAACGAACTGCCTTTCAACCTGAATTGTCTAATTTCTTACCCCTATTGATTTCCGATCGAGCCCAAAACTTGGGCATCATCATAACATGGTGGGAGGAGTCATTTGGTGAGTTTTGAGTGAAATCCAATCGCTAGAAGAATACACCAACCACTCCTATAAGGAACGAACTGCCTTTCAACCTGAATTGTCCAATTTCTTACCCCTATTGATTTCCGATCGAGCCCAAAACTTGGGCATCATCATAATATGGTGGGAGGAGTCATGTGGTGAGTTTTGAGTGAAATCCAATCCTCGAAAGAATACACCAACCACTCCTATAAGGAACGAATTGCCGTTCAACCTGAATTGTCCAATTTCCTTACCCTATTGATTTCCGATCGAGCCCAAACTTGGGCATCATCATAATATGGTGGGAGGAGTCATTTGGTGAGTTTTGAGTGAAATCCTTTCGCTAGAACTACGGAATACACCAACCACTCCAATAAGGAACGAACTGGCTTTGAACATGAATTGTCACATTTCTTAACCCTATTGATTTCCGATCCAGCCCAAAACATGGGCATCATCATAATATGGTGGGAGGAGTCATTTGGTGAGTTTTGAGTGAAATCCAATCGCTAGAACTACGGAATACACCAGCCACTCCTATAAGGAACGAACTGCCTTTGAACCTAAATTGTCCAATTTCTTACACCCTATTGATTTCCGATCGAGCCCAAAACTTGGGCATCATTATAATATGGTGGGAGGAGTCATTTGGTGAGTTTTGAGTGAAATCCAATCGCTAGAACTATGCAAAATCCAACCACTCTCAATTCGGAACGAACTGTCTTCGAACTTGAATTGTCCAATTTCTTACCCCTATGGATTTCCGATCGAGCCCAAACCTTGGGCATCATCATAATATGGTGGGAGGTGTCATTTGGTGAGTTTTGAGTGAAATCCAATCGCTAGAACCACGGAATACACCAACCACTCTTATAAGGAACGAACTGCCTTTCAACCTGAATTGTCTAATTTCTTTCCCCTATTGATTTCCGATCGAGCCCAAAACTTGGGCATCATCATAACATGGTGGGAGGAGTCATTTGTGTGAGTTTTGAGTGAAATCCAATCGCAAGAACTATGCAATACTCCAACCACTCCAATTTGGAACGAACTGCCTTCGAACTTGAATTTTCCAATTTCTTAACCCTATGGATTTCCGATCGAGCCCAAAACTTGGGAATCATCATAATATGATGGGAGGAGTCATTTGGTGAGTTTTGAGTGAAATCCAATCGCTAGAACTATGCAATACACCAACCACTCCAATTCGGACGAACTGTCTTCGAACTTGAATTGTCCAATTTCTTACCCCTATGGATTTCCGATCGAGCCCAAAACTTGGCATCATCATATGATGTGGGAGGAGTTAATTTGGTGAGTTTTGAGTGAAATCCAATCGCTAGGACTACAGAATACACCAACCACTCCTATAAGGAACGAACTGCCTTTGAACCTGAATTGTCCAATTTCTTATCCCTATTGATTTCCGATCGAGCCAAAACTTGGGCATCATCATAATATGGTGGGAGGAGTCATTTGGTGAATTTTGAGTGAAATTTAATCGCTAGAACTACGGAATCACCAGCCACCCCTATAAGGAACGAACTTGCCTCTGAACCTGAATTGTCCAATTCTTACCCCTATTAATTTCCGATCGAGACCAAAACTTGGACATCATCATAATATGGTGGGAGGAGTCCTTTGGTGAGTTTTGAGTCAAATCCAATCGCTAGAACTACGGAATACACCAACCACTCCTATGAGGAACGAACTGCCTTTGAACCTGAATTGTCCAATCTCTTACCCCTATTGATTTCCGATCGAGCCCAAAACTTGGGCATCATCATAATATGGTGCGAGGAGTCATTTGGTCAGTTTTAAGGGAAATCCAATGGCTAGAATTATGCAACACACCAACCACTCCAATTCGGAACGAACTGTCTTCGAACTTGAATTGTCCAATTTCTTACCCTATGGATTTCCGATCGAGCCCAAAAATTGGGCATCATCATAATATTGTGGGAGGAGTCATTTGGTGAGTTTTGAGCGAAATCCGATCGCTAGAAGAACTACGGAATACAACCAACCACTCCTATAACGAACGACTGCCTTTGAACCTGAATTGTCCAATTTCTTACCCCTATTGATTTCCGATCGAGCCCAAACTTGGGCATCATCATAAAATGGTGGGAGGAGTCATGTGGTGAGTTTTGAGTGAAATCCAATCGCTAGAAGAATACACCAACCACTCCTATAAGGAACGAACCTGCCTTTCAACCTGAATTGTCCAATTCTTAACCCTATTGATTCCGATCGAGCCAAAACTTGGGCATCATCATAATATGGTGGGAGGAGTCATTTGCTGAGTTTTTGGAGTGAAATCCATTCTCTAGAACTACGGAATACACCACAACCACTCCAATAAGGAACGAACTGCTTTTGAACATGAATTGTCACATTTCCTTAACCCTATTGATTTCCGATCCAGCCCAAAACATGGGCATCATCATAATATGGTGGGAGGAGTCATTTGGTGAGTTTTGAGTGAAATCCAATCGCTAGAACTACGGAATACACCAGCCACTCCTATAAGGAACGAACTGCCTTTGAACCTGAATGTCGAATTTCTTACCCCTATGGATTTCCGATCGAGCCCCAAACTTGGCATCATCATAATGGTGGGAGGAGTCATTTGGTGAGTTTTGAGTGAAATCCAATCGCTAGAACTATGCAATACAATAACCACTCCAATTCGGAACGAACTGCCTACGGACTTGAATTGTTCAATTTCATACCCCTATGGATTTCCGATCGAGCCCAAACCTTGGGCATCATCGTATTATGGTGGGAGGAGTCATTTGGTGAGTTTTGAGTGAAATCCAATCGCTAGAAATAATACACCAACCACTCTTATAAGGAACGAACTGCCTTTCAACCTGAATTGTCCAATTCTTACCATTATTGATTCCGATCGAGCCAAAACTTGGGCATCATCATAATATGGTGGAGGAGTCATTTGGTGAGTTTTGAGTGAAATCATTCGCTAGAACTAAGGAATACACCAACCACTCCTAAAAGGAACGAACTAACTGCCTTTGAACCTGAATTGCCCAATTTCTTACCCCTATTAATTTCCTTGATCGAGACCAAAACTTGGACATCATCATAATATGGTGGGAGGATCCTTTGGTGAGTTTTGAGGTCAATCCAATCGCTAGAACTACGGAATACACCAACCACTTCCTATGAGGACGAACTGCCTTGAACCTGAATTGTCAATCTCCCCTTACCCCTATTGATTTCGATCGAGCCTACAAAACTTGGGCATCATCATAATATGGTGCGAGGAGTCATTTGGTCATGGTGGTTTAAGGGAAATCCAATGGCTAGAATTATGCAACACACCAACCACTCCAATTCGGAACGAACTGTCTTCGAACTTGAATTGTCCAATTTCTTACCCTATGGATTCCGATCGAGCCCAAAAATTGGGCATCATCATAATATTGTGGGAGGAGTCATTTGGTGAGTTTTGAGCGAAATCCGATCGCTAGAACTACGGAATACACCAACCACTCCTATAACGAACGAACTGCCTTTGAACCTGAATTGTCCAATTTCTTACCCCTATTGATTTCCGATCGAGCCCAAAACTTGGGCATCATCATAAAATGGTGGGAGGAGTCATGTGGTGAGTTTTGAGTGAAATCCAATCGCTAGAAAGAATACACCAACCACTCCTATAAGGAACGAACTGCCTT
Source organism: Prunus yedoensis (assembly GCA_005406145.1). Classification (NCBI taxonomy): domain Eukaryota; kingdom Viridiplantae; phylum Streptophyta; class Magnoliopsida; order Rosales; family Rosaceae; genus Prunus; species Prunus yedoensis. The sequence goes on along the minus strand of BJCG01002419.1, from coordinate 215,710 downwards.
TCAACCTGAATTGTCCAATTTCTTACCCCTATTGATTTCCGATCGAGCCCAAAACTTGGGCATCATCATAATATGGTGGGAGGAGTCATTTGCTGAGTTTTGAGTGAAATCCATTCGCTAGAACTACGGAATACACCAACCACTCATAAGGAACGAACTGCCTTTGAACATGAATTGTCACATTTCTTAACCCTATTGATTTCCGATCCAGCCCAAAACATGGGCATCATCATAATATGGTGGGAGGAGTCATTTGGTGAGTTTTGAGTGAAATCCAATCGCTAGAACTACGGAATACACCAGCCACTCCTATAAGGAACGAACTGCCTTTGAACCTGAATTGTCGAATTTCTTACCCCTATGGATTTCCGATCGAGCCCCAAACTTGGCATCATCATAATATGGTGGGAGGAGTCATTTGGTGAGTTTTGAGTGAAATCCAATCGCTAGAACTATGCAATACACTAACCACTCCAATTCGGAACGAACTGCCTACGGACTTGAATTGTTCAATTTCATACCCCTATGGATTTCCGATCGAGCCCAAACCTTGGGCATCATCGTAATATGGTGGGGGGAGTCATTTGGTGAGTTTTGAGTGAAATCCAATCGCTAGAAATAATACACCAACCACTCTTATAAGGAACGAACTGCCTTTCAACCTGAATTGTCCAATTTTTACCATTATTGATTTCCGATCGAGCCCAAAACTTGGGCATCATCATAATATGGGGGAGGAGTCATTTGGTGAGTTTTGAGTGAAATCCATTCGCTAGAACTACGGAATACACCAACCACTCCTAAAGGAACGAACTGCCTTTGAACATGAATTATCACATTTCTTACCCTATTGATTTCCGATCGAGCCCAAACATGGGCATCATCATAATATGGTGGGAGGAGTCATTTGGTGAGTTTTGAGTGAAATCCAATCGCTAGAACTACGGAATACACCAGCCACTCCTATACGGAACGAACTGCCTTTGAACCTGAATTGGCCAATTTCTTACCCCTATTGATTTCCGATCGAGCCCAAACTTGGGCATCATCATAATATGGTGGGAGGAGTCATTTGGTGAGTTTTGAGTGAAATCCAATCGCTAGAACTATGCAATAATCCAACCACTCCAATTCGGAACGAACTGTCTTCGAACTTGAATTGTCCAATTTCTTACCCCTATGGATTTCCAATCGAGCCCAAACCTTGGGCATCATCATAATATGGTGGGAGGATTCATTTGCAGAGTTTTCAATGAAATCCAAATGCTAGAACTACGGAATACACCAACCACTCCTATAAGGAACGAACTGCCTTTGAACCTGAATTGTCCAATTTCATACCCCTATTGATTTCCGATCGAGCCCACAACTCGGCATCATCATAATATGGTGGGAGGAGTCATTTGGTGAGTTTTGAGTGAAATCCAATCGCTAGAACTATGCAATACACCAACCACTCCAATTCGGAACGAACAGCCTTCGAACTTGAATTGTCCAATTTCTTACCCCTATGGATTTCCGATCGAGCCCAAAACTTTGGAATCATCATAATATGGTGGGAGGAGTGATTTGGTGAGTTTTGAGTGAAATCCAATCGCTAGAACTACGGAATACACCAACCACACCTATAGGAACGAACTGCTTTTGAACTGAATTGTCCAATTTCTCACCCCTATTGATTTCCGATCGAGCCAAAACTTGGGCGTCATCATAATATGGTGGGAGGAGTCATTTGGTGAGTTTTGAGTGAAATCCAATCGCTAGAACTATGCAATAAACCAACCACTCCAATTCGGAACGAACAGCCTTCGAACTTGAATTGTCCAATTTCTTACCCCTATGGATTTCCGATCGAGCCCAAAACTTTGGAATCATCATAATATGGTGGGAGGAGTGATTTGGTGAGTTTTGAGTGAATCCAATCGCTAGAACTACGGAATACACCAACCACAACTATAAGGAACGAACTGCCTTTGAACCTGAATTGTCCAATTTCATACCCCTATTGATTTCCGATCGAGCCCAAACTTGGGCATCACCATAATGTTGTGGAGGAGTCGTTTGGTGAGTTTTGAGTGAAATCCGATCGCTAGAACTACGGAATACACTAACCACTCCTATAAGGAACGAACTGCCTTTGAACCTGAATTGTCCAATTTCTTACCCCTATTGATTTCCGATCGAGCCCACACTTGGGCATCATCATAATATGGTGGGAGGAGTTATTTGGTGAGTTTTGAGTGAAATCCAATCGCTAGAACTTTGCAATACACCCACCACTCCAATTCGGAACGAACTGCCTTCGAACTTGAATTGTCCAATTTCTTACCCCTATGGATTTCCGATCGAGCCCAAAACTTTGGAATATCATAATATGGTGGGGAGTCATTTGGTGAGTTTTGAGTGAAATCCAATCGCTAGAGCTACGGAATACACCAGCCACTCCTATAAGGAACGAACTGCCTTTGAACCTGAATTGTCCAATTCTTACCCCATTGATTTCCGATCGAGCCCAAAAACATGGGCATCATCATAATATGGTGGGAGTCACTTGGTGAGTTTTGAGTGAATCTAATCGCTAGAACTACGGAATACACCAGCCACTCCTGTAAGGAACGAACTGCCTTTGAACCTGAATTGTCGAATTTCTTACCCCTATTGATTTCGATCGAGCCCAAAACTTGGGCATCATCATAATGGTGGGGGGAGTCACTTGGTGAGTTTTGAGTGAAATCTAATCGCTAGAACTACGGAATACACCAGCCACTCCTATAAGGAACGAACTGCCTTTGAACCTGAATTGTCGAATTTCTTACCCCTATGGATTTCCGATCGAGCCCCAACTTGGCATCATCATAATATGGTGGGAGGAGTCATTGGTGAGTTTTGAGTGAAATCCAATCGCTAGAACTATGCAATACACTAACCACTCCAATTCGGACGAACTGCCTACGGACTTGAATTGTTCATTTCATACCCTATGGATTTCCGATCGAGCCCAAAACTTGGGCATCATCGTAATATGGTGGGAGGAGTCATTTGGTGAGTTTTGAGTGAAATCCAATCGCTAGAACTACGGAATACACCAACCCTCCTAAAAGGAACGAACTGCCTTTGAACCTGAATTGCCCAATTTCTTACCCCTATTGATTTCCGATCGAGCCCAAAAACTTGGGCATCATCATAATATGGTGGGAGGAGTCATTTGGTGAGTTTTGAGTGAAATCCAATCTCTAGAACTACGGAATACACCAACCATTCCTATATGGAACGAACAGCCTTCGAACCTGAATTATCCAATTTCTTACCCCTATTGATTTCCGATCGAGCCCACAACTTGGGCATCATCATATGGTGGGAGGAGTCATTTGGTGAGTTTTGAGTGAAATCCAATCGCTAGAACTATGCAATAAACCAACCACTCCAATTCGGAACGAACTGCCTTCGAACTTGAATTGTCCAATTTCTTACCCTATGGATTTCCGATCGAGCCCAAACTTGGGCATCATCATAATATGGTGGATGGATGCATTTGGTGAGTTTGAGGGAAATCCAATCGCTACAACTACGGAATACACCAACCCACACCTATAAGGAACCGAACTGCCTTTGAACCTGAATTGTCCAATTTCTTACCCCTATTGATTTCCGATCCTGCCCAAAACTTGGGCATCATCTAATATGGTGGGAGGAGTCATTTGGTGAGTTTTGAGTGAAATCCAATTGCTTAGAACTAAGGAATGCACCAACCACTCCGATAAGGAACGAACTGCCTTTGAACCTGAATTGTCCAATTTCTTACACCTGTTGATTTCCGATCAAGCCCAAAACTTGGGCATCATCATTATGGTCGAGGAGTCATTTGGTGAGTTTTGAGTGAAATCCAATCGCTAGAACTATGCAATACACCAACCACTCCAATTCGGAACGAACTGTCTTCGAACTTGAATTGTCCAATTCTTTCCCCTACGGATTTCCGATCGAGCCCAAAAACTTGGGCATCATCATAATATTGTGGGGGAGTCATTTGGTGAGTTTTGGTGAAATCCGATCGGTAGAAGTACGGAATACACCAACCACTCCTATAAGGAACGAACTGCCTTTGAACATGAATTGTCCAATTTCTTACCCCTATTGATTTCCGATCGGGCCCAAAACTTGGGCATCATCCTAATATGGTGGGAGGAGTCATTTGGTGTGTTTTGAGTGAAATCCAATCGCTAGAACTACGGAATACACCAGCCACTCCTATAAGGAACGAACTGCCATTGAACCTGAATTGTCCAATTTCTTACCCCTATTGATTTCCGATCGAGCCCAAAACTTGGGCATCATCACAATGTGGGAGGAGTCCTCTGGTGAGTTTTGAGAGAAATCAAAATGCTAGAACTATGCAATAATCCAACCACTCCAATTCGGAACGAACTGTCTTCGAACTTGAATTGTCCAATTTCTTACCCCTCTGGATTTCCGATCGAGCCCAAACTTGGGCATCATCATAATATGGTGGGAGGAGTCATTTGGTGAGTTTTTAGTGAAATCCAATCGCTAGAACTACGGAATGCACTAACCACTCCTATAAGGAACGAACTTCCTTTGAACCTGAATTGTCCAATTTCTTACCCCAATTGATTTCCGATCGAGCCCAAAACATGGGCATCATCATAATATGGGGGAGGAGTCACTTGGTGAGTTTTGATGAAATCTAATCGCTAGAACTACGGAATACACCAGCCACTCCTATAAGGAACGAACTGCCTTTGAACCTGAATTGTCGAATTTCTTACCCCTATTGATTTCCGATCAAGCCCAAAACTTGGGCATCATCATAATATGGTGGGAGGAGTCACTTGGTGAGTTTTGAGTGAAATCTAATCGCTAGAACTGTGCAATACAACAACCACTCCAATTCGGAACGAACTGTCTACGAACATGAATTCTCCAATTTCTTACCCCTATGGATTTCCGATCGAGCCCCAAACTTGGCATCATCATAATATGGTGGGAGGAGTCATTTGGAGAGTTTTGAGTGAAATCCAATCGCTAGAACTATGCAATACACTAACCACTCCAATTCGGAACGAACTGCCTACGGACTTGAATTGTTCAATTATCCCCCTATGGATTTCCGATCGAGCCCAAAACTTGGGCATCATCGTAATATGGTGGGAGGAGTCATTTGGTGAGTTTTGAGCGAAATCCAATCGCTAGAACTACGGAATACACCAACCACTCCTAAAAGGAACGAACTGCCTTTGAACCTGAATTGCCCAATTTCTTACCCCTACTGATTTCCGATCGAGCCCAAAACTTGGGCATCATCATAATATGGTGGGAGGAGTCATTGGTGAGTTTTGAGTGAAATCCAATCTCTAGAACTACGGAATACACCAACCATTTCTATATGGAACGAACAGCCTTCGAACCTGAATTATCCAATTTCTTACCCCTACTGATTTTCGATCGAGGCCAAAACTTGGGCATCATCATAATATGGTGGGAGGAGTCATTTGGTGAGTTTTGAGGGAAATCCAATCGCTAGAACTAGGCAATACACCAACCACTCCAATCGGAACGAACTGTCTTCGAACTTGAATTGTCCAATTTCTTACCCCTAGGATCTCCGATCAAGCCCAAAACTTGGGCATCATCATAATATTGTGGGAGGAGTCATTTGGTGAGTTTTTTTGTGAAATCCAATCGCTAGAACTATGCAATACACCAACCACTCCAATTCGGAACGAACTGCCTTCGAACTTGAATTGTCCAATTTCTTACCCCTATGGATTTCCGATCGAGCCCAAAACTTGGGCATCATCATAATATGGTGGATGGATGCATTTGGTGAGTTTTGAGGGAAATCCAATCGCTACAACTACGGAATACACCAACCACACCTATAAGGAACGAACTGCCTTTGAACCTGAATTGTCCAATTCTTACCCCTATTGATTTCCGATCTTGCCAAAACTTGGGCATCATAATATGGTGGGAGGAGTCATTTGGTGAGTTTTGAGTGAAATCCAATTGCTAGAACTAAGGAATGCACCAACCACTCCGATAAGGAACGAACTGCCTTTGAACCTGAATTGTCCAATTTCTTACACCTGTTGATTTCCGATCAAGCCCAAAACTTGGGCATCATCATAATATGGTCGGAGGAGTCATTTGGTGAGTTTTTGAGTGAAATCCAATCGCTAGAACTATGCAATACACCAACCACTCCAATTCGGAACGAACTGTCTTCGAACTTGAATTGTCCAATTTCTTTCCCCTACGGATTTCCGATCGAGCCCAAAACTTGGGCATCATAATATTGTGGGAGGAGTCATTTGGTGAGTTTTGAGTGAAATCCAATCGCTAGAACTACGGAATACACCAACCACTCCTATAAGGAACGAATGCCTTTGAACATGAATTGTCCAATTTCTTACCCCTATTGATTTCCGATCGAGCCCAAAACTTGGGCATCATCCTAATATGGGAGGAGTCATTTGGTGAGTTTTTGAGTGAAATCCAATCGCTAGAACTACGGAATACACCAACCATTCCTATATGGAACGAACAGCCTTCGAACCTGAATTATCCAATTTCTTACCCCTATTGATTTCCGATCGAGGCCAAAACTTAGGCATCATCATAATATGGTGGGAGGAGTCATTTGGTAAGTTTTGAGTGAAATCCAATCGCTAGAACTACGGAATACACCAACCACTCCTAAAAGGAACGAACAGCCTTTAAACTTGAATTGTCCAATTTCTTACCCCTATTGATTTCCGATCGAGCCCAAAACTTGGGCATCATCATAATATGGTGGGAGGAGTCACTTGGTGAGTTTTGAGTGAAATCCAATCACTAGAACTACGGAATACACCAACCACTCCTATAAGGAACGAATTGCCTTTGAACATGAATTGTCCAATTTCTTACCCCTATTGATTTCCGATCGTGCCCAAAACATGGGCATCATCCTATATGGTGGGAGGAGTCATTTGGTGAGTTTTGAGTGAAATCCAATCGCTAGAACTATGCAATACACCAACCACTCCAATTCGGAACGAAATGCCTTCGAACTTGAATTGTCCAATTTCTTACCCCTATGGATTTCCGATCGAGCCCAAAACTTTGGAATCATCATAATATGGTGGGAGGAGTCATTGGTGAGGTTTGAGTGAAATCCAATCGCTAGAACTATGCAAAACACTAACCACTCCAATTCGGAACGAACTGCCTACGAACTTGAATTGTCCAATTTCTTACCCTATGGATTTCCGATCGAGCCCAAAACTTGGGCATTATCATAATATGGTGGGAGGAGTCATTTGGTGAGTTTGAGTGAAATCCAATCGCTAGAACTACGGAATACACCAACCACTCCTATATGGAAACGAACAGCCTTTGAACCTAATTGTCCATTTCTTACCCCTATTGATTTCGGATCAAGCCCAAAACTTGGGCATCATCATAATATGGTGGGAGGAGTCATTTGGTAAATTTTGAGTGAAATCCAATCGCTAGAACTACGGAATACACCAACCACTTCTATAAAGGACGAATTGCCTTGAAACCAGAATTGTCAAATTTCTTACCCCTATTGATTTCCGATCAGCCCCAAACTTGGGCATCATCATAATATGGGAGAGCAGTCATTTGGTGAGTTTTGAGTGAAATCCAATCGCTAGAACTACGCAATGCACCAACCCTCCAATTCGGAACGAACTGTCTTCGAACTTTAATTGTCCAATTTCGTACCCCTGTGGATTTACGATCGAGCCCAAAACTTGGGCATCGTCATAATATGGTGGGAGGAGTCACTTGGTGAGTTTTGAGTGAAATCCCATTGCAAGAACTACGGAATACACCAACCACTCCTATAAGGAACGAACTGCCTTTGAACCTGAATTGTCCAATTTCTTACCCCTATTGATTTCGGATCGAGCCCAAAACTTGGGACTCATCATAATATGTGGGAGGAGTCATTTGGTGAGTTTTGAGTGAAATCCAATCCCTTGAACTACGGAATACATCAACCACTCCTATATGGAACGAACAGCCTTCGAACATGAATTGTCCAATTTCTTACCCCTTTGATTTCCGAATCGAGCCCACAACTTGGGCATCATCATAATATGGTGGGAGGAGTCATTGGGTGAGTTTTGAGTGAAATCCAATCGCTAGAACTGCGGAATACACCAACCACTCCAATTCGGAACGAACTGCCTAAGAACTTGAATTGTCCATTTCTTACCCCTATGGATTTCCGATCGAGCCCGAAACTTGGGCATCATCATAATATGGTGGAGGAGTCATTTGGTGAGTTTTGAGTTAAATCAATCGCTAGAAACTATGCAATACACCACCACTCCTGTAAGGAACGAACTGCCTTTTGAGCTTGAATTGTCCAAATTCTTACACCTATGATTTCCGATCGAGCCCAAAACTTGGGTAATCTCATAATATGGTGGGAGGAGTCATTTGGTGAGTTTTGAGTGAAATTTCGATCGCTAGAACTACGTAATTCACCACCACTCCTATAAGGAACGAACTGCTTTGACCTGAATTGTCCAATTTTTTACCCCTATTGATTTCCGATCGAGCCCAAAATTGGGGCATCATCATAATATGGTGGGTGGAGTCATTTGGTGAGTTTTGAGTGAAATCCAATCGCTAGAACTATGCAATACACCAACCACTCCAATTCGGAACGAACTGCCTTTGAACCTGAAGTGTCCAATTTCTTACCCCTATTGATTCCCCGATCGAGCTCAAAACTTGGACATCATCATATGATAGAGGGAGGAGTCATTTGGTGAGTTTGAGTGAAATCCAATCGCGAGAACTACGCAATACACACCAACCACTCCAATTCGGAACGAATTGCCTTTGAACTTGATTGTCCAATTTCTTACCCTATTGATTTCCGGTCGAGCCCAAAACTTGGACATCATCGTAATATGGTGGGAGAAGTCATTTGGTGAATTTCCGTGAAATCCAATGGCTAGAACTATGTAATAACACCAACCACTACAATTTGGAACGAACTGCCTTTGAACTTGAATTGTCCAATTTCTTACATATGCGGATTCCATCGAGCCCAAAACTTTGGCATCATCATAATATTTTGGGAGTTATCATTTGGTGAGTTTTGGGTAAAATCCAATTGCTGGAACTATGCAATACACTAACCACTCCAATTCGAACGAATGCCTTTGACTTGAATTGTCCACATTTCTTACGCCTATGGATGTCCGATTGAGCCAAAACTTGGGCATCATCGTAATATGGTGGGAGGAGTCATTTGGTGCGTTTTGAGTGAAATCCAATCGCTAGAACTACGGAATACACGAACCACTCCTATAAGGAACGAACTGCCTTTGAACCTGAATTGTCCCAATTCTTACCCTACTGATTTCCGATCGAGCCCAAAACTTGGACATCATCATAATATGGTGGGAGGAGTCATTTGGTGAGTTTTCAGTGAAATCCAATGGCTAGAACTATGCAATACACCAACCACTCCAATTCGGAACGAACTGCCTTTGGACCTGAATTGTCCAATTTCTTAGCCCTAATGATTTCCGATCGAGCCCAAAACTTGGGCATCATCATAATATATTGGGAGGAGTCATTTGGTGAGTTTTGAGTGAAATCCAATCGCTAGAACTTCGGAATACACCAGCCACACCTATAAGAACGAAATGCCTTTGAACCTGAATTGTTCAGTTTCATAGCCTTATTGATTCCGATCGAACCCAAAACTTCGGCATCATCATAATATGGTGGGAGCAGTAATTTGGTGAGTTTTGAGTGAAATCCAATCGCTAGAACTACGGAATACACCAACCACTCCTATACGGAACGAACTGCGTATGAACCAGAATTGTCCAATTTCTTACCCCTATTGATTTCTGATCGAGCCCAAAACTTGGGCATCATCATAATATGGTGGGAGCAGTAATTTGGTGAGTTTTGAGTGAAATCCAATCGCTAGAACTACGGAATACACCAACCACTCTACACGGAACGAACTGCGTATGAACCAGAATTGTCCAATTTCTTACCCCTATTGATTTCCGTTCGAGCCCAAAACTTGGGCATCATCATAATATATTGGGAGGAGTCATTTGGTGAGTTTTGAGTGAAATAAATTGCTAGAACTACGGAATACACCAGCCACTCCTATAAGGAACGAATTGCCTTTGAACATGAATTGTCCATTTCTTACCCATATTGATTTCCGATCGAGCCCAAATTGGGCATCATAATATGGTGGGAGGAGTCATTTGGTGAGTTTTTAGTGAAATCCAATCGCTAGGACTACGGAATACTCCAACCACTCCTATAAGGAACGAACCGCCTTTGAACCTAAATTGTCCAATTTCTTACCCCTATTGATTTCCGATCGTGCCCAAACTTGGGCATCAACATAATATGGTGGGAGGAGTCATTTGGTGAGTTTTGAGTGAAATCCAATCGCTAGAACTACGGAATACACCAACCACTCCTATAAGAAAAGACTGCCTTTGAACCTGAATTGTCTAATTTCATAGCCCTATTGATTTCCGATCGAACCCAAAACTTGGCATCAGCATAATATGGTGGGAGGAGTCATTTGGTGAGTTTTGACTGAAATTCAATCGCTAGAACTACGGAATACACCACTCCTATACGGAACGAACTGCGTATGAACCTGAATTGTCCGATTTCTTACCCCTATGATTTCCGATCGAGCCCAAAAACTTGGGCATCATAAATGTTGGAGGAGTCATTGGTGAGTTTTCAGTGAAATCCAATCGCTAGAACTACGGAATACTCCAACCACTCCTATAAGGAACGAACTGCCTTTGAACCTGAATTGTCCAATTTCTTACCCCTATTGATTTCCGATGGAGCCCAAACTTGGGCATCATCATAATGTGGTGGAGGAGTCATTTGTTGAGTTTGAGTGAAATCCAATCGCTAGAAACTACGGAATACACCAGCCACTCCTATAAGGAACGAATTGCCTTCGAACATGGAATTGCCCAATTTCTTAACACTATTGATTCCGATCGAGCCAAAAACTTGGATCATCATAATATGGTGGCAGGGTCATTTGGTGAGTTTTGAGTGACATCCAATCGCTAGAACTACAGAATACACCAACACGCCTATAAGGAACGAACTGCGTTGAACCTGAATTGTCCAATTTCTTACCCCTATTAATTTCCGATCGAGCCCAAAACTTTGGCATCATCATAAATGGGGAAGGAATCATTTGGTGAGTTTTGAGTGATCCCCATCGCTAGAACTATGCAAGACACCAACCACTCCAATTCGGAACGAATGCCTTCGAACTTGAATTGTCCAATTTCTTACACCTATGGATTTCCGATCGGCCCAAAACTTGGCATCATCATAATATGGTGGGAGGAGTCATTTGTTGTTGTTTTGAGTGAAATCCAAATGCTAGAACTACGGAATACACAGCCACTCCTATAAGAACGAACTGCGTGTGAACCTGAATTGTCCAATTTCTTACCCCTATGATTTCCGATCGAGCCCAAACTTGGGCATCATCACAATCGGTGGAGGGTCTTTGGTGAGTTTTGAGTGAAATCCATCGCTAGAACTAACGGAAAACACCAGTTACTCCTATAAGGAACGAACTTCCTTGAACCTGAATGTCCAATCTTTTCGTTACCCCATTGACTTCCGATCGAGCCAAAACTTGGGGATCATCATAATATGGTGGGAGGCGTCATTTGGTGTTGTTTGAGTGAAATCCAATTGCTAGAACTAAGGAATACACCAGCCACACCTGTGAGGAACGAACTGCCTTCGAACCTGAACTGTCCAATTTCTTACCCTATAGATTTCCGATCAAGCCCAAAAACTTGGGCATCATCATAATACGGTGGCAGGAGTCATTTGGTGAGTTTTGAGTGAAATCCCAATCGCTAGAACTACGGAATACACCAGCCACACCTGTAGGAACGAACTTCCTTTGAACCTGAATTGCCAAATTTCTTACCCCTACTATTTCCCATCGAGCCCCAAACTTGGCCATCATCATAATATGGTGGGAGGAGTCATTCGGGTTTTGGTGAAATCCAATTGCGAGAACTATGCAATACACCAACCACTCCAATTCGGAACGAACTGTCCTCGAAAACCTGAATTGTCCAATTTTTTACCCCATTGGACTTCCGATCGAGCCCAAAACTCGGCATCACCGTAATAAGATGGGAGGAGTCATTTGGTCAGTTTTGAGTGAAATCCGATCGCTAGAACTACGGAATACACCAACCACTCCAATTCGGAACGACTGCCTTCGAACTTGAATTGTCTAATTTCTTACACCTATGGATTTCCGATCGAGCCCAAAACTTGGGCATCATCATAATGGTGGGAGGAGTCATTTGTTGAGTTTTGTGAATCCAATCGCTAGAACTACGGAACACACCAGCCACTCCAATAAGGAACGAACTGCCTTTGAACCTGAAGTGTCCAATTTCTGACCACTATTGATTTCCGATAGAAGCCCAACTTGGGCAGCATAATATGTGGAGGAGTCATTTGGTGAGTTTTGAGGAAATCCATCGCTAGAACTACGGATACACCGACCACTCAATATGGAACGAACGGCCTTTGGAACCTGAGTTGTCCAATTTCTTACGACCACTATTGATTCTGATCGAGCCCAAAACTTGGGCATCATCATAATATGGTGGGAGGAGTCATTTGGTGAGTTTTGGGTGAAATCCATCGCTAGAAAACTACGGATACCAACCACCATTATAAGGAACGAACTGCCTTTGAACCTGAATTGTCCATTTCTTACCCTATTGATTTCCGATCGAGCCCCAAAACTTGGGCATCATCATAGTATGGTGGGAGGGTCATTTGGTGAGTTTTGAGTGAAATCCAATAGCTAGAACTCGGAATACACACCACTACTCCAGTAAGAACGAACTGCCTCTGAACCTGAATTGTCCAATTTCTACCCCTATTGATTTCCGATGAGCCAAACTTCGGCATCATCATATTGGTGGGAGGAGTCATTGGTGAGTTTGAGTGAAATCCAATCGCTAAACTACGGAAGACACCAACCACTATTTATAAGAACGAACTGCCTTTGAACCTGAATTGTCCAATTTCTTACCCCTATGATTTCCGATCGTCCGAAAACTTGGGCATCATCATAATATGGTGGGAGGAGTCATTTGGTGAGGTTAGAGTGAATCCAATCGCTAGAACTACGGAATACACCAACCACTCCACTAAGGAACGAACATCCTTAGAACTCGAATTGTCCAATTTCTACCCCTATTGATTTTCCGATCGAGCCCAAAACCTTGGGCATGATCACTATGGTGGAAGGAGTCATTTGGTGGGTTTGAGTGAAATCACAACCGCGAAAGTGCAGCACCAACCACTCCATTCGGAACGAACTGCTGCGAACTGAATTGTCCAATTTCTTACACTTAGGATTTCCGATCGTGCCCAATATTGGGTATCACATAATAGGTGGGAGGAGTCATTTGTTGAGTTTTTGAGAATCCAATCGCTAGAACGAACGGAATACTCCACCACTCCTATAAGGAACGAACTGCCTGTAAACCTGAATTGTCCAATTTCTACCCCTATTGACTTCGAGCCCAAAACTTGGTCACCATCATAATGGTGGGAGGAGTCATTTGGTGAGTTTTGAATGAAATCCAATCGCTAGAACGACGGAATACACCAACCACTCCTATAAGGAACGAACTGCCTTTGAACCTGAATTGTCCAATTTCTTACCCCTATTGATTTCCGATCGAGCCCAAAACTTGGGCATCATCATAATATGGTGGGAGGAGTCATTTGGTGAGTTTTGAGTGAAATCCAATCGCTAGAACTACGGAATACACCAACCAGTCCTATAAGGAACGAACTGCCTTTGAACCTGAATTGTCCAATTTTCTTACCCTATTGATTTCCGATCGAGCCCAAAACTTGGTCACCATCATAATATGGTGGGAGGAGTCATTTGGTGAGTTTTGAGTGAAATCCAATCACTAAAACTACGGAATACTCCAACCTCTCCTATAAGGAACGAACTGCCTGTAACCTGAATCGTCCAATTTCTTACCCCTATTGATTTCCGATCGAGCCCAAAACTTGGTCACCATCATATATGGTGGGAGGAGTCAGTTGGTGAGTTTTGAATGAAATCCAATCGCTAGAACTACGGAATACACCAACCACTCCTATAAGGAACGAACTCCCTTTGAGACTGAATTGCCCAATTTCTTACCCTAGTGGTTTCCGATCGAGCCCAAAACTTGGGCATCATCATAATATGGCGGAAGGAGTCATTTGGTGAGTTTCGTGTGAAATCCAAATGCTAGAACTACGGAATACCCAACCATCCAATAAGGAAGAAACGAACAGCCTTTGAACTTGAATTGTCAAATTTCTTACCCCTATTGATTTCCGATCGAGCCCAAAACTTGGGCATCATCATAATATGGTGGGAGGAGTCATTTGGTGAATTTTGAGTTAAATCCAATCGCTAGAACTACGGAATACACCAGCCACTCCTATAAGGAACGAACCGTCTTTGAACCTGAATGGTCCAATTTCTTACCCCTATAGATTTCCGATTGAGCCCAAAACTTGGGCATCAACATAATATGGTGGGTGGAGTCATTTGGTGAGTTTTTGTGAAATCCAGTCGCTAGAACTACGGAATACAAAAAACTCCTATAAGGAACGAACTGCCTTTGAATCTGAATTGTCCAATTTCTTACCCCTATTGACTCCGATCGAGCCCAAAACTTGGGCATCATCATAATATGGTGGGAGGAGTCATTTGGTGAGTTTTGAGTGAAATCCAATCGCTAGAACTACGGAACACACCAACCACCCCTATAAGGAACGAACTGCCTTTGAACCTGAATTGTCCAATTTCTTACCCCTATTGATTTCCGATCGAGCCCAAAACTTGGGCACAACATAATATGGTGGGAGGAGTCATTTGGAGAGTTTTGAGTGAAATCCAATCGCTAGAACTACGGAATCACCAACCACCTATAAGGAACGAACTGCCTTTGAACCTGAATTGTCCAATTTCTTACCCCTATAGATTTCCGATCGAGCCAAAAACTTGGGCGTCACCATAATGATGGTGGGTGGAGTCATTTGGTGAGTTTTGTGTGAAATCCAATCGCTAGAACTACGGAATACAAAAACCACTCTATAAGGAACGAACTGCCTTTGAACCTGAATTGTCCAATTTCTTACCCCTATTGATTCCGATCGAGCCGAAAACTTGGGCATCATCATAATATGGTGGGAGGAGTCATTTGGTGAGTTTTGAGTGAAATCCAATCGCTAGAACTACGGAATACACCAACTACTCCTATAAGGAATGAAGGAATGAACTGCCTTTGAACCTGAATTGTCCAATTTCTTACCCCTATTGATTTCCGATCGATCCCAAAACTTGGGCATCATCATAATATGGTGGGAGGAGTCATTGGTGAGTTTGTGTGAAATCCAATCCCTAGAACTACGGAATACACAAACACTCCTATAAGGAACGAACTGCCTTGGAACCTGAATTGTCCCAATTTCTTACCCCTATTGATTTCCCGATCGAGCCCAAAACTTGGGCATCACCATAATACGGTAGGAGGAGTCATTTGGTGAGTTTTGAGTGAAATCCAATCGCTAGAACTACGAAATACACCAACCACTCCTATAAGGAACGACTGCCTTTGAACCTGAATGGTCCAGTTTCTTACCCTATAGATTTCCGATCGAGCCCAAAACTTGGGCATCAACATAATATGGTGGAAGAGTCATTTGGTGAGTTTTGAGTGAAATCCAATCGCTAGAACTACGGAATACACCAACCACCCGATAAGGAACGAACTGCCTTTGAAACTGAATTCCAGTTTTCTTACCCCTATTGATTTCCGATCGAGCCAAAACTTGGGCATCATCACAATATGGTGGGAAGTCATTTGGTGAGTTTTGAGTGAAATCCAATCGCTAAACCACGGAATACACCAACCGCTCCTATAAGGAATGAACTGCCTTCGAATCTAAATTGTCCAATTTCTTACCCCTATTGATTTCCGATCGATCCCAACTTGGGCATCATCATAATATGGGTGGAAGGAGTCATTTGGTGAGTTTTTGAAAGAAATCCAATCGCTAGAACTACGGAATACAACAACTACTCCTATAAGGAACGAACTGCCTTTAACCTGAATTGTCCAATTTCTTACCCCTATTGATTTCTGATCGAGCCCAAACTTGGTCATCATAATATGGTGGGAGGAGTCATTTGGTGAGTTTTGAGTGAAATCCAATCGCTAGAACTACGGAATACTCCAACCGCTCCTATAAGGAACGAACTGTCTTGAACCTGAATGGTCCAATTTCTTACCCCTATAGATTTCCGATCGAGCCCAAACTTGGGCATCAACCTAATATGGTGGGTGGAGTCATTGGTGAGTTTTGTGGAAATCAATCGCTACAACTACGGAATATAAAACCACTCCTATAAGGAACGAACTGCCTTTGAACCTGAATTGTCGATTTTCTTACCCCTATTGACTTCCGATCGAGCCCAAAACTTGGGCATCATCATAATATGGTGGGAGGAGTCATTTGGTGAGTTTTTGAGTGAAATCTGATCGCTAGAACAACGGAATACACCAAACACTCCTATAAGGACGAACTGCCTTGGTACCTGAATTGTCCAATTTCTTACCCCTATTGATTTCCGATCGAGCCCAAAACATTGCCATCATCATAATATGGTGGGAAGAGTCTTTTGGTGAGTTTTTGAGAGAAATCCAATCGCTAGAACTACGGATACACCAACCACCCCCGATAAGGAACGAACTGCCTTTGAACCTGAATTGTCCAATTTCTTACCCCTATTGATTTCCGATCGTGCCCAAAACTTGGGCATCATTATAATAGGTGGGAGGAGTCATTTGGTGAGTTTTGAGTGAAATCCGATTGCTAGAACCACGGAATACACCAACCACTCCTATACGAACGAACTGCCTTTGAACCTGACTGCATTGTCCAATTTCTTACCCCTATTGATTTCCGGTCGAGCCCAAAACTTGGGCATCATCACAATATAGTGGGAGGAGTCATTTGGTAAGTTTTGAGTGAAATCCAATCGCTAGAACCACGGAATACACCAACCGCTCCTATAGGGAATGAACTGCCTTCGAACCTGAATTGTCCAATTTCTTACCCCTATTGATTTCCGATCGATCCCAAAACTTGGGCATCAACATAATATGGTGGGTGGAGTGATTCGGTGAGTTTGTGTGAATCCAATCGCTAGAACTACGGAATATAAAAACCACTCCTATAAGGAACGAACTGCCTTTGAACCTGAATTGTCCAATTTCTTACCCCTATTGATTTCCGATCGAGCCCAAAACTTGGGCATTATCAATATAGTGGCAGAGTCATTTGGTGAGTTTTGAGTGAAATCCAATCTCCAGAACCATGCAAACACCAACCACTCCAATTCGGAACGAACTGCCTACGAACTTGAATTCTCCAATTTCTTACACCTATGGATTTCCGATCGAGCCCAAAACTTGCGCATCATCATAATACGCTGGGAGGAGTCATTTGTTGAGGTTTGAGTGAAATCCAATCGCTAGAACTATGGAATACACCAGCCACACCTGTAAGGAACGAACTGCCTTTGAACCTGAATTGTCCAATTTCTTACCCGTATTGATTTCCGATAGATCCCAAAACTTGGGCATCATCATAATATGGTGGGAGGAGTCATTTGGGGAGTTTTGGGTGAAATCCAATTGCTAGAACTATGCAATACACCAACCACTCCAATTCGTAACGAACCGTCTTCGAACTTGAATTGTCCAATTTTTTACCCCATTGGACTCCCGATCGAGCCCAAAACTTGGGCAACATCTTAATGGTGGAGAGTCATTTAGTGAGTTTTGAGTGAAATCCAATCGCTAGAACAGTGCAATACACCAATCACTCCAATTCAGAACGAACTGCCTTCGAACTTGAACTGTCCAATTAGTTACCCCTATAGATTTCCGATCAGGCCCAAAACTTGGGCATCATCATAATGTGGTGGGAGGAGTCATTTGGTGAGTTTTGAGTAAAATCCAATCGCTAGAACTACGGAATACACCAGCCACACCTGTGAGGAACGAACTCCCTTCGAACCTGAATTGTCCAATTTCTACCCCTGTTGATTTCCGATCGAGCCCAAAACTTGGGCATCACCATAATACGGTGGGAGGAGTTATTTGGTGAGTTTTGAGTGAAATCCAATCGCTAGAACTACGTAATACACTAACACACTCCTACATGGAGCGAACTGCCTTTGAACCTGAATTGTCCAATTTCTACCACCCTATTGATTTCCGATCGAGCCCAAACTTGGGCATCACCACAATACGGTGGGAGGAGTCATTTGGTGAGTTTTGAGTGAAATCCAATCGCTAGAACTACGGAATACACCAACCACTCCTATAAGGAACGAACTGCCTTTGAACCTGAATGGTCCAATTTCTTACCCCTATAGATTTCCGATCGAGCTCAAAACTTGGGCATCAACATAATATGGGTGGGTGGAGTCATTTGGTGAGTTTTGTGTGAAATCCAATCGCTAGAACTACGGAATACAAAAACCACTCCGATAAGGAACGAACAGCTTTTGAACCTGAATTGTCCAATTTCTTACCCCTATTGATTTCCGATCGAGCCCAAAACTTTGGCAATCATAATATGGTGGGAGGAGTCATTTGGTGAGTTTTGAGTGAAATCCAATCGCTAGAACTACGGAATACACCGACCACTCCTATAAGGAACGACTGCCTTTGAACATGAATTGTCCAATTTCTTACCCCTATCGATTTCCGATCGAGCCCAAACTTGGTCATCATCATAATATGGTGGGAGGAGTCATTGGTGAGTTTTGAGTGAAATCCGATCTCTAGAACTAAGGAATACACAACCACTCTTATAAGGAACGAACTGCCTGTGAACCTGAATTGTCCAATTTCTTACCCCTATTGATTTCCGATCGAGCCCAAACTTGGGCATCATCATAAAATGGTGGGAGGAGTCATTTGGTGAGTTTTGAGTGAAATCCAATCGCTAGAACTACGTAATACACCACCACACCTATAAGGAACGAACTGCCGTTGAACCTGAATTGTCCAATTTCATACCCCTTTGGATTTCCGATCGAGCCCACCACTTGGGCATCATCATAATATGGTGGGAGGGGTCATTTGGTGAGTTTTGAGTGAAATCCAATCGCTAGAACTATGCAATACACCAACCACTCCAATCGGAACGAACTGCCTACGAACTTGAATTGTCCAATTTCTTACCCCTATGGATTCCGATCGAGCCCAAAACTTTGGCATCATCATAATATGGTGGGAGGAGTCATTTGGTGAGTTTTGAGTGAAATCAAATCGCTAGAACTATGCAATACACCAACCACTCCAATTCGGAACGAACTGCCTTCGAACTTGAATTGTCCAATTTCTTACCCCTATGGATTTCCGATCAAGCCCAAAACTTTGGTATCATCATAATATGGTGGGAGGAGTCATTTGGTGAGTTTCGATTGAAATCCAATCGCTAGAACGACGGAATACACGAACCACTCCTATAAGGAACGAACTGCCTTTGGACATGAATTGTCCAATTTCATACCCCTATTGATTCCGATTGAGCCAAAACCTGGGCATCATCATAATTTGTTGGGAGGAGTCATTTGGTGAGTTTTGAGTGAAATCCAATCGCTAGAACTACGGAATACACCGACCACTCCTATAAGGAACGAACTGCCTTTGAACATGAATTGTCCAATTTCTTACCCCTATCGATTTCCGATCGAGCCCAAAACTTGGTCATCATCATAATATGGTGGGAGGAGTCATTTGGTGAGTTTTGAGTGAAATCCGATCTCTAGAACTAAGGAATACAACAACCACTCCTATAAGGAACGAACTGCCTTTGAACCTGAATTGTCCAATTTCTTACCCCTATTGATTTCCGATCGAGCCCAAAACTTGGGCATCATCATAAATGGTGGGAGGAGTCATTTGGTGAGTTTGAGTGAAATCCAATCGCTAGAACTACGTAATACACCAACCACACCTATAAGGAACGAACTGCCGTTGAACCTGAATTGTCCAATTTCATACCCCTTTGGATTTCCGATCGAGCCCACCACTTGGGCATCATCATAATATGGTGGGTGATCGGTTCATAATTGTATATCATTTTGTACCCTTCTAGCTTATGATTTGGTTATGTTATTGAGTTAAACTTGTGCTTTTAATTTATTTTCTGTTTTGATAAGTCCATAATTTCATACACTTGCATGCTTTCTTTACTTAGTGATTTTGCTTAGTTTCTCTTTATTTTTGAGTCACTTAGCTTTGTTTGTGTGTTTTGTAGGTTAAGATAGCAAGAGATAACATTTGATGCAATCCATGCATGTTATGGGCTGATTGGCATATGAGGAATATGAGCTTAAAGACAAACTAATTTTGGCTACAGCCCATTTCCAGCCCAGTTTCGTAGGTCAACTTCTTGGCCTTGGATCAGCATGCTCTGGGGCTTGGATGAGGTGAAGATCTTCATGAGACTTGTTCCAATGGGTGTGTAGTATAACATATCCAAATTTCAGCACAATTGGACATATCTGGAGTCCTTAGCCCGTCCAACATTGCACCCTGCTCAGGAGGATTTGCAGCTGCCAGCTTTTAGTCATGTGCCTCCTTTTAGCCATGTGCCTCACCCCAGCTGCAACTGACTTTGTACCCAACATAATGAGTGAAGTTGGGAGGCTTTCCAGCTATCAAATTCAGAAGGAGCAAGTTGGTACATGCTGGAGCTTTTGCAGAGATGGCATGTGCATGCATGTAAAGCAAAGAGAAAGGAGAGAGAGAAGAATGAGGAATGATGAGAGGCATCTTTGCTTCAGCCTTTGAACATGGGAATTGAATTGGCAGATCACTTTGGAGCTGGAGATCAGTTTGAGCTTAAAGAAAGCATGCATGCATGTGAAGCAAAAAGAAAGAAAAGAAATGAAATGAAGTCAATTCCAGTCTCTGTTCGGCAGCCAACTTCAGGTCCAAAACGCACACTTCTACTGCTCCGATAGAATACTTTCTTCATAGAAGTTGTTCCAATGGGTGTCTAGTATAACATATCCAAATTTCAGCCCCATTGGATAAGTTTTGAAACCTGGCCTTCCTACACCAAGCCTGGTTCAGAAAACTTTTTTCCAGCAACCAAAAGGCAACCACATGGGTTGGCAGCAAAAGGCAATCACATGGGTTGGCAGCAAAACTGATCACCTTTGAACCCATGTGATGAAAGCTTGTGCAGCAGCAAAAGATGAAGGATGGTGTGGGAATCCATCATGATGTTCCTCCCTCTTAGCCCTATAAATAGAGAAGCCTTCAAGCTTCAAATCACACCCCAAGGGGGGAGCTCTCAAACACTTCTCTAGAGCTCCCTTCCCTTCTCTCCCTCAAATTCTCTTAGTTTCCTTTCAAGTTGTCAATTGTTGTAAAAATGATTTACTAATTTTTCTTCAAGTTTTAGTTTAATTTTATTTGTAATGTACATTCTTTCTTAAGTATTCAAGTTTAATTAGTTTCCAAGTTTCAATTATGGTTTTTGTTCTTATTCATTATGCTTATAAGTTAATATGCTAGTTTGAATGATTGATCACCATTTAGGCTTGCATGTTAGCTATCTTGGTTATGATTAAGAGTAGACACCTGCTTTAATTCGAATTGAACTAGAATAGGAGGAGTATGTATGGACATTCGACAACAGGGATTAGATACATGCTTGGTTGTTTAAATGTTCTTCTATGCTTAATGGGTTCCTAATGCTTAGTTTTTAGGTTAGACAACAAATGATCAAATTAGGGAATTAGGAACACAAGGTTAGAACCAGACACCATGGCCTAATCATACTTTAGCTAGATCAATCCGTTAATCTAATTGAACTTGGGAACTTATTTGCTTGAGTTATTTTCATTTTTTCTTGTTTTATTTATTTTTTTCCATTTCTGTTTTCTGTAGGGAAATAAATGGATCATTCAATCACCAATCCTCGTGGGATCGACCTCGCACTTACATATGCTATACTACCAACGGCCGTGCACTTGCGAGTATCACAAGTTGAGGATGCAGCTGAATCTATTTGGTGCAGTGAATCCTACACAACAAGTTTTTGGCGCGTTGCCGGGGATTGGCAACATAGTTTGGTTCTATTTCTTTTCCCTACTTGTTTTATTTTTATTTTTCAGTTTCATCTTTTTCTAGACAGTTTCCTGAGTGAAATGGCGTTAATGGACAAGTTGTGTTTGTAGTCCAACGGAATAGGACAATTGCCCAACAAGCAAGAGAACTGGGTTTAAGTCCCAGCTTACCAACCCATTGGTGTTTTGTTACTTGAAGCATGGAATTAGATGTTTTAGTTTAGTTTTTCCTTTCCATTTTAGTTTTTATTTCCTAATCCTTTTAATTCTAATTCAAGTTTGTGTGTTTGCTTAAGTAATTTATGACAGCTTAATAAAAATGGAGAGAGATGGCAACCTCAATCATAGAAATGGGAAGTGTGGAGCAGTGGGAGAAGTCGACCTCCAAGTGCATCATGCTCGACCTAATCGCTTCAAGGGGGAGCATTCAATCCTTTTCTTCTTTGAATTCTGTTTATTTACGTCATTGTTTTTACCTTTTGGTCCGCGTTGAGTTCTTCGTTTTTCTGTGCTGAATCCAACCATTATAAAGAACTAAAATTGACTTACAGTTGGAAAGTTATAGCCTAAAACTGACACAGGTCGAGCTGAAAAACAGAGAACGAATCTGTCCAAATGGTGATAAATAGGTGATAGAAGTGCTGTTTGTGTTTTTCTTGGTTCTTGGTTTGTTTCTTTTAGTACAACAATTTATTTCGTTTGTTTGAGTTTGTTTAGAGTACTTAGTTCATTTTTCGTTTAGGTTTTTTGTTTCATGTTATCTTAATTTGTTTTTGTTTCTTTTTCTACGAGAATATCTTTAAAAAATTTAAAAAAATTATTTTTCATATGAAGCTAACTTATGGTAACTCCAGTGAGCACCTTCGTCAATACAGTGTCTAGGAGTTCTATAGGCGACACCTTCGGGTCTAAAGTTTGGGTTTAAGCGGGACCATTGTGACCCTCCAACCTTCCCGGATCCCCTGGCTGTGTTTTCTGAGGCCCCTTAACGGTCATCCGTGAGTTGCTTTGTATATCGTTTGTTTTTAATTAAGTTTTTTATTTTTATTTTTATTTTATTTTTTATTTTTTTATTTTCTTTGTTTTCTTTTCTGTTGAGTCTTTGTTTTTGTCTTTGTTTTGTTAAGTTCGTTTATGTATTTTATTTACGTGGTATGGTAGTTAGTTTATTTCTGAGTGTTAAAAACACATTTTTATTTCCTTTCTAACGTTGCATTACAAAAAAAAAAAAAAAAAAAATACATAAGTTTAAAAGAAATAAACAAAAAACAACATCATCTTCTTCATCATCTTCTTCATCTTCTCATCTTCATCATCATCATGGCTTGCCTCTATTTTTCTCGCACTTGTAGAATCTGCAGCAGCTCTACATGGTCCTCATTCTTTCTTTGCAGTTCTGCCACATACTGATTGGCATTGTAAAGCCGCTTCTGCAAGTCCGCCACCATAGCCTTCAAGGAAGCCACCTCCTCGCTCAGTGCTCCACACTCTTTTGTTCTTGCTAGTAGGCGCAAGCCCAGATTTGTGGCCGAGACCGCTTGGAGCGCGGTAAAAGTGTGGGATTCATCCACTGCCTCATTGTCAGACCGTGTGTGCTATACGCCAATGATCTGCCGGTTGTGAGCTTGCTGCCAATCATACCTCCTAGCAGCACAGCTCTGTTCGGCCTTGCCTCAGCAAGTTGGTATTACCTCAGCAAAGTTTGAGGCCGTACCGTGATGATATAGTAGAGTTTGGGAAGACAGTGTTTGGACGAGCCCTTTTCTGGCATTCGGAGGTGCAAGGGACAACTCAGGTTGAGATCATCAAGGTGAGTGCATGATGATGCCATTTGTTTTGCTTCTGAATTTTTTTGATGTTTTTCTTTGAGTTTGCAGGAAGAAATGCTGGTAATCATCCGTTGCAGAGGCGTGGTTAAATAGACATATGCTGACGAGGAGAGAGCCAACACCACTTCGGATTTCCGGGCATGCTCAACCTAATCGCTCAAGGGGGAGCACCTTTACTTTCACTTTACTTTCTTTTTTTTCCGTGTTTTCTGGTGTTTTATTGTTTTGCCCGTTACTTTCATTTTCTAGAGCTTTGTGTTTTTTTTTTTTGCCTTTACCTTTCGGCTATCTTCTTTATTTTATTTTAGTTAGGGAACTGCGCTTTCTTTTCTGTTTGTCGTCTTTATTTTATTTAAGTTAGGAAGTGTGCTTTCTGTTCTGTTTTCTTTTTCCTTCTGCAAATTTACTTTTTTATTTCCAAAACAAAATAACAAAACAACCAAAATAAAATAAAATAAAAACAACAATTAGCAGTAGAAATCATTTCTTCTCGGTGCTTGGTGTCTCGACCATTGGAGCTTTGAGTTTGGCCCTCTGGCTGGTCCTCTTCCTGGGCTTCACGCATAGCCTCTTGGGGCTCACCACTTGAGCTCCCAAAGATCGCACTCTTAGCTTGAGCGTAACTTCTCTCGCGATCTGCTTGCTTGCGTTTACCCGGTCGGTCTAGGTCCTCCAGCTGCTTTCGCATGTCGCGAGGATATACAACTCTACCATTTTTGATAGGTTTTTTATTCTCATCCCGCAATACTTCTAGCTGTGTCGATTCACCTCCACTATCCTTGCCCTCTCCCTTTTCAAGCTTTTATAGCAGTTTGACACTCTTCAACCATACTTCGCTCCGCCGCCAACTGACCTTTCAGCACCTCTACCTCATGGGACTTCGCAAGTAGGCGATTGTCCCAAACTGGCGACACATGCTGTACTCTGCACGCTCAGTGCCATGGCATCACTCGCAACCCGATTATCATCCCTTGTGCCAAACACACGTATATCTTTAGGAGTCACTAAATTTCTGCCCACTCCAATGGCAACATCGTTGTCCAGGAGTATTGAGTCAGCTACTGTCACAGGCCCCCTTGCGGAGGCAAAGTAGGGCATCCATACTGGTGCCGCTGCTTGGCCTCGTGTCTGAGTCGGTGGAGCTAGGTTGAGATCCAACGAAAATGGGTAGTTAGAGGCCATTTGATTTCTCACTTTCTTTTCTTCTTTCTTTTCTCTTTTGTGTGTTTCTGAGTTGTGTGTTTTCCCCCCTCTTTCTTTTTACCTTTTATAGACTTAGTATGCTAAACCCTAGCCGCTGCGGTTCTGAGTTCCTTGCTGCCCTTACGGCTTATCTCTATATGTCGCCGCACCCGTTTCCCAACTCCCCTTAATTGCATTTTCACCTTTCACCACCTTCAAAGTGAAAAAGTCATCCCGCTTCACCCAAGAGGCCAATAATTCAGGTTGGTGGATGTGAAAGCTGCCTCTGCACGCCGACACGTCCCTCACTCTTTTTGCCTGTCACTTCCTAGGAACCGAGGCAGCAGGGACCACACTCTCTCTTTTCATAAATCCCGCCTTCGCACTCCCAATTCACGTTTCATTAAAAAAAAATAAAAAAAAATAAAAATAACGTGTGTGCTTCGAATTTCATTGCGGGTCGGGTTTTCACCGTTGTGAGGTTTCAAAGTGTGTTAACTTCTTTTGGGTTGGGTTTTCAATCGTTTGGGTTTTGGTTTGCGTAATACTGTTTGTTTAGGGTTTTCTGTTTCGAGTGTTTTACTGTTTTGTTTTGTTTTTATATTTGTTTGTTTGTTTTGTAATTTTACTTTATAATTATTTTATTTTTGTATTTAATTCTCGTGTTTTTTTGTGATTTTATATTTACTTTAGTACCTTTCATTTCTGGTTATGACATTGCTTGTTCCTAATTTTTAACATTGAGGACAATGCTCATTTCTAGGTTTGGGGGTATTGGAGTTTAGCAAGTAAATTTGGTTTTTCTTAAAATTAAAAAATTAAAAATTTTAAAAAAAAAATTTCTTGCTTGTTTTTCTTTTTTTCTATATCTTGAGTCTGTTTTGTTTTGAGTCACTTTCCGAACACTTATGATGAGATTGTGATAAATGTTTGCATGACTTAAATAAAATTGAATTTTATTTTATTTATTATTTTTTTCCTTGTAAATTTTTATTGTAAAAAAAAATTAATTAATTTGGCATCGTTTCTAGCTGATATGTTTGAAACCTTCTTTGCACTTGCCATTTGTTTCTTAATTTCAATTAAAGGATTTGCATGACCCAAAGAATTGTATCAAGCATAAATTAGACTTATATAAACCATATAAATGTGAGCTTGAGCCTTGTGCTTCATTTCATGAGTGTTATACACATACTCTTATTTTCTTGTCATCAAAGTTGTTGTTTTGATCTCATTATCATTGATTTGGTTGAACACTTAAAAGTCATTCATTCTTTTGCGATTTTGGTTCATGACATTTAAGAAATGATATTAAGGCCCTCTTTGGATCGTTGTGCCTTTCAAGCTAACCTTATGCATGCTTAAGCATGATTTTCCATTGTTTACCATTTTGAGCCTACATGTAAACCTTTTCTTTCATTTTACCAATTATATTTCCTCACCTTAGCCCGAAAAACAAATATTTACCTTTCTAAGGAACTCATGAGCTTTAATTCGGATGTGTTTTTCATGCTAAGTTTGGGAAGGGATATTACATTTCGAAAAAAAAAAAAAAAAAAAAAGAAAAAAAAAAGGAGAACTTTACTCAATTGGTGAAAGAAAAGAAAAGAAAAAAAAAAAAAGAAAGTTGTGATTAAATGGTAGTTGAATGAAATTTCTTTTTTGGGTTTCATTGGTGTTTGGAAAGGAGTTTTAAATCATTGTAAATGAAGGTATAAGGAGTTTTGATCATGTAAAAGAAAAAAATCTAATCGGGATGATTCAGAGTCTTGTAAACAATTATTTTATGCTCTTACATTACGAGTTCCTTGGACTTTGTATTATCCATACCTTTCATTTCTCACTCACCTTACACCCTTGGCCCAATTACAACCTATAATAAAGACCTAAATTGATCTTAAATGTCATATGGTTGACTTGCATGCATTTTCTTACTTTTAAGTGTTTGGCATCCTTCTTGAGATCATATTAATGCAGTTCTTCATCTTTCTATTTTTGAGTTAAGTCCCTTTATGATTTAACTCTAATCTCATGTTTATAAACTGAGTGTGCATTGTAGCCCTCTTCTGAGTGATTCATTTGTGAGAGGACAACTTGGTGAGATTTGAAGTTGCATTTGTGCTTGGTATGATTTTTGAAATTGTGTGGAAAACTAAGATTGGGGAATTTGTTGCATTTGGTTAATCACACTACTACACTTTGAGCATGTTGTGTTTTGAACGTTGCCGCCTTGTAAATAATGTCTAAAACTGAGTTTTTATTGTTAAAACTTTTGAGTTATGTGCATGAGTCATTTCTTTCAGAAAATGTTCGGAATGATTGTTTTGAGTTTTTATTTATTTATTTATATTTTTATTTTTGTTTTGTTTTTGTAATTATTTTTGTTTTGGTTTTTGTGTTTCTTTTATTTTGCTTAAGGACTAACTAATCTAATAAGTTTTCTAACTACTTTGTTTTGTAGAGTTAGTAAAACGTTTGTGGGTATCGTTTCTGTTAAACCCTCAGGAGACACAAACTCCTCCTACTAGGGATGCCTAGAGGTTTAAAGGCTTGTTGCATACGCTCAATGCAATCGAGTTACCTACGAAAGTGGTCTAGTTAACTTCTTGTTTGTTTTTAACTTTGTTTTGTGTTGTTTGCTCGAGGACTAGCAAAATCTAGGTTTGGGGTATTTGATCGGTTCATAATTGTATATCATTTTGTTACCCTTCTAGCTTATGATTTGGTTATGTTATTGAGTTAACTTGTGCTTTTAATTTATTTTCTGTTTTGATAAGTCATAATTTCATACACTTGCATGCTTTCTTTACTTAGTGATTTGCTTAGTTTCTCTTTATTTTGAGTCACTTAGCTTTGTTTGTGTGTTTTGTAGGTTAAGATAGCAAGAGATAACATTTGATGCAATCCATGCATGTTATGGGCTGATTGGCATATGAGGAATATGAGCTTAAAGACAAACTAATTTTGGCTACAGCCCATTTCCAGCCCCAGTTTCGTAGGTCAACTTCTTGCCTTGGATCAGCATGCTCTGGGGCTTGGATGAGGTGAAGATCTTCATGAGACTTGTTCCAATGGGTGTGTAGTATAACATATCCAAATTTCAGCACAATTGGACATATCTGGAGTCCTTAGCCCGTCCAACATTGCACCCTGCTCAGGAGGATTTGCAGCTGCCAGCTTTTAGTCATGTGCCTCCTTTTAGCCATGTGCCTCACCCCAGCTGCAACTGACTTTGTACCCAACATAATGAGTGACGTTGGGAGGCTTTCCAGCTATCAAATTCAGAAGGAGCAAGTTGGTACATGCTGGAGCTTTTGCAGAGATGGCATGTGCATGCATGTAAAGCAAAGAGAAAGGAGAGAGAGAAGAATGAGGAATGATGAGAGGCATCTTTGCTTCAGCCTTTGAACATGGGAATTGAATTGGCAGATCACTTTGGAGCTGGAGATCAGGTTCTGAGCTGTTAAAGAAAGCATGCACATGCATGTGAAGCAAAAAGAAAGAAAAGAAATGAAATGAAGTCAATTCTAGTCTCTGTTCGGCAGCCAACCTTCAGGGTCCAAAACGCACACTTCTACTGCTCCGATGAGAATACTTTCTTCATAGAAGTTGTTCCAATGGGTTGTCTAGTATAACATATCCAAATTTCAGCCCCATTGGATAAGTTTTGAAACCTCTGGCCGTCCTACACCAAGTCTGGTTCAGAAAACTCGTTTTTTCAGCAACCAAAAGGCAACCACATGGGTTGGCAGCAAAAGGCAATCACATGGGTTGGCAGCAAAAACTGATCACCTTTGAACCCATGTGATGAAAGCTTGTGCAGCAGCAAAAGATGAAGGATGGTGTGGGAATCCATCATGATGTTCCTCCCTCTTAGCCCTATAAATAGAGAAGCTTTCAAGCTTCAAATCACACCCCAAGGGGGGAGCTCTCAAACACTTCTCTAGAGCTCCCTTCCCTTCTCTCCCTCAAATTCTCTTAGTTTCCTTTCAAGTTGTCAATTGTTGTAACAAATGATTTTGCTAAATTTTCCTTCAAGTTTTAGTTTAATTTTATTTGTCATGTACATTCTTTCTTAAGTATTCAAGTTTAATTAGTTTCCAAGTTTCAATTATGGTTTTTGTTCTTATTCATTATGCTTATAAGTTAATATGCTAGTTTGAATGATTGATCACCATTTAGGCTTGCATGTTAGCTATCTTGGTTTGAATTAAGAGTAGACACCATGCTTTAATTCGAATTGAACTATGAATAGGAAGAGTATGTATGGACATTCGACAACAGGGATTAGATACATGCTTGGTTGTTTAAATTGTTCTTCTATGCTTAATGGGTTCCTAATGCTTAGTTTTAGGTTAGACAACAAATGATCAAATTAGGGAATTAGGAACACAAGGTTAGAACCAGACACCATGGCCTAATCATACTTTAGCTAGAATCAATCCGTTAATCTAATTGAACTTGGGAACTTATTTGCTTGAGTTATTTCATTTTTCTTGTTTTATTTATTTTCTTTTCCATTTCTGTTTTCTGTAGGGAAAATAAATTGGATCATTCAATCACCAATCCTCGTGGGATCGACCTCGCACTTACATATGCTATACTACCAAACGGCTCGTGCACTTGCGAGTATCACAAGTTGAGGATGCAGCTGAATCTATTTTGGTGCAGTGAATCCTACACAACAGTGGGAGGGTCATTTGGTGAGTTTTGAGTGAAATCCAATCGCTAGAACTATGCAATACACCAACCACTCCAATTCGGAACGAACTGCCTACGAACTTGAATTGTCCAATTTCTTACCCCTATGGATTTCCGATCGAGCCCAAAACTTGGGAATCATCATAATATGAATGGAGGAGTCATTTGGTGAGTTTTGTGTGAAATCCAATCGTTAGAACTATGCAATACACCAACCACTCCAATTCGGAACGAACTGTCTACGAACTTGAATTGTCCAATTTCTTACCCCTATGGATTTCCGATCGAGCCCAAAACTTTGGCATCAACATAATATGGTGGGAGGAGTCATTTGGTGAGTTTTGAGTGAAATCCGATCGCTAGAACTACGGAATACACGAACCACTCCTATAAGGAACGAACTGCCTTTGAACCTGAATTGTCCAATTTCTTACCCCTATTGATTTCCGATCGAGTCCAAAACTTGGGCATCATCATAAAATGGTGGGAGGAGTCATTTGGTGAGTTTTGAGTGAAATCCAATCGATAGAACTACGGAATACACCAACCACACCTATAAGGAACGAACTGCCGTTGAACCTGAATTGTCCAATTTATTACCCCTATGGATTTCCGATCGAGCCCAAAACTTTTGCATCATCATAATATGGTGGGAGGAGTCATTTGGTGAGTTTTGAGTGAAATCCAATCGCTAGAACTACGGAATGTACCAACCACTCCTATAAGGAACGAACTGCCTTTGAACCTGAATTGTCCAATTTCTTACCCGTATGGATTTCCGATCGAGCCCAAAACTTGGGCATCATCATAATATGGTGGGAGGAGTCATTTGGTGAGTTTGGAGTGAAATCCAATCGCAAGAACTACGGAATACACCAACCACACCAATAACGAACGAACTGCCTTTGAACCTGAATTGTCCAATTTCATACCCCTATTGATTTCCGATCGAGTCCAAAACTTGGGCATCATCATAAAATGGTGGGAGGAGTCATTTGGTGAGTTTTGAGTGAAATCCAATCGATAGAACTACGGAATACACCAACCACACCTATAAGGAACGAACTGCCGTTGAACCTGAATTGTCCAATTTCTTACCCCTATGGATTTCCGATCGAGCCCAAACTTGGGCATCATCATAATATGGTGGGAGGAGTCATTTGGTGAGTTTGGAGTGAAATCCAATCGCAAGAACTACGGAATACACCAACCACACCTATAACGAACGAACTGCCTTTGAACCTGAATTGTCCAATTTCTTACCCCTATGGATTTCCGATCGAGCCCAAAACTTGGGCATCATCATAAAATGGTGGGAGGAGTGATTTGGTGAGTTTTGAGTGAAATCCAATCGCTAGAACTACGGAATACACCAACCACTCCTATAAGGAACGAACTGTCTTCGAACCTGAATTGTCCAATTTCTTACCCCTATTGATTTCCGATCGAGCCCAAAACTTCGGCATCATCGTAATATGGTGGGAGGAGTCATTTGGGGAGTTTGAGTGAAATCCAATCAATAGAACTACAAATAGACCAGCCACTCCTATTAGGAACGAACTGCCTTTGAACCTGAATTGTCCAATTTCTTACCCCTACTGATTTCCGATCGAACCCAAAACTTGGGCATGATCATAATATGGTGGGAGGAGTCATTGGTGAGTTTTGAGTGAAATCCAATCGCTAGAACTACGGAATACACCAACCACTCCTATAAGGAACGAACTACCTTTGAACCTGAATTGTCCAATTTCTTACCCCTATTGATTTCCGATCGAGCCCAAAACTTGGGCATCATAATAATATGGTGGGAGGAGTCATTTGGAGAGTTTTGAGTGAAATCCAATCGCTAGAACTATGTAATACACCAACCACTCCAATTTGGAATGAACTGCCTTCGAACTTGAATTGTCCAATTTCTTACCCCTATTGATTTCCAATCGAGCCCAAACTTGGGCATCATCATAATATGGTGGGAGGAGTCATTTGGTGAGTTTTGAGTGAAATCCAATCGCTAGAACTACGGAATACACCAACCACTCCTATAAGGAACGAACTGCCTTCGAACCTGAATTGTCCAATTTCTTACCCTTATTGATTTCCGATCGAGCCCAAAACTAGGGCAACATCATAATATGGTGGGAGGAGTCATTTGGTGTGTTTTGGGGGAAATCCAATTGCAAGAACTATGCAATACATAAACCACTCCAATTCGGTACGAACTGTCTTCGAACTTGAATTGTCCAATTTCTTACCCCATTGGACTTCCGATCGTGCCCAAAACTTGGGAATCATCATAATATGGGCATCATCATAATATGGTGGGAGGAGTCATTTGGGGAGTTTTGAGTGAAATCCAATCAATAGAACTACAAAATACACCAGCCACTCCTATTAGGAACGAACTGCCTTTGAACTTGAATTGTCCAATTTCTTACCCCTACTGATTTCCGATCGAACCCAAAACTTGGGCATCATCATAATATGGTGGGAGGAGTCATTGGTGAGTTTTGAGTGAAATCCAATCGCTAGAACTACGGAATACACCAACCACTCCTATAAGGAACGAACTACCTTCGAACCTGAATTGTCCAATTTCTTACCCCTATTGATTTCCGATCGAGCCCAAACTTGGGCATCATAATAATATGGTGGGAGGAGTCATTTGGTGAGTTTTGAGTGAAATCCAATCGCTAGAACTACGGAATACATCAACCACCCCTATAAGGAACGAACTGCCTTTGAACCTGAATTGTCCAATTTCTTACCCCTATTGATTTCCGATCGAGCCCAAACCTTGGGCATCATCAAAATATGGTGGGAGGAGTCATTTGGTGAGTTTTGAGTGAAATCCAATCGCCAGAACTATGCAATACACTAACCACTCCAATTCGGAACGAACTACCTACGAACTTGAATTTTCCAATTTCTTACCCCTATGGATTTCCGATCGAGCCCAAAACTTGGGCATTATCATAATATGGTTGGAGGAGTCATTTGGAGAGTTTTGAGTGAAATCCAATCGCTAGAACTACGGAATACATCAACCACTCCTATAAGGAACGAACTGCCTTTGAACCTGAATTGTCCAATTTCTTACCCCTATTGATTTCCGATAGAGCCCAAAACTTGGGCATCATCATAATATGGTGGGAGGAGTCATTTGGTGAGTTTTGAGTGAAATCCAATCGCTAGAACTGTGTAATACACCAACCACTCCAATTTGGAACGAACTGCCTTCGAACTTGAATTGTCCAATTTCTTACCCCTACTGATTTCCGATCGAGCCCAAAACTTGGGCATCATCATAATATGGTGGGAGGAGTCATTTGGTGAGTTTTGAGTGAAATCCAATTGCTAGAACTACGGAATACACCAGCCACTCCTATAAGGAACGAACTGCCTTTGAACCTGAATTGTCCAATTTCTTACCCCTATTGATTTCCGATCGAGCCCAAAACTTGGGCATCATCATAATATGGTGGGAGGAGTCATTTGGTGAGTTTGAGTGAAATCCAACCACTAGAACTACGGAATACACCAACCACTCCTAGAAGGAACGAACTGCCTTTGAACCTGAATTGTCCAAATTCTTACTCCTATTGATTTCCGATCCTGCCCAAAACTTGGGCATCATCATAATGTGGTGGGAGGAGTCATTTGGTGAGTTGTGAGTGAAATCCAATCTCTAGAACTAAGGAATGTACCAACCACTCCAATGAGGAACGAACTGCTTTTGAACTTGAATTGTCCAATTTCTTACCCCTATTGATTTCCGATCGAGCCGAAAACTTGGGCATCAACATAATATGGTTGGAGGAGTCATTTGGTGAGTTTTGAGTGAAATCCACTCGCTAGAACTACGGAATACACCAACCACTCCTATAAGGAACGAACAGCCTTTCAACTTGAATTGTCCAATTTCTTACCCCTATTAATTTCCGATCGTGCCCAAAACTTGGGCATCATCATAATATGGTTGGAGGAGTCATTTGGTAAGTTTTGAGTGAAATCCAATCGCTAGAACTACGGAATACACCAACCACTCCTATAAGGAACGAACTGCCTTCGAACCTGAATTGTCCAATTTCTCACCCCTATTGATTTCCAATCGAGCCCAAAACTTGGCCATCATCATAATATGGTGGGAGGAGTCATTTGGTGGGTTTTGAGTGAAATCCAATAGCTAGAACTACGGAATACCCCAGCCACTCCTATAAGGAACGAACTTCCTTTGAACCTGAATTGGCCAATTTCTTACCCCTATTGATTTCTGATCGAGCCCAAAACTTGGGCATCATCATAATATGGTGGGAGGAGTCGTTTGGTGTGTTTTGGGGGAAATCCAATTGCAAGAACTATGCAATACATAAACCACTCCAATTCGGAACGAACTGTCTTCGAACTTGAATTGTCCAATTTCTTACCCCATTGGACTTCCGATCGTGCCCAAAACTTGGGCATCATCATAATATGGTGGGAGGAGTGATTTGGTGAGTTGTGAGTGAAATCCAATCGCTAGAACTATGTAATACACCAACCACTCCAATTTGGATCGAACTGCCTTCGAACTTGAATTGTCCAATTTCTTTCCCCTATTGATTTCCGATCGAGCCCAAAACTTGGGCATCATCATAATATGGTGGGAGGAGTCATTTGGTGAATTTTGAGTGAAATCCAATCCCTAGAACTACGGAATACACCAACCACTCCTATATGGAACGAACAGCCTTTGAACTTGAATTGTCCAATTTCTTACCCCTATTGATTTCCGATCGAGCCCAAAACTTGGGCATCATCATAATATGGTGGGAGGAGTCATTTGGTGAGTTTTGAGTGAAATCCAATCGCTAGAACTATGCAATACACCAACCACTCCAATTCGGAACGAACTATCTTCGAACTTTAATTGCCCAATTTCTTACCCCTATGGAATTCCGATCGAGCCCAAACCTTGGGCATCATCATAATATGGTGGGAGGAGTCATTTGGTGAGTTTTGAGTGAAATCCAATCCCTAGAACTACGGAATACACCAACCACTCCTATATGGAATGAACACCCTTTGAACCTGAATTGTCCAATTTCTTACCCCTATTGATTTCCGATCGAGCCCAAAACTTGGGCATCATCATAATATGGTGGGAGGAGTCACTTGGTGAGTTTTGAGTGAAATCCAATCGCTACAACTACGGAATACACCAACCACTCCTATAAGGAACGAACTGCCTTTGAACTTGAATTGTCCAATTTCTTACCCCTATTGATTTCCGATCGAGCCCAAAACTTGGGCATCATCATAATATGGTGGGAGGAGTCATTTGGTAAGTTTTGAGTGAAATCCAATCGCTAGAACTACGGAATACACCAACCACTCCTATAAGGAACGAACTGCCTTCGAACCTGAATTGTCCAATTTCTCACCCCTATTGATTTCCGATCGAGCCCAAAACTTGGCCATCATCATAATATGGTGGGAGGAGTCATTTGGTGGGTTTTGAGTGAAATCCAATAGCTAGAACTACGGAATACCCCAGCCACTCCTATAAGGAACGAACTTCCTTTGAACCTGAATTGTCCAATTTCTTACCCCTATTGATTTCTGATCGAGCCCAAAACTTGGGCATCATCATAATATGGTGGGAGGAGTCGTTTGGTGTGTTTTGGGGGAAATCCAATTGCAAGAACTATGCAATACATAAACCACTCCAATTCGGAACGAACTGTCTTCGAACTTGAATTGTCCAATTTCTTACCCCATTGGACTTCCGATCGTGCCCAAAACTTGGGCATCATCATAATATGGTGGGAGGAGTGATTTGGTGAGTTTTGAGTGAAATCCAATCGCTAGAACTATGTAATACACCAACCACTCCAATTTGGAACGAACTGCCTTCGAACTTGAATTGTCCAATTTCTTTCCCCTATTGATTTCCGATCGAGCCCAAAACTTGGGCATCATCATAATATGGTGGGAGGAGTCATTTGGTGAGTTTTGAGTGAAATCCAATCGCTTGAACTATGCAATACACCAACCACTCCAATTCGGAACGAACTATCTTCGAACTTTAATTGTCCAATTTCTTACCCCTATGGAATTCCGATCGAGCCCAAAACTTGGGCATCATCATAATATGGTGGGAGGAGTCATTTGGTGAGTTTTGAGTGAAATCCTATCGCTAGAACTACGGAATACACCAACCACCCCTATAAGGAACGAACTGCCTTTGAACCTGAATTGTCCAATATCTTACCCCTATTGATTTCCGATCGAGCCCAAAACTTGGGCATCATCATAATACGGTGGGAGGAGTCGTTTGGGGAGTTTTGAGTAAATCCAATCACTAGAACTACGGAATACACCAACCACTCCTATATGGAACGAACAGCCTTTGAACCTGAATTGTCCAATTTCATACCCCTATTGATTTCCGATCGAGCCCAAAACTTGGGCATCATCATAATATGGTGGGAGGAGTCATTTGGTGAGTTTTGAGTGAAATCCAATCCCCAGTACTACGGAATACACCAGCCACTCCTATATGGAACGAATAGCCTTTGAACCTGAATTGTCCAATTTCTTACCCCTATTGATTTCCGATCGAGCCCAAAACTTGGGCATCATCATAATATGGTGGGAGGAGTCATTTGGTGAGTTTTGAGTGAAATCCATTCGCTAGAACTACG
The DNA here is from genome assembly GCA_005406145.1 of Prunus yedoensis. Classification (NCBI taxonomy): domain Eukaryota; kingdom Viridiplantae; phylum Streptophyta; class Magnoliopsida; order Rosales; family Rosaceae; genus Prunus; species Prunus yedoensis. The sequence goes on along the minus strand of BJCG01002419.1, from coordinate 179,021 downwards.
GAATACACCAACCACTCCTATAAGGAACGAACTGCCTTTGAACCTGAATTGTCCAATTTCTTACCCCTATTGATTTCCGATCTAGCCCAAAACATGGGCATCATCATAATATGGTGGGAGGAGTCATTTGGTAAGTTTTGAGTGAAATCCAATCGCTAGAACTACGGAATACACCAACCACTCCTATAAGGAACGAACAGCCTTTGAACCTGAATTGTCCATTTTGTTACCCCTATTGTTTTCCGATCGAGCCCAAAACTTGGGCATCATCATAGTATGGTGGGAGGAGTCATTTGGTAACTTTTGAGTGAAATCCAATCGCTAGAACTACGGAATACACCAACCACTCCTATTAGGAACGAACAGCCTTTGAACCTGAATTGTCCAATTTCTTACCCCTATTGATTTCCGATCGAGCCCACAACTTGGGCATCATCACAATATGGTGGGAGGACTCATTTGGTGAGTTTCGAGTGAAATCCAATCGCTAGAACTATGCAATACACCAGGCACTCCAATTCGGAACGAACTGCCTTCGAACTTGAACTGTCCAATTTCTTACCCCTATCCATTTCCGATCGGGCCCAAAACATTGGCATCATCATAATATGGTGGGAGGAGTCAATTGGTGAGTTTTGAGTGAAATCCAATTGCTAGAACTACGGAATACACCAACCACTCCTATAAGGAACGAACAGCCTTTGAACCTGAATTGTCCATTTTCTTACCCCTATTGTTTTCCGATCGAGCCCAAAACTTGGGCATCATCATAATATGGTGGGAGGACTCATTTGGTGAGTTTTGAGTGAAACCCAACCACTAGAACTACGGAATACACCAACCACTCCTAGAAGGAACGAACTGCCTTTGAACCTGAATTGTCCAAATTCTTACCCCTATTGATTTCCGATCGAGCCCAAAACTTGGGCATCATCATAATATGGTGGGAGAACTCATTTGGTGAGTTTTGAGTGAAATCCAACCACTAGAACTACGGAATACACCAACCACTCCTAGAAGGAACGAACTGCCTTTGAACCTGAATTGTCCAAATTCTTACTCCTATTGATTTCCGATCCTGCCCAAAACTTGGGCATCATCGTAATATGGTGGGAGGAGTCATTTGGTGAGTTTTGAGTGAAATCCAATCGCTAGAACTAAGGAATGCACCAACCACTCCTATAAGGAACGAACTGCCTTTGAACCTGAATTGTCCAAATTCTTGCTCCTATTGATTTCCGATCGAGCCCAAAACTTTTGAATCATCATAATATGGTGGGAGGAGTCATTTGGTGAGTTTTGAGTGAAATCCAATCTCTAGAACTACGGAATACAATAACCACTCCTATAAGGAACGAACTGCCTTTGAACCTGAATTGTCCAATTTCTTACCCCTATTGATTTCCGATCGAGCCGAAAACTTGGGCATCATCATAATATGGTGGGAGGAGTCATTTGGTGAGTTTTGAGTGAAATCCAATCGCCAGAACTATGCAATACACTAACCAACCCAATTCGGAACGAACTACCTACGAACTTGAATTGTCCAATTTCTTAACCCTATGGATTTCCGATCGAGCCCAAAACTTGGGCATTATCATAATATGGTTGGAGGAGTCATTTGGTGAGTTTTGAGTGAAATCCACTCGCTAGAACTCCGGAATACACCAACCACTCCTATAAGGAACGAACTGCCTTTGAACTTGAATTGTCCAATTTCTTACCCCTATTGATTTCCGATCGAGCCCAAAACTTGGGCATCATCATAATATGGTGGGAGGAGTCATTTGGGGAGTTTTGAGTGAAATCCAATCGCTGGAACTACGGAATACACCAACCACTCCTATAAGGAACGAACAGCCATTGAACCTGAATTGTCCATTTTCTTACCCCTATTGTTTTCCGATCGAGCCCAAAACTTGGGCATCATCATAGTATGGTGGGAGGAGTCATTTGGTAACTTTTTAGTGAAATCCAATCGCTATAACTACGGAATACACCAACCACTCCTATAAGGAACGAACTGCCTTTCAACCTGAATTGTCCAATTTCTCACCCCAATTGATTTCCGATCCAGCCCAAAACTTGGCCATCATCATAATATGGTGGGAGGAGTCATTTGGTGGGTTTTGAGTGAAATCCAATAGCTAGAACTACGGAATACACCAACCACTCCTATAAGGAACGAACTGCCTTTGAACTTGAATTGTCCAATTTCTTACCCCTATTGATTTCCGATCGAGCCCAAAACTTGGCCATAATCATAATATGGTGGGAGGAGCCATTTGGTGAGTTTTGAGTGAAATCCAATCACTAGAACTACTGAATACACCAACCACTCCTATAAGGAACGAACTGCCTTTGAACTTGAATTGTCCAATTTGTTACCCCTATTGATTTCCGATCGAGCCCAAAACTTGGGCATCATCACAATCTGGTGAGAGGAGTTATTTGGAGAGTTTTGAGTGAAATCCAATCGCTAGAACTATGCAATACACCAACCACTCCTATAAGGAACGAACTGCCTGTGAACCTGAATTGTCCAATTTCTTACCCCTATTGATTTCCGATCGAGCCCAAAACTTGGGCAACATCATAATATGGTGGGAGGAGTCATTTGGTGAGTTTTGAGTGAAATCCAATCCCTAGAACTACGGAATACACCAACCACTCCTATATGGAACGAACAGCCTTTGAACCTGAATTGTCCAATTTCTTACCCCTATTGATTTCCGATCGAGCCCAAAACTTGGGCATCATCATAATATGGTGGGAGGAGTCATTTGGTAAGTTTTGAGTGAAATCCAATCGCTGGAACTACGGAATACACCAACCACTCCTATAAGGAACGAACAGCCTTTGAACCTGAATTGTCCATTTTCTTACCCCTATTGTTTTCCGATCGAGCCCAAAACTTGGGCATCATCATAGTATGGTGGGAGGAGTCATTTGGTAACTTTTGAGTGAAATCCAATCGCTATAACTACGGAATACACCAACCACTCCTATAAGGAACAAACTGCCATTGAACTTGAAATGTCCAATTTCTTACACCTATGGATTTCTGATCGAGCCCAAAACTTGGGCTACATCATAATATGGTGGGAGGAGTCATTTGGTGAGTTTTGTGTGAAATCCAATCGCAAGAACGACGGAAAATACCACCCACTCCTATATGGAAGGAACGAACTGCCTTTGAACTTGAATTGTGCAATTTCTTACCACCATTGATTTCCTATCGATCCCAAAACTTGGGCATCATCATAATATGGTGGGAGGAGTCATTTGGTGAGTTTTGAGTGAAATCCAATCGCTAGAACTACAGAATACAACAACCACTCCTATAAGGAACGAACTGCCTTTGAACCTGAATTGTCCAATTTCTTACCCCCATTGATTTCCGATGAAGCCCACAACTTGGGCATCATCATTATATGGTGCGAGGAGTCATTTGATGAGTTTTGAGTGAAATCCAATCGCTAAAACTACGGAATACACCAACCACTCCTATAAGGAACGAACAGCCTTTGAACCTGAATTGTCCAATTTCTTACCCCTATTGATTTCCGACCGAGCCCAAAACTTGGGCATCATCATAATATGTTGGCAGGAGTCATTTGTTGAGTTTTGAGTGAAATCCAATCACTAGAACTATGCAATACACCAATCAACCCAATTCGTAACGAACTGCCTTCGAACTTGAATTGTCCAATTTCTGACACCTATGGATTTCCGATCGAGCCCAATACTTGGGCATCATCATAATATGGTGGGAGGATTCATTTGGTGAGTTTTGAGTGAAATCCAATCGCTAAAACTACGGAATACACCAACCACACATATAAGGAACGAACTGCCTTTGAACCTGAATTGTCCAATTTCTTACCCCTACTGATTTCCGAGCGAGCCCAAAACTGGGGCAACATCATAATATGGTGGGAGGACTCATTTGGTGAGTTTTGAGTGAAATCCAATAGCTAGAACAACGGAATACACCAGCCACCCCTATAAGGAACGAACTGCCTTTGAACCTGAATTGTCCAATTTCTTACCCCTATTGAATTCCGATCGAGCCCAAAACTTGGGCATCATCATAATATGGTGGGAGGGGTCTTTTGGTGAGTTTTGAGTGAAATCAAATCGCTAGAACTACGAAATACACCAGCCACTCCTATAAGGAAGGAAAGAACTGCCTTTGAACCTGAATTGTCCATTTCTTAGGAACGAACTGCCTTCGAACTTGAATTGTCCATTTGTTGAGTTTTAAGTGAAATCCAGTCGCTAGAACTATGCAATACACCAGCCACTCCAATTAGGAACGAACTGCCTTCGAACTTGAATTGTCCAATTTCTTACCCCTATGGATATCCGATCGGGCCCAAAACTTGGGCATCATCATAATATGGTGTGAGGAGTCATTTGGTGAGTTTTAAGTGGAATCCAATTGCTAGAACTACAGAATACACCAATCGCTCCTATAAGGAACGAAATGCCTTTGAACCTGAATTGTCCAATTTCTTACCCCTATTGATTTCCGATCGAACCCAAAACTTGGGCATCATCATAATATGGTGGGAGGAGTCATTTGGTGAGTTTTGAGTGAAATCCAATCACTAGAACTACGGAATACACCAACCACTCCTATACGGAACGAACTGCCTTTGAACCTGAATTGTCCATTTTCTTACCCCTATTGATTTCCGATCGAGCCCAAAAGTTGGGCATCATCATAATATGGTGGGAGGAGTCATTTGGTGAGTTTTGAATGAAATCCAATCTCTAGAACTACGGAATACACCAACCACACATATAAGGAACGAACTGCCTTTGAACCTGAATTGTCCAATTTCTTACCCCTACTGATTTCCGAGCGAGCCCAAAACTGGGGCAACAACATAATATGGTGGGAGGACTCATTTGGTGAGTTTTGAGTGAAATCCAATAGCTAGAACAACGGAATACACCAGCCACTCCTATAAGGAACGAACTGCCTTTGAACCTGAATTGTCCAATTTCTAACTCCTATTGATTTCCGATCGGGCCCAAAACTTGGGCATCATCATAATATGGTGGGAGGAGTCATTTGGTGAGTTTTGAGTGAAATCCAATCGCTAGAACTACGGAATACACTAGCCACCCCTATAAGGAACGAACTGCCTTTGAACCTGAACTGTCCAATTTCTTACTCCTATTGATTTCCGATCGAGCCCAAAACTTGGGCATCATCATAATATTGTGGGAGGGGTCATTTGGTGAGTTTTGAGTGAAATCCAATCGCTAAAACTATGCAATACACCAACCACACCAAATTAGGAACGAACTGCCTTCGAACTTGAATTGTCCAATTTCTTACCCCTATGGATATCCGATTGAGCCCAAAACTTGGGCATCATCATAATATGGTGTGAGGAGTCATTTGGTGAGTTTTAAGTGAAATCCATTTGCTAAAACTATGGACTACAACAACCGCTCCTATAATGAATGAACTTCCTTGGAACCTGAATTGTCCAATTTCTTACCGCTATTGATTTCCGATAGAGCCCAAAACTTGGGCATCATCGTAATATGGTGGGAGGAGTCATTTGGTGTGTTTTGAGTGAAATCCAATCGCTAGAACTACGGAATACACCAACCACGACTATAAGGAACGAAGTGCATTTGAACCTGAATTATCCAATTTCTTACCCCTATTTATTTCCGATTGAGCCCAAAACTTGGGCATCATCATAATATGGCGGGAGGAGTCATTTGGTGAGTTTTGAGTGAAATCCAATCGCAAGAACTACATAATACACCAACCACTCCTATATGGAACGAACTGCCTTTGAACCTGAATTGTCCAATTTCTTACCCCAATTGACTTCCGATCGATCCCAAAACTTTGGCATCATCATAATATGGTGGGAGGAGTCATTTGGTGAGTTTTGAGTGAAATCCAATAGCTAGATCTAAAGAATACACCAACCACTCCTATAAGGAACGAACTGCCTTTGAACCTGAATTGTCCAATTTCTTACCCCCATTGATTTCCGATCAAGCCCACAACTTGGGCATCATCATTATATGGTGCGAGGAGTCATTTGATGACTTTTGAGTGAAATCCAATCGCTAAAACTACGGAATACACCAACCACTCCTATAAGGAACGAACAGCCTTTGAACCTGAATTGTCCAATTTCTTACCCCTATTGATTTCCGATCAAGCCCACAACTTGGGCATCATCATAATATGGTGGGAGGAGTCATTTGGTGAGTTTTGAGTGAAATCCAATCGCAAGAACTACGGAATACACCAACCGGTCCTATAAGGAACGAACTGCCTTTGAACCTGAATTGTCCAGTTTCTTACTCCTATTGATTTCCAATTGAGCCCAAAACTTGGGCATCATCATAATATGGTGGGAGGAGTCATTTGGTGAGTTTTGAGTGAAATCCGATCGCTAGAACTATGCAATACACCAACCACTCCAATTCGGAAAGAAATGCCTTTGAACCTGAATTGTCTAATTTCTTACCCCTATTGATTTCCGATCGAACCCAAAAGTTGGCCATCATCATAATATGGTTGGAGGAGTCATTTGGTGAGTTTTGAGTGAAATCCAATCGCAAGAACTACGGAATACTGCAACCGCTCCTATAAGGAACTAACAGCCTTTGAACCTGTATTGTCCAATTTCTTACCAATATTGATTTCCGATCGATCCCAAAACTTGGTCATCATCATAATATGGTGGGAGGAGTTATTTGGTGAGTTTTGAGTGAAATCCAATCCCTAGAACTACGGAATACACCAACCACTCCTATAAGGAACGAACTGCCTTCGAACCTGAAATGTCCAATTTCTTACCCCTATTGATTTCCGATCGAGCCCAAAACTTGAGCCTCATCATAATATGGTGGGAAGAGTCATTTGGTGAGTTTTGAGTGAAATCCAATCGCTAGAACTACGGAATACACCAGCGACTCCTGTAAGGAACGAACTGCCTTTGAACCTGAATTGTCCAATTTCTTACCCCTATGGATTTCCGATCGAGCCCAAAACTTTTGCATCATCATAATATGGTGGGAGGAGTCATTTGGTGAGTTTTGAGTGAAATCCAATCGCTACAACTACGGAATACACCAACCACTCCTATAAGGAACGAACTGCCTTTGAACCTGAATTGTCCAATTTCATACAAATGTTGATTTCCGATCGAGCCCACAACTTGGGCATCATCATAATATGGTGGGAGGATTGATTTGGTGAGTTTTGAGTGAAATCCAATCGCTTGAACTACTGAATACACCAACCACTCCTATAAGGAATGAACTGCCTTTGAACCTGAATTGTCCAATTTCTTACCCCTATTGATTTCCGATCGAGCCCAAAACTTGGGCATCATCATAATATGGTGGGAGGAGTCCTTTGGTGAGTTTTGAGTGAAATCCAATCTCTAGAACTACGGAATACATCGACCACTCCTATAAGGAACGAACTGCCTTTGAACCTGAATTGTCCAATTTCTTACCCCTATGGATTTCCGATCGAGCCCAAAACTTGGGCATCATCATAATATGGTGGGAGGAGTCATTTGGTGAGTTTGGAGTGAAATCCAATCGCTAGAACTACGGAATACACCAACCACACCTATAACGAACGAACTGCCTTTGAACCTGAATTGTCCAATTTCATACCCCTATTGATTTCCGATCGAGCCCACAACTTGGGCATCAACATAACATGGTGGGAGGAGTCATTTGGTGAGTTTTGAGTGAAATCCAATCGCTAGAACTACTGAATACACCTTGGTCTTGTAAGGAATGAACTGCCTTTGAACCTGAATTATCTAATTTCTTACCCCTATTGATTTCCGATCAAGCCCAACACTTGGGCATCATCATAATGTGGTGGGAGGAGTCATTTGGTGAGTTTGAAGTGAAATCCAATCGCTAGAACTACGGAATACACCAAAGACTCCTATAAGGAACGAACTGTCTTCGAACTTGAATTGTCCAATTTCTTACCCCTATGGATTTCCGATCGAGCCCAAAACTTGGGCATCATCATAATATGGTGGGAGGAGTCATTTGGTGAGTTTTGAGTGAAATCCAATCGCTAGAACTACGGAATACACTAGCCACTCCTATAAGGAACGAACTGCCTTTGAACATGAATAGTCCAATTTCTTACCCCTATTGATTTCCGATCGAGCCCAAAACTTGGGCATCATCATAATATGGTGGGAGGAGTCATTTGGAGAGTTTTGAGTGAAATCCAATCGCCAGAACTATGCAATACACCAACCACTCCAATTCGGAACGAACTGTCTTCGAACTTGAATTGTCCAATTTCTTTCCCCTATGGATTTCCGATCGAGCCCAAAAGTTGGGCATCATCATAATATTGTGGGAGGAGTCATTTGGGGAATTTTGAGTGAAATCCGATCGCTAGAACTACGGAATACACCAACCACTCCCATAAGGAACGAACTGCCTTTGAACCTGAATTGTCCAATTTCTTACCACTATTGATTTCCGATCGAGCCCAAAACTTGGGCATCATCATAATATGGTGGGAGGAGTCATTTGGTGAGTTTTGAGTGAAATCCAATCGCTAGAACTACGGAGTACACCAGCCACTCCTATAAGGAACGAACTGCCTTTGAACATGAATTGTCCAATTTCTTACCCCTACTGATTTCCGATCGTGCCCAAAACTTGGCCATCATCATATGATGGTGGGAGGACTCATTTGGTGAGTTTTGAGTGAAATCCAATAGCTAGAACTACAGAATACACCAACCACACCTATAAGGAATGAACTGTCTTTGAACCTGAATTGTCCAATTTCTTACCCCTATTGATTTCCGATCAAGCCCAAAACTTGGGCATCATCATAATATGGAGGGAGGAGTCATTTGTTTAGTTTTGAGTGAAATCCGATTGCTAGAACTACGGAATACACCAACCACTCCTATAAGGAACGAACTGCCTTTGAACCTGAATTGTCCAATTTCTTACCCCTATAGATTTCCGATCGAGCCCAAAACTTGGGCATCAGCGTAATATGGTGGGAGGAGTCATTTGGTGTGTTTTGAGTGAAATCCAATCTCTAGAACTATGCAATACACCAACCATTCCAATTCGCAACGAACTGCCTTCGAACTTGAATTGTCCAATTTCTTACCCCTATGGATTTTCGATCGAGCCCAAAACTTAGGCATCATCATAATATGGTGGGAGGAGTCATTTGGTGAGTTTTGAGTGAAATCCAATCGCTAGAACTACGGAATACACCAACCACACCTATAAGGAACGAACTGCCTTTGAACATGAATTGTCCAATTTCTTACCCCTATGGATTTCCGATCGAGCCCAAAACTTGGGCATCATCATAATATGAAGGAGGAGTCATTTGGTGAGCTTTTAGTGAAACCGAATCGCTAGAACTACGGAATGCACCAACTACTCCTATAAGGAACGAACTGCCTTTGAACCTGAATTGTCCAATTTCTTACCCCTATTGATTTTCGATCGAGACCAAAACTTGGGCATCATCATAATATGGTGGGAGGAGTCATTTGGTGAGTTTTGAGTGAAATCCAATCGCTAGAACTATGCAATACACTAACCACTCCAATTCGGAACGAACTGCCTACGAACATGAATTGTTCAATTTCTTACCTCAATGGATTTCCGATCGAGCCCAAAACTTGGGCATTATCATAATGTGGTGGGAGGAGTGAATTGGTGAGTTTTGAGTGAAATCCAATCGCTAGAACTACGGAATACCCCAACCACTCCAATAAGGAACGAACTGCCTTTGAACCTGAATTGTCCAATTTCTTACCCCAATTGATTTCCGATCGAACCCAAAAGTTGGGCATCAACATAATATGGTGGGAGGAGTCATTTGGTGAGTTTTGAGTGAAATCCAATCGCTAGAACTACGGAGTGGACCAACCACTCCTATAAGGAACGAACTGCCTTTGAACCTGAATTGTCCAATTTCTTACCCCTATTGATTTCCGATCGACCCCAAAACTTGGGCATCATCAAAATATGGATGGAGGAGTCATTTGGTGAGTTTTGAGGGAAATCCAATCGCTACAACAACGCAATACACCAACCACTCCAATTCGTAACGAACTGTCTTCGAACTTGAATTGTCCAATTTCTTTCCCCTATGGATTTTCGATCGAGCCCAAAACTTGGGCATCATCATAATATGGAGGGAGGAGTCATTTGTTTAGTTTTGAGTGAAATCCGATTGCTAGAACTACGGAATACACCAACCACTCCTATAAGGAACGAACTGCCTTTGAACCTGAATTGTCCAATTTCTTACCCCTATTGATTTCCGATCGAGCCCAAAAGTTGGGCATCGTCATAATATGGTGGGAGGAGTCATTTGGTGAGTTTTGAACGAAATCCAATAGCTAGAACTATGCAATACACCAACCACACGAATTCGGAACGAACTGCCTTCAAACTTGAATTGTCCAATTTCTTACCCCTATTGATTTCCGATCGAGCCCAAAACTTGGGCATCATCATAATATGCTGGGAGGAGTCATTTGGTGAGTTTTGAGTGAAATCCAATCGCTAGAACTACGGAATACACCAACCACTCCTATGAGGAACGAACTTCCTTTGAACCTGTATTGTCCAATTTCATACCAATATTGATTTCCGATCGAGCCCACAACTTGGGCATGATCATAATACGGTGGGAGGAGTCATTTGGTGTGTTTTGAGTGAAATCCAATCGCTAGAACTATGCAATACACCAACCACTCCAATTCGGAACGAACTGCCTTCGAACTTGGATTGTCCAATTTCTTACCAATATGGATTTCCGATCGAGCCCAAAACTTGGGAATCATCATAATACGATGGGAAGAGTCATTTGGTGAGTTTTGAGTGAAATCCAATCGCTAGAACTACAGAATACACCAGCAACTCCTATAAGGAACGAACTGCCTTTGAACCTGAATTGTCCAATTTCTTACCCCTATTGATTTCCGATCGAGCCCAAAAGTTGGGCATCGTCATAATATGGTGGGAGGAGTCCTTTGGTGAGTTTTGAGTGAAATCCAATCGCTAGAACTATGCAATACACCAACCACTCCAATTCGAAACGAACTGTCTTCGAACTTGAATTGTCCAATTTCTTACCCCTGTTGATTTCCGATCGAGCCCAAAACATGGGAATCATCATAATATGGTGGGAGGAGTCATTTGGTGTGTTTTGAGTGAAATCCAATCGCTAGAACTACGGAATACACCAACCACTCCTATAAGGAACGAACTGCCTTTGAACCTGAATTGTCCAATTTCTAACGCCTATTGATTTCTGATCGAGCCCAAAACTTGGGCATCATCATAATATGGTGGGAGGAGTCATTTGGTGAGTTTTGAGTGAAATCCAATCGCTAGAACTACGGAATACACCAACCACTCCTGTAAGCAACGAACTGCCTTTGAACCTGAATTGACCAATTTCTTACCCCTATTTATTTCCGATCGAGCCCAAAACTTTTGAATCATCATAATATGGTGGGAGGAGTCATTTGGTGAGTTTTGAGTGAAATCCAATCGCTAGAACTACGGAATACACCAACCACTCCTATAAGGAACGAACTGCCTTTGAACCTGAATTGTCCAATTTCTAACGCCTATTGATTTCCGATCGAGCCCAAAACTTGGGCATCATCATAATATGGTGGGAGGAGTCATTTGGTGAGTTTTGAGTGATATCCAATCGCTAGAACTACGGAATACACCAACCACTCCTGTAAGCAACGAACTGCCTTTGAACCTGAATTGACCAATTTCTTACCCCTATTTATTTCCGATCGAGCCCAAAACTTTTGAATCATCATAATATGGTGGGAGGAGTCATTTGGTGAGTTTTGAGTGAAATCCAATCGCTAGAACTACGGAATACACCAACCACTCCTATAAGGATCGGACTGCCTTTGAACCTGAATTGTCCAATTTCTTACCCCTATTGATTTCCGATCGAGCCCAAAACTTGGGCATCATCATAATATGGTGGGAGTAGTCATTTGGTGAGTTTTGTGTGAAATCCAACCACTAGAACTACGGAATACACCAACCACTCCTATATGGAACGAACTGCCTTTGAACCTGAATTGTCCAAATTCTTACCCCTATTGATTCCCGATCCTGCCCAAAACTTGGGCATCAACATAATATGGTGGGAGGAGTCATTTGGTGGGTTTTGAGTGAAATCCAATCGCTAGAACTATGTAATGCACCAACCACTCCAATTTGGAACGAACTGCCTTCGAACTTGAATTGTCCAATTTCTTACCCCATTTGACTTCCGATCGTGCCCAAAACTTGGGCATCATCATAATATGCAGGGAGGAGTCAGTTGGTGAGTTTTGAGTGAAATCCAATCGCTAGAACTACGGAATACACCAACCACTCCTATAAGGAACGAACTGCCTTTGAACCTGAATTGTCCAATTTCTTACCCCTATTGATTTCCGATCGAGCCCAAAACTTGGGCATCATTATAATATGGTGGGAGGAGTCATTTGGTGAGTTTTGAGTGAAATCCAATCGCCAGAACTATGCAATACACTAACCACCACAATTCGGAACGAACTACCTACGAACTTGAATTTTCCAATTTCTTACCCCTATGGATTTCCGATCGAGCCCAAAACTTGGGCATTATCATAATATGGTTGGAGGAGTCATTTGGTGAGTTTTGAGTGAAATCGAATCGCTAGAACTACGGAATACATCAACCACTAATATAAGGAACGAACTGCCTTTGAACCAGAACTGTCCAATTTCTTACCCCTATCGATTTCCGATCGAGCCCTAAACTTGGGAATCATCATAATATGGTGGGAGGAGTCATTTGGTGAGTTTTGAGTGAAATCAAATCGCTACAACTACGGAATACACGAACCACTCCTATAAGGAACGAACTACCTTTGAACCTGAATTGTCCAATTTCTTACCCCTATTTATTTCCGATCGAGCCCAAAAGTTGGGCATCAACATAATATGGTGGGAGGAGTCATTTGGTGAGTTTTGAGTGAAATCGAATCGCTAGAACTACGGAATACACCAACCACTCCTATAAGGAACGAACTGCCTTTGAACCTGAATTGTCCAATTTCTTACCCCTATTGATTTCCGATCGAGCCCAAAACTTGGGCATCATCATAATATGGTGGGAGGAGTCATTTGGTGAGTTTTGAGTGAAATCCAACCACTAGAACTACGGAATACACCAACCACTCCTAGAAGGAACGAACTGCCTTTGAACCGGAATTGTCCAATTTCTTACCCCTATTGATTTCCGATCGAGCCCTAAACTTGGGTATCATAATAATATGGTGGGAGGAGTCATTTGGTGAGTTTTGAGTGAAATCCAATCGCTACAACTACGGAATACACGAACCTCTCCTATAAGGAACGAACTGCCTTTGAACCTGAATTGTCCAATTTCTTACCCCTATTGATTTCCGATCGAGCCCAAAACTTGGGCATCATCATAATATGGTGGGAGGAGTTATTTGGAGAGTTTGGAGTGAAATCCAATCGCTAGAACTATGCAATACACCAACCACTCCAATTTGGAACGAACTGCCTTCGAACTTGAATTGTCCAATTTCTTACCCCCATGGATTTCCGATCGAGCCCAAAACTTGGGCATCATGATAATATGGTGGGAGGAGTCATTTGGTGAGTTTTGAGTGAAATCCCATCGCTAGAACTACGGAATACACCAACCACTCCTATAAGGAACGAACGGCCTTTGAACCTGAATTGTCCAATTTCTTACCCCTATTGATTTCCGATCGAGCCCAAAACTTGGGCATCATCATAATATGGTGGGAGGAGTCATTTGGTGAGTTTTGATTGAAATCCAATGGCTAGAACTACGGAATACACCAACCACTCCTATACGGAACGAACTGCCTTTGAACTTGAATTGTCCAATTTCTTACCCCTATTGATTTCCGATCGAGCCCAAAACTTGGGCATCATCATAATATGGTGGGAGGAGTCATTTGGTCTGTTTTGAGTGAAATCCAATCGCTAGAACTATGTAATACACCAACCACTCCAATTTGGAACGAACTTCCTTCGAACTTGAATTGTCCAATTTCTTACCCCTATTGATTTCCAAACGAGCCCAAAACTTGGGCATCATCATAATATGGTGGGAGGAGTCATTTGGTGGGTTTTGAGTGAAATCCAATCGCTAGAACTACGGAATACACCAACCACTCCTATAAGGAACGAACTGCCTTCGAACCTGAATTTTCCAATTTCTTACCCTTATTGATTTCCGATCGAGCCCAAAACTAGGGCAACATCATAATATAGTGGGAGGAGTCATTTGGTGTGTTTTGGGGGAAATCCAATTGCAAGAACTATGCAATACATAAACCACTCCAATTCGGTACGAACTGTCTTCGAACTTGAATTGTCCAATTTCTTACCCCATTGGACTTCCGATCGTGCCCAAAACTTGGGCATCATCATAATATGCAGGGAGGAGTCAGTTGGTGGGTTTTGAGTGAAATCCAATCGCCAGAACTACGGAATACACCAACCACTCCTATACGGAACGAACTGCCTTTGAACTTGAATTGTCCAATTTCTTACCCCTATTGATTTCCGATCGAGCCCAAAACTTGGGCATCATCATAATATGGTGGGAGGAGTCATTTGGTCTGTTTTGAGTGAAATCCAATCGCTAGAACTATGTAATACACCAACCACTCCAATTTGGAACGAACTTCCTTCGAACTTGAATTGTCCAATTTCTTACCCCTATTGATTTCCAAACGAGCCCAAAACTTGGGCATCATCATAATATGGTGGGAGGAGTCATTTGGTGGGTTTTGAGTGAAATCCAATCGCTAGAACTACGGAATACACCAACCACTCCTATAAGGAACGAACTGCCTTCGAACCTGAATTTTCCAATTTCTTACCCTTATTGATTTCCGATCGAGCCCAAAACTAGGGCAACATCATAATATAGTGGGAGGAGTCATTTGGTGTGTTTTGGGGGAAATCCAATTGCAAGAACTATGCAATACATAAACCACTCCAATTCGGTACGAACTGTCTTCGAACTTGAATTGTCCAATTTCTTACCCCATTGGACTTCCGATCGTGCCCAAAACTTGGGCATCATCATAATATGCAGGGAGGAGTCAGTTGGTGGGTTTTGAGTGAAATCCAATCGCCAGAACTACGGAATACACCAACCACTCCTATAAGGAACGAACTGCCTTTGAACCTGAATTGTCCAATTTCTTACCCCTATTGATTTCCGATCGAGCCCTAAACTTGGGAATCATCATAATATGGTGGGAGGAGTCATTTGGTGAGTTTTGAGTGAAATCCAATCGCTACAACTACGGAATACACGAACCACTCCTATAAGGAACGAACTGCCTTTGAACCTGAATTGTCCAATTTCTTACCCGTATTTATTTCCGATCGATCCCAAAAGTTGGGCATCAACATAATATGGTGGGAGGAGTCATTTGGTGAGTTTTGAGTGAAATCCAATCGCTAGAACTATGTAATACACCAACCACTCCAATTTGGAACGAACTGCCTTCGAACTTGAATTGTCCAATTTCTTACCCCTATTGATTTCCGATCGAGCCCAAAACTTGGGCATCATCATAATATGGTGGGAGGAGTCATTTGGTGAGTTTTGAGTGAAATCCAATCTCTAGAACTAAGGAATGCACTAACCACTCCTATGAGGAACGAACTGCCTTTGAACCTGAATTGTCCAATTTCTTACCCCTATTGATTTCCGATCGAGCCGAAAACTTGGGCATCATCATAATATGGTGGGAGGAGTCATTTGGAGAGTTTGGAGTGAAATCCAATCGCTAGAACTACGGAATACACCAACCACTCCTATAAGGAACGAACTGCCTTTGAACCTGAATTGTCCAATTTCTTACCCCTATTGATTTCCGATCGAGCCGAAAACTTGGGCATCATCATAATATGGTGGGAGGAGTCATTTGGTGAGTTTTGAGTGAAATCCAATCGCCAGAACTATGCAATACACTAACCACTCCAATTCGGAACGAACTACCTACGAACTTGAATTGTCCAATTTCTTACCCCTATGGATTTCCGATCGAGCCCAAAACTTGGGCATTTTTCATAATATGGTTGGAGGAGTCATTTGGTGAGTTTTGAGTGAAATCCACTCGCTAGAACTACGGAATACACCAACCACTCCTATAAGGAACGGACTGCCTTCGAACCTGAATTGTCCAATTTCTTACCCCTATTGATTTCCGATCGAGCCCAAAACTTGGGCATCATCATAATATGGTGGGAGGAGTCATTTGGTGAGTTTTGAGTGAAATCCAATCGCTAGAACTATGCAATACACCAACCACTCCAATTTGGAACGAACTGCCTTCGAACTTGAATTGTCCCATTTCATACCCCTATGGATTTCCGATCGAGCCCAAAACTTGGGCATCATGATAATATGGTGGGAGGAGTCATTTGGTGAGTTTTGAGTGAAATCCCATCGCTAGAACTACGGAATACACCAACCACTCCTATAAGGAACGAACGGCCTTTGAACCTGAATTGTCCAATTTCTTACCCCTATTGATTTCAGATCGAGCCCAAAACTTGGGCATCATCATAATATGGTGGGAGGAGTCATTTGGTGAGTTTTGATTGAAATCCAATGGCTAGAACTATGGAATACACCAACCACTCCTATACGGAACGAACTGCCTTAGAACCTGAATTGTCCAATTTCTTACCCCTATTGATTTCCGATCGAGCCCAAAACTTGGGCATCATCATAATATGGTGGGAGGAGTCATTTGGTGAGTTTTGAGTGAAATCCAATCGCTAGAACTATGTAATACACCAACCACTCCAATTTGGAACGAACTTCCTTCGAACTTGAATTGTCCAATTTCTTACCCCTATTGATTTCCAATCGAGCCCAAAACTTGGGCATCATCATAATATGGTGGGAGGAGTCATTTGGTGGGTTTTGAGTGAAATCCAATCGCTACAACTACGGAATACACGAACCACTCCTATAAGGAACGAACGGCCTTTGAACCTGAATTGTCCAATTTCTTACCCCTATTGATTTCAGATCGAGCCCAAAACTTGGGCATCATCATAATATGGTGGGAGGAGTCATTTGGTGTGTTTTGAGTGATATCCAATTGCTAGAACTGCGGAATACACCAACCACTCCTATATGGAACGAACTGCCTTTGAACCTGAATTGTCCAATTTCTCACCCCTATTGGTTTTCGAGCGAGCCCAAAACTTGGGCATCATCATAATATGGTGGGAGGAGTCATTTGGTGAGTTTTGAGTGAAATCAAATCTTTAAAACTACGGAATACACCAACCACTCCTATATGGAACGGACTGCCTTTGAACCTGAATTGTCCAATTTCTTACCCTTATTGATTTCCGATCGAGCCCAAAACTTGGGCATCATCATAATATGGTGGGAGGAGTCATTTGGTGAGTTTTGAGTGAAATTTAATCGCTAGAACTACGAAATACACCAACCACTCCTATAAGGAACGAACTGCCTTTGAACCTGAATTGTCCAATTTCTTACCCCGATTAATTTTCGATCGAGCCCAAAACTTGGGCATCACCATAATATTGTGCGAGGATTCATTTTGAGAGTTTTGAGTGAAATCCAATCGCTAAACCTACGGAATACACCAACCACTCCTATAAGGAACGAACTGCCTTTGAACCTGAATTGTCCAATTTCTTACCCCTACTGATTTCCGATCGAGCCCAAAACTTGGGCATCATCATAATATGGTGGGAGGAGTCATTTGGCAAGTTTTGAGTGAAATCCAATTGCTAGAACTACGGAATACACCAACCACTCCTATAAGGAACGAACTGCCTTTGAACCTGAATTGTCCAATTTCTTATCCCTATTGATTTCCGATCGAGCCCAAAACTTGGGCATCATCATAATATGGTGGGAGGAGTCATTTGGTGAGTTTTGAGTGAAATCCAATCGCTAGAACTACGGAATACACCAACCACTCCTATAAGGAACGAACTGCCTAAGAACCTGAATTGTCCAATTTCTTACCCCTATTGATTTCCGATCGAGCCCAAAACTTGGGCATCATCATAATGTGGTGGGAGGAGTCATTTGGTGAGTTTTGAGTGAAATCCAATCGCTAGAACTATGCAATACACCAACCACTCCAATTCGGAACGAACTGCCTTCGAACTCGAATTGTCCAATTTCTTACCCCCTATGGATTTCCGTTCGAGCCCTAAACTTTGGCATCGCCATAATATGGTGGGAGGAGTCATTTGGTGAGTTTTGAGTGAAATCCAATCGCTAGAACTATGCAATACACCAACCACTCCAATTCGGAACGAACTGCCTTCGAACTAGAATTGTCCAATTTCTTACCCCCTATGGATTTCCATTCGAGCCCAAAACTTTGGCATCACCATAATATGGTCGGAGGAGTCATTTGGTGAGTTTTCAGTGAAATCCGATCGCTAGAACTATGCAATACACCAACCACTCCAATTCGGAACGAACCGTCTTCGAACTTGAATTGTCTAATTTCTTAACCCTATGGATTTCCGATCGAGCCCAAAACTTGGGCATCATCATAATATGGTGGGAGGAGTCATTTGGTGAGTTTTGAGTGAAATCCAATCGCTAGAACTACGGAATACACCAACCACTCCTATAAGGAACGAACTGCCTTTGAACCTGAATTGTCCTATTTCTTACCCCTATTGATTTACGATCGAAACCAAAACTTTGGCATCATCATAATATGGTGGGAGGAGTCATTTGGTGAGTTTTGAGTGAAATCCAATCGCTAGAACTACGGAATACAGCAACCACTCCTATAAGGAACGAACTGCCTTTGAACCTGAATTGTCCAATTTCTTACCCCTATTGATTTCCGAACGAGCCCAAAACTTGGGCATCATCATAATATGGTGGGAGGAGTCATTTGGTGAGTTTTGAGTGAAATCCAATCGCTAGAACTATGCACTACACCAACCGCTCCAATTCGGAACGAACTGCCTTCGAACTTGAATTGTCCGATTTCTTACCCCTATGGATTTCTGATCGAGCCAAAAACTTGGGCATCATCATAATATGGTGGGAGGATTCATTTGGTGAGTTTTGAGTGAAATCCAATCGCTAGAACTATGCAATACACCAACCACGCCAATTCGGAACGAACTGCCTTTGAACCTGAATTGTCCAATTTCTTAACCCTATTGATTTCCGATCGAGCCCAAAACTTGGGCATCATCATAATATGGTGGGAGGAGTCATTTGGTGAGTTTTGAGTGAAATCTAATCGCTAGAACTACGGAATACACCAACCACTCCTATAAGGAACGAACTGCCTAAGAACCTGAATTGTCAAATTTTTTACCCCTATTGATTTCCGATCGAGCCCAAAACTTGGGCATCATCATAATATGGTGGGAGGAGTCATTTGGTGAGTTCTGAGTGAAATCCAATCGCTAGAACTAAGGAATACACAACCACTCCTATAAGGAACGAACTGCCTTTGAACCTGAATTGTCCAATTTCTTACTCCTATTGATTTCCAATCGAGCCCAAAACTTGGGCATCATCATAATATTGTGGGAGGAGTGATTTGGTGGGTTTTGAGTGAAATTCAATCGCTAGAACTATGCAATACACCAACCACTCCAATTCAGAACGAACTGCTTTCGAACTTGAATTGTTCAATTTCTTACCATTATGGATTTCCGATCGAGCCCAAAACTTGGGCATCATCATAATATGGTGGGAGGAGTCATTTGGTGAGTTTTGAGTGAAATCCAATCGCTTGAACTACGGAATACACCAACCACTCCTATAAGGAACGAACTGCCTTTGAACCTGAATTGTCCTATTTCTTACCCCTATTGATTTACGATCGAAACCAAAACTTTGGCATCATCATAATATGGTGGGAGGAGTCATTTGGTGAGTTTTGAGTGAAATCCAATCGCTAGAACTACGGAATACAGCAACCACTCCTATAAGGAACGAACTGCCTTTGAACCTGAATTGTCCAATTTCTTACCCCTATTGATTTCCGATCGAGCCCAAAACTTGGGCATCATCATAATATGGTGGGAGGAGTCATTTGGTGAGTTTTGAGTGAAATCCAATCGCTAGAACTATGCACTACACCAACCGCTCCAATTCGGAACGAACTGCCTTCGAACTTGAATTGTCCGATTTCTTACCCCTATGGATTTCTGATCGAGCCAAAAACTTCGGCATCATCATAATATGGTGGGAGGATTCATTTGGTGAGTTTTGAGTGAAATCCAATCGCTAGAACTATGCAATACACCAACCACTCCAATTCGGAACGAACTGCCTTTGAACCTGAATTGTCCAATTTCTTAACCCTATTGATTTCCGATCGAGCCCAAAACTTGGGCATCATCATAATATGGTGGGAGGAGTCATTTGGTGAGTTTTGAGTGAAATCTAATCGCTAGAACTACGGAATACACCAACCACTCCTATAAGGAACGAACTGCCTAAGAACCTGAATTGTCAAATTTTTTACCCCTATTGATTTCCGATCGAGCCCAAAACTTGGGCATCATCATAATATGGTGGGAGGAGTCATTTGGTGAGTTTTGAGTGAAATCCAATCGCTAGAACTACGGAATACACCAACCACTCCTATAAGGAACGAACTGCCTTTGAACCTGAATTGTCCAATTTCTTACCCCTACTGATTTCCGATCGAGCCCAAAACTTGGGCATCATCATAAAATGGTGGGAGGAGTCATTTGGTAAATTTTGAGTGAAATCCATTCGCTAGAACTACAGAATACACCAACCACTCCTATAAGGAACGAACTGCCTTTGAACCTGAATTGTCCAATTTCTTACCCCGATTGATTTCCGATCGAGCCCAAAACTTGGGCATCATCATAATATGGTGGGAGGAGTCATTTGGTGAGTTTTGAGTGAAATCCAATCGCTAGAACTACGGAATACACCAACCACTCCTATAAGGAACGAACTGCCTAAGAACCTGAATTGTCCAATTTCTTACCCCTATTGATTTCCGATCGAGCCCAAAACTTGTGCATCATCGTAATGTGGTGGGAGGAGTCATTTGGTGCGTTTTGAGTGAAATCCAATCGCTAGAACTATGCAATACACCAACCACTCCACTTTGGAACGAACTGCCTTCGAACTCGGATTGTCCAATTTCTTACCCCCTATGGATTTCCGTTCGAGCCCAAAACTTTGGCATCACCATAATATGGTGGGAGGAGTCATTTGGTGAGTTTTGAGTGAAATCCAATCGCTAGAACTATGCAATACACCAACCACTCCAATTCGGAACGAACCGTCTTCGAACTTGAATTGTCTAATTTCTTAACCCTATGGATTTCCGATCGAGCCCAAAACATGGGCATCATCATAATATGGTGGGAGGAGTCGTTTGGTGAGTTTTGAGTGAAATCCGATCGCTAGAACTACGGAATACAACAACCACTCCTGTAAGGAACGAACTGCCTTTGAACTTCAATTGTCCAATTTCTTACCCCTATGGATTTCCGATCGAGCCAAAAACTTGGGCATTATCATAATATGGTGGGAGGATTCATTTGGTCAGTTTTGAGTGAAATCCAATCGCTAGAACTATGCAATACACCAACCACTCCAATTCGGAACGAACTGTCTTCGAACTTGAATTGTCCCTTTTCTTACCCCTATGGATTTCCGATCGAGCCCAAAACTTGGGCATCATCATAATATTGTGGGAGGAGTCATTTGGTGAGTTTTGAGTGAAACCGATCGCTAGAACTACGGAATACAACAACCACCCCTATAAGGAACGAACCGCCTTTGAACCTAAATTGTCCAATTTCATACACCTATTGACTTTCGATCGAGCCCACAACTTCGGCGTCATCATAATATGGTAGGAGGAGTCATTTGCTGAGTTTTGAGTGAAATCCAATCGCTAGAACTACGGAATACACCAACCACTCCTATATGGAACGAACTGCCTTTGAACCTGAATTGTCCAATTTCTTACCCCTATTGATTTCCGATCGAGCCCAAAACTTGGGCCTCATCATAATATGGTGGGAGGAGTCATTTGGTGTGTTTTGAGTGATATCCAATTGCTAGAACTGCGGAATACACCAACCACTCCTATATGGAACAAACTGCCTTTGATCCTGAATTGTCCAATTTCTCACCCCTATTGATTTTCGAGCGAGCCCAAAACTTGGGCATCATCATAATATGGTGGGAGGAGTCATTTGGTGAGTTTTGAGTGAAATCAAATCTTTAAAACTACGGAATACACCAACCACTCCTATATGGAACGAACTGCCTTTGAACCTGAATTGTCCAATTTCTTACCCTTATTGATTTCCGATCGAGCCCAAAACTTGGGCATCATCATAATATGGTGGGAGGAGTCATTTGGTGAGTTTTGAGTGAAATCTAATCGCTAGATCTACGGAATACACCAACCACTCCTATAAGGAACGAACTTCCTTTTAACCTGAATTGTCCAATTTCTTACCCCGATTGATTTTCGACCGAGCCCAAAACTTGGGCATCACCATAATATGGTGCGAGGATTCATTTCGTGAGTTTTGAGTGAAATCCAATCGCTAAACCTACGGAATACACCAACCACTCCTATATGGAACGAACTGCCTTTGAACCTGAATTGTCCAATTTCTTACCCCTATTGATTTCCGATCGAGCCCAAAACTTGGGCATCATCATAATATGGTGGGAGGATTCATTTGGTCAGTTTTGAGTGAAATCCAATGGCTAGAACTACGGAATACACCAACCACTCCTATAAGGAACGAACTGCCTTTGAACCTGAATTGTCCAATTTCTTACCCCTATGGATTTCCGATCGAGCCCAAAACTTGGGCCTCATCATAATAT
This sequence comes from Prunus yedoensis, assembly GCA_005406145.1. Lineage (NCBI taxonomy): Eukaryota > Viridiplantae > Streptophyta > Magnoliopsida > Rosales > Rosaceae > Prunus > Prunus yedoensis. The sequence goes on along the minus strand of BJCG01002419.1, from coordinate 156,025 downwards.
GGTGGGAGGAGTCACTTGGTGAGTTTTGAGTGAAATCCAATCGCTAGAACTACGGAATACACCAACCACTCCTATAAAGAACGAACTGCCTTAGAACCTGAATTGTCTAATTTCTAACCCCTATTGATTTCAGATCGAGTCCAAAACTTGGGCATCATCATAATATGGTGGGAGGAGTCATTTGGTGAGTTTTGAGTGAAATCCAATCGCTAGAACAATGCAATACACCAACCACTCCAATTCGGAACGAACTGCCTTCGAACTTGAATTGTCCAATTTCTTGCCCCCTATGGATTTCCGGTCGAGCCCAAAACTTTGGCATCACCATAATATGGTGGGAGGAGTCATATGGTGAGTTTTGAGTAAAATCCAATCGCTAAAACTACGGAATACACCAACCACTCCTATAAGGAACGAACTGCCTTTGAACCTGAATTGTCCAATTTCTTACCTCTATTGATTTCTGATCGAACCCAAAAGTTGGGCATCATCATAATATGGTGGGAGGAGTCATTTGGTGAGTTTTGAGTGAAATCCAATCGCTAGAACTACGGAATACACCAGCCACTCCTATAAGGAACGAACTGGCTGTGAACCTGAATTGTCCAATTTCTTACCCCTATTGATTTCCGATCGAGCCCACAACTTGGGCATCATCATAATATGGTGGGAGGAGTCATTTGGTGAGTTTCGAGAGAAATCCAATCGCTAGAACTATGCAATGCACCAACCACTATAATTCGGAACGAACTGTCTTCGAACTTTAATTGTCCAATTTCTTACCGCTATGGATTTCCGATCGAGCCCAAAACTTGGGCATCATCATAATATGGTGGGAGGAGTCACTTGGTGAGTTTTGAGTGAAATCCAATCGCTAGAACTACGGAATAGTCCAACCACTCCTATAAGGAACGAATTGCCTTTGGACCTGAATTGTCCAATTTCTTACCCCTATTGATTTCCGATCGAGCCCAAAACTTGGGCATCATCATAATATGGTGGGAGGAGTCATTTGGTGAGTTTTGAGTGAAATCCAATCGATAGAACTACGGAATACACCAACCACTCATATATGGAACGAACAGCCTTCGAACCTGAATTGTCCAATTTCTTACACCTATTGATTTCCGATTGAGCCCAAAACTTGGGCGTCATCATAATATGGTGGGAGGAGTCATTTGGTAAGTTTTGAGTGAAATCCAATCGCTAGAACTACGGAATACACCAACCACTCCTATAAGGAACGAACAGCCATTGAACTTGAATTGTCCAATTTCTTACCTCTATTGATTTCCGATCGAGCCCAAAACATGGGCATCATCATAATATGGTGGGAGGAGTCATTTGGTGAGTTTTTAGTGAAATCCAATCGCTAGAACTACGGAATACACCAACCACTCCAATATTGAACGAACTACCTTCAAACCTAAATTGTCCAATTTCTTACCCCTATTGATTTCCGATGGAGGCCAAAACTTGGGCAACTTCATAATATGGTGGGAGGAGTCATTTGGTGAGTTTTGAGTGAAATCCAATCGCTAGAACTATGCAATACACCAACAACTCCAATTCAGAACGCACTGTCTAATTTCTTACCCCTATCGATTTCCGATCGAGCCCAAAACTTTTGCATCATCATAATATGGCGGGAGGAGTCATTTGGTGACTTTTGAGTGAAATCCAATCGCTACAACTACGGAATACACCAACCACTCCGATAAGGAACGAACAGCCTTTGAACTTGAATTGTCCAATTTCTTACATTTGTGGATTCCCATCGAGCCCAAAACTTGGGCATCATCATAATATTTTGGGAGGAGTCATTTGGGGAGTTTTGAGTAAAATCCAATTGCTAGAACTATGCAATACACTAACCACTCCAATTCGGAACGAACTGCCTTTGAATATGAATTGTCCAATTTCTTACACCTATGGATTTCCGATCTAGCCCAAAATTTGGGCATCATCATAATATGATGGGAGGAGTCATTTGGTGAGTTTTGAGTAAAATCCAATCGCTAGAACTACGCAATACACCAACCAGTCCAATTCGGAACGAACTGCCTTTGAATTTGAATTGTCCAATTTCTTACACCTATGGATTTCCGATCGAACCCAAAACTTGGGCCTCATCATAATATGGTGGGAGGAGTCATTTGGTGAGTGTTGAGTGAAATCCAATCGCTAGAACTACGGAACACACCAACCACTCCTATAAGGAACGAACTGCCGCTGAACTTGAATTGTCCAATTTCTTACACCTATGGATTTCCGATCGAGCCCAAAACTTGGGCATCATCATAATACGGTTAGAGGAGTCATTTGGTGAGTTTTGAGAGAAATCCAATCGCTAGAACTACGGAATATACCAACCACTCCTAAAAGGAACTAACTGCCTTTGAACCTGAATTGTCCAATTTCTTACCACTATTGAATTCCGATCGAGCCCAAAACTTGGGCATCATCAAAATATGGTGGGAGTAGTCATTTGGTGAGTTTTGAGAGAAATCCACTCGCTAGAACTACGGAATACACCAACCACTCCAATATTGAACGAACTGCCTTCAAACCTAAATTGTCCAATTTCTTACCCCTATTGATTTCCGATGGAGGCCAAAACTTGGGCAACTTCATAATATGGTGGGAGGCTTCATTTGGTGAGTTTTGAGTGAAATCCAATTGCCAGAACTACGGAATATACCAACTACTCCTACAAGGAACGAACTGTCTTCGAACTCGAATTGTCCAATTTCTTACCCATATGGATTTCCGATCGAGCCCAGAACTTGGGCATCATCATAATATGATGAGAGGAGTCATATGGTGAGTTTTGAGTGAAATCCAATCGCTAGAATTATGCAATACACAAACCACTCCAATTCAGAACGAACTGCTTTCGAACTTGAATTGTTCAATTTCTTACCCCTATGGATTTCCGATCGAGCCCAGAACTTGGGCATCATCATCATATGATGAGAGGAGTCATATGGTGAGTTTTGAGTGAAATCCAATCGCTAGAACTACGGAATACACCAACCTCTCCTCTAAGGAACGAACTGCCTTTGAACCTGAATTGTCCAATTTCTTACCCCTATTGATTTTCGATCGAGCCCAAAACTTGGGCATCATCATAATATGGTGGGAGGAGTCATTTGGTGAGTTTTGAGTGAAATCCAATCGCTAGAACTACGGAATACACCAACCACTCCTATAAGGAACGAACTGCCTTTGAACCTGAATTGTCCAATTTCTTACCCCTATGGATTTCCGATCGAGCCCAGAACTTGGGCATCATCATAATATGGTGGGAGGAGTCATTTGGTGAGTTTTGAGTGAAATCCAATCGCTAGAACTAAGGAATATACCAGCCACTCCTATAAGGAACGAACTGCCTTAGAAACTGAATTGTCCAATTTCTTACCCCTATTGATTTCCGATCGAGCCCAAAACTTGGGAAACTTCATAATATGGTGGGAGGCTTCATTTGGTGAGTTTTGAGTGAAATCCAATCGCCAGAACTACGGAATATACCAACTACTCCTACAAGGAACGAACTGTCTTCGAACTTGAATTGTCCAATTTCTTACCCCTATGGATTTCCGATCGAGCCCAGAACTTGGGCATCATCATAATATGATGAGAGGAGTCATATGGTGAGTTTTGAGTGAAATCCAATCGCTAGAACTACGGAATACACCAACCTCTCCTCTAAGGAACGAACTGCCTTTGAACCTGAATTGTCCAATTTCTTACCCCTATTGATTTTCGATCGAGCCCACAACTTGGGCATCATCATAATATGGTGGGAGCAGTCATTTGGTGAGTTTTGAGTGAAATCCAATCGCTAGAACTATGCAAAACACCAACCACTCCAATTCGGAACGAACTGTCTTCGAATTTGAATTGTCCAATTTCTTACCCCTATGGATTTCCGATCGAGCCCAAAACTTACGCATCATCATAATATGGTGGGAGGAGTCATTTGGTGAGTTTTGAGTGAATTCCAATCGCTAGAACTATGCAATACACAAACCACTCCAATTCAGAACGAACTGCTTTCGAACTTGAATTGTTCAATTTCTTACCCCTATGGATTTCCGATCGAGCCCAGAACTTGGGCATCATCATAATATGATGAGAGGAGTCATATGGTGAGTTTTGAGTGAAATCCAATCGCTAGAACTACGGAATACACCAACCTCTCCTTTAAGGAACGAACTGCCTTTGAACCTGAATTGTCCAATTTCTTACCCCTATTGATTTCCGATCGAGCCCAAAACTTGGGCAACTTCATAATATGGTGGGAGACTTCATTTGGTGAGTTTTGAGTGAAATCCAATTGCTAGAACTATGCAATACGCCAACCACTCCAATTCGGAACGAACTGTCTTCGAACTCGAATTGTCCAATTTCTTACCCCATTGGCCTTCCGTTGGATCCCAAAACTTGGGCATCATCATAATATGGTGGGATGAGTCATTTGGTGAGTTTTGAGTGAAATCCGATCGCTAGAACTACGGAATACACTGACCACTCCTCTAAGGAACGAACTGCCTTTGAACCTGAATTGTCCAATTTCTTGCCCTTATGGATTTCCGATCGAGCCCAGAACTTGGGCATCATCATAATATGGTGGGAGGAGTCATGTGGTGAGTTTTGAGTGAAATCCAATTGCTAGAACTATGCAATACACCAACCACTCCAATTCGGAACGAACTGCCTACGAACTTGAATTGTCCAATTTCTTACCCCTATGAATATCCGATCGAGCCCAAAACTTGGGCATCATCATAATAAGGAGGGAGGAGTCATTTGGTGAGTTTTAAGTGAAATTCAATCGCTAGAACTACGGAATACACCAACCACTCCAAATCGGAACGAACTGTCTTCGAACTTGAATTGTCGAATTTCTTACCCCTATGGATTTCCGATTGAGCCCAAAACTTGGGCATCATCATAATATGGTGGGAGGAGTCATTTGGTGAGTTTTGAGTGAAATCCAATCGCTAGAACTACGGAATGCGCCAACTACTCCTATAAGGAACGAACTGCCTTTGAACCTGAATTGTCCAATTTCTTACTCCTATTGATTTCCAATCGAGCCCAAAACTTGGGCATCATCATAATATTGTGGGAGGAGTCATTTGGTGAGTTTTGAGTGAAATCCAATCGCTAGAACTATGCAATACACCAACCACTCCAATTCAGAACGAACTGCTTTCGAACTTGAATTGTTCAATTTCTTACCCCTATGGATTTCCGATCGAGCCCAAACTTGGGCATCATCATAATATGGTAGGAGGAGTCATTTGGTGAGTTTTGAGTGAAATCCAATCGCTAGAACTACGGAATACACCAACCACTCCTATAAGGAACGAACTGCCTTTGAACCTGAATTGTCCAATTTCTTACCCCTATGGATTTCCGATCGAGCCCAGAACTTGGGCATCATCATAATATGGTGGGAGGAGTCATTTGGTGAGTTTTGAGTGAAATCCAATCGCTAGAACTAAGGAACACACAACAACTCCTATAAGGAACGAACTGCCTTTGAACCTGAATTGTCCAATTTCTTACCCCCATTGATTTCCGATCGAGCCCAAAACTAGACCATCACCCTATTATGGTGGGAGGAGTCATTTGGTGAGTTTTGAGTGAAATCCAATAGCTAGAACTGCGGAATACACCAGCCACTCCTATAAGGAACGAACTGCCTTTGAAACTGAATTGTCCAATTTCTTACCCCTATTGATTTCCTATCGTGCCCAAAACTTGAGCATCATCATAATATGGTGGGACGAGTCATTTGGTGAGTTGTAAGTGAAATCCAACAGCTAGAACTATGCAATACACCAACCACTCCAAATCGGAACGAACTGTCTTCGAACTTGAATTGTCCAATTTCTTACCCCTATGGATTTCCGATTGAGCCCAAAACTTGGGCATCATCATAATATGGTGGGAGGAGTCATTTGGTGAGTTTTGAGTGAAATCCAATCGCTAGAACTACGGAATGCGCCAACTGCTCCTATAAGGAACGTACTGCCTTTGAACCTGAATTGTCCAATTTCTTACTCCTATTGATTTCCAATCGAGCCCAAAACTTGGGCATCATCATAACATTGTGGGAGGAGTCATTTGGTTAGTTTTGAGTGAAATCCAATCGCTAGAACTATGCAATACACCAACCACTCCAATTCAGAACGAACTGCTTTCGAACTTGAATTGTTCAATTTCTTACCCCTATGGATTTCCGATCGAGCCCAAACTTGGGCATTATCGTAATATGGTGGGAGGAGTCATTTGGTGAGTTTTGAGTGAAATCCAATCGCTAAAACTACGGAATACACCAACCACTCCTATAAGGAACGAACTGCCTTTGAACTTGAATTGTCCAATTTCTTACCTCTATTGATTTCCGATCGATCCCAAAACTTGGGCATCATCATAATATGGTAGGAGGAGTCATTTGGTGAGTTTTGAGTGAAATCCAATCGCTAGAACTACGGAATACACCAACCACTCCTATAAGGAACGAACTGCCTTTGAACCTGAATTGTCCAATTTCTTACCCCCATTGATTTCCGATCAAGCCCAAAACTTGACCATCACCCTATTATGGTGGGAGGAGTCATTTGGTGAGTTTTAAGTGAAATCCAATGGCTAGAACTGCGGAATACACCAGCCACTCCTATAAGGAACGAACTGCCTTTGAACCTGAATTGTCCAATCTCTTACCCCTATTGATTTCCGATCGAGCCCAAAACTTGGGCAACTTCATAATATGGTGGGAGGCTTCATTTGGTGAGTTTTGAGTGAAATCCAATTGCTAGAACTATGCAATACACCAACCACTCCAATTCGGAACGAACTGTCTTCGAACTTGAATTGTCCAATTTCTTACCCCATTGGCCTTCCGATGGAGCCCAAAACTTGGGCATCATCATAATATGGTGGGAGGAGTCATTTGGTGAGTTTTGAGTGAAATCCGATCGCTAGAACTACGGAATACAACGACCACTCCTCTACGGAACGAACTGCCTTTGAACCTGAATTGTCGAATTTCTTACCCCTATGGATTTCCGATCGAGCCCAGAACTTGGGCATCATCATAATATGGTGGGAGGAGTCATTTGGTGAGTTTTGAGTGAAATCCAATTGCTAGAACTATGCAATACACCAACCACTCCAATTCGGAACGAACTGCCTACGAATTTGAATTGTCCAATTTCTTACCCCTATGAATATCCGATCGAGCCCAAAACTTGGGCATCATCATAATATGGTGGGAGGAGTCATTTGGTGAGTTTTAAGTGAAATCCAATCTCTAGAACTATGGAATACACCAACCACTCCTATAAGGAACGAACTGCCTGTGAACCTGAATTGTCCAATTTCTTACCCCTATTGATTTCCGATCGAGCCCAAAACTTGGGCATCATCATAATATGGTGGGACGAGTCATTTGGGGAGTTTTGAGTGAAATCGAATCGCTAGAACTAAGGAATACAAAACAACTCCTATAAGGAACGAACTGCCTTTGAACCTGAATTGTCCAATTTCTTACCCCCATTGATTTCCGATCGAGCCCAAAACTTGACCATCACCCTATTATGGTGGGAGGAGTCATTTGGTGAGTTTTGAGTGAAATCCAATCGCTAGAACTGCGGAATACACCAGCCACTCCTATAAGGAACGAACTGCCTTTGAACCTGAATTGTCCAATTTCTTACCCCTATTGATTTCCGATCGAGCCCAAAACTTGGGCAACTTCATAATATGGTGGGAGGCTTCATTTGGTGAGTTTTGAGTGAAATCCAATTGCTAGAACTATGCAATACACCAACCACTCCAATTCGGAACGAACTGTCTTCGAACTTGAATTGTCCAATTTCTTACCCCATTGGCCTTCCGATGGAGCCCAAAACTTGGGCATCAACATAATGTGGTGGGAGGAGTCATTTGGTGAGTTTTGAGTGAAATCCGATCGCTAGAACTACGGAATACAACGACCACTCCTCTAAGGAACGAACTGCCTTTGAACCTGAATTGTCCAATTTCTTACCGCTATTGATTTCCGATCGAGCCCAGAACTTGGGCATCATCATAATTTGGTGGGAGGAGTCATGTGGTGAGTTTTGAGTGAAATCCAATTGCTAGAACTATGCAATACACCAACCACTCCAGTTCGGAACGAACTGCCTACGAACTTGAATTGTCCCATTTCTTACCCCTATGAATATCCGATCGAGCCCAAAACTTGGGCATGATCATAATATGGTGGGAGGAGTCATTTGGTGAGTTTTGAGTGAAATCCAATCGCTAGAACTAAGGAATACACAACCACTTCTATAAGGAACGAACTGCCTTTGAACCTGAATTGTCCAATTTCTTACCCCTATGGATTTCCGATCGAGCCCAGAACTTGGGCATCATCATAATATGGTGGGAGGAGTCATTTGGTGAGTTTTGAGTGAAATCCAATCGCTAGAACTAAGGAATACACAACCACTCCTATAAGGAACGAACTGCCTTTGAACCTGAATTGTCCAATTTCTTACCCCTATTGATTTCCGATCGATCCCAAAAGTTGGGCATCATCATAATATGGTAGGAGGAGTCATTTGGTGAGTTTTGAGTGAAATCCAATCGCTAGAACTACGGAATACACCAACCACTCCTATAGGGAACGAACTGCCTTTGAACCTGAATTGTCCAATTTCTTACCCCTATGGATTTCCGATCGAGCCCAGAACTTGGGCATCATCATAATATGGTGGGAGGAGTTATTTGGTGAGTTTTGAGTGAAATCCAATCGCTAGAACTAAGGAATACACAACCACTCCAATAGGGAACGAACTGCCTTTGAACCAGAATTGCCCAATTTCTTACCACTATTGAATTCCGATCGAGCCCAAAACTTGACCATCACCCTATTACGGTGGGAGGAGTCATTTGGGGAGTTTTGAGTGAAATCCAATCGCTAGAACTGCGGAATACACCAGCCACTCCTATAAGGAACGAACTGCCTTTGAACCTGAATTGTCCAATTTATTACCCCTATGGATTTCCGATAGAGCCCAAAACTTGGGCATCATCATATTATGGTGGGAGGAGTCGTTTGGTGACTTTTGAGTGAAATCCAATCGCTAGAACTACGGAATACACCAGCCACTCCTATAAGGAACGAACTGCCTTTGAACCTGAATTGTCCAATTTCTTACCCCTATTGATTTCCAATCGAGCCCAATACTTGGGCAACTTCATAATATGGTGGGAGGCTTCATTTGGTGAGTTTTAAGTGAAATCCAATTGCTAGAACTATGCAATACACCAACCACTCCAATTCGGAACGAACTGTCTTCAAACTTGAATTGTCCAATTTCTTACCCCATTGGCCTTCCGATGGAGCCCAAAACTTGGGCATCAACATAATATGGTGGGAGGAGTCATTTGGTGAATTTGAGTGAAATCCGATCGCTAGAACTACGGAATACAACGACCACTCCTCTAAGGAACGAACTGCCTTTGAACCTGAATTGTCCAATTTCTTACCGCTATTGATTTCCGATCGAGCCCGAAACATGGGCATCGTCATAATATGGAGGGAGGAGTCATTTGGTGAGTTTTGAGTGAAATCCAATAGCTAGAACTACGGAATACAACAGCCACTCCTCTAAGGAACGAACTGCCTTTGAACCTGAATTGTCCAATTTCTTACCCCTATGGATTTCCGATCGAGCCCAGAACTTGGGCATCATCATAATATGGTGGGAGGAGTCATGTGGTGAGTTTTGAGTGAAATCCAATTGCTAGAACTATGCAATACACCAACCACTCCAGTTCGGAACGAACTGCCTACGAACTTGAATTGTCCCATTTCTTACCCCTATGAATATCCGATCGAGCCCAAAACTTGGGCATCATCATAATATGGTGGGAGGAGTCATTTGGTGAGTTTTAAGTGAAATCCAATTGCTAGAACTACGGAATACACCAACCACTCCTATACGGAACGAACTGCCTTTGAACCTGAATTGTCCAATTTCTTACCCCTATTGATTTCCGATCGAGCCCAAAACTTGGGCATCATCATAATATGGTGGGACGAGTCATTTGGTGAGTTTTGAGTGAAATCCAACTGCTAGAACTATGCAATACACCAACCACTCCAAATCGGAACGAACTATCTTCGAACTTGAATTGTCCAATTTCTTACCCCTATGGATTTCCGATTGAGCCCAAAACTTGGGCATCATCGTAATATGGTCGGAGGAGTCATTTGGTGAGTTTTGAGAGAAATCCAATCGCAAGAATTACGGAATGCGCCAACTACTCCTACAAGGAACGAACTGCCTTTGAACCTGAATTGTCCAATTTCTTACCCCTATGGATTTCCGATCGAGCCCAGAACTTGGGCATCATCATAATATGGTGGGAGGAGTCATTTGGTGAGTTTTGAGTGAAATCCAATCGCTAGAACTAAGGAATACACAACCACTCCTATAAGGAACGAACTGCCTTTGAACCTGAATTGTCCAATTTCTTACTCCTATTGATTTCCAATCGAGCCCAAAACTTGGGCATCATCATAATATTGTGGGAGGAGTGATTTGGTGGGTTTTGAGTGAAATTCAATCGCTAGAACTATGCAATACACCAACCACTCCAATTCAGAACGAACTGCTTTCGAACTTGAATTGTTCAATTTCTTACCATTATGGATTTCCGATCGAGCCCAAAACTTGGGCATCATCATAATATGGTGGGAGGAGTCATTTGGTGAGTTTTGAGTGAAATCCAATCGCTAGAACTACGGAATACACCAACCACTCCTATAAGGAACGAATTGCCTTTGAACCTGAATTGTCCAATTTCTTACCCCTATAGATTTCCGATCGATCCCAAAACTTGGGCATCATCATAATATGGTAGGAGGAGTCATTTGGTGAGTTTTGAGTGAAATCCAATCGCTAGAACTACGGAATACACCAACCACTCCTACAGGGAACGAACTGCCTTTGAACCTGAATTGTCCAATTTCTTACCCCTATGGATTTCCGATCGAGCCCAGAACTTGGGCATCATCATAATATGGTGGGAGGAGTTATTTGGTGAGTTTTGAGTGAAATCCAATCGCTAGAACTAAGGAATACACAACCACTCCTGTAAGGAACGAACTGCCTTTGAACCAGAATTGTCCAATTTCTTACCCCTGTTGAATTCCGATCGAGCCCAAAACTTGACCATCACCCTATTACGGTGGGAGGAGTCATTTGGTGAGTTTTGAGTGAAATCCAATCGCTAGAACTGCGGAATACACCAGCCACTCCTATAAGGAACGAACTGCCTTTGAACCTGAATTGTCCAATTTCTTACCCCTATGGATTTCCGATCGAGCCCAAACTTGGGCATCATCATAATATGGTTGGAGGAGTCATTTGGTGAGTTTTGAGTGAAATCCAATCGCTAAAACTACGGAATACACCAGCCACTCCTATAAGGAACGAACTGCCTTTGAACCTGAATTGTCCAATTTCTTACTCCTATTGATTTCCGATCGAGCCCAAAACTTGGGCATCATCATAATATGGTGGGAGGAGTCATTTGGGGAGTTTTGAGTGAAATCCAATCGCTAGAACTACGGAATACACCAACCACTCCTATAAGGAACGAACTGCCTTTGAACCTGAATTGTCCAATTTCTTACCCCTATGGATTTCCGATCTAGCCCAAAACTTGGGCATCATCATAATATCGTGGGAGGAGTCATTTGGGGAGTTTTGAGTGAAATCCAATCGCTAGAACTACGGAATACACCAACCACTCCTATAAGGAACGAACTGCCTTTGAACCTGAATTGTCCAATTTCTTACCCCTATGGATTTTCGATCGAGCCCAGAACTTGGGCATCATCATAATATGGTGGGAGGAGTCATTTGGTGAGTTTTGAGTGAAATCCAATCGCTAGAACTAAGGAATACACAACCACTCCTATAAGGAACGAACTGCCATTCAACCTGAATTGTCCAATTTCTTACTCCTATTGATTTCCAATCGAACCCAAAACTTGGGCATCATCATAATATTGTGGGAGGAGTGATTTGGTGGTTTTTGAGTGAAATTCAATCGCTAGAACTATGCAATACACCAACCACTCCAATTCAGAACGAACTGCTTTCGAACTTGAATTGTTCAATTTCTTACCCCTATGGATTTCCAATCGAGCCCAAAACTTGGGCATCATCATAATATGGTGGGACGAGTCATTTGGTGAGTTTTGAGTGAAATCCAATCGCTAGAACTACGGAATACACCAACCACTCCTATAGGGAACGAACTGCCTTTGAACTTGAATTGTCCAATTTCTTACCCCTATGGATTTCCGATCGAGCCCAGAACTTGGGCATCATCATAATATGGTGGGAGGACTTATTTGGTGAGTTTTGAGTGAAATCCAATCGCTAGAACTAAGGAATACACAACCACTCCTATAAGGAACAAACTGCCTTTGCACCTGAATTGTCCAATTTCTTACCCCTATTGAATTCCAATCGAGCCCAAAACTTGACCATCATCCTATTACGGTGGGAGGAGTCATTTGGTGAGTTTTGAGTGAAATCCAATCGCTACAACTGCGGAATACACCAGCCACTCCAATAAGGAACGAACTGCCTTTGAACCTGAATTGTTCAATTTCTTACCCCTATGGATTTCCGATCGAGCCCAAAACTTGGGCATCATCAAATTATGGTGGGAGGAGTCGTTTGGTGACTTTTGAGTGAAATCCAATCGCAAGAACTACGGAATACACCAGCCACTCCTATAAGGAACGAACTGCCTTTGAACCTGAATTGTCCAATTTCTTACCCCTATGGATTTTCGATCGAGCCCAGAACTTGGGCATCATCATAATATGGTGGGAGGAGTCATTTGGTGAGTTTTGAGTGAAATCCAATCGCTAGAACTAAGGAATACACAACCACTCCTATAAGGAACGAACTGCCTTTCAACCTGAATTGTCCAATTTCTTACTCCTATTGATTTCCAATCGAACCCAAAACTTGGGCATCATCATAATAGGGTGGGACGAGTCATTTGGTGAGTTTTGAGTGAAATCGAATCGCTAGAACTATACAATACACCAACCACCACAATTCGGAACGAACTGTCTTCGAACTTGAATTGTCCAATTTCTTACCCCTATGGATTTCCGATCGAGCCCAAAACTTGGGCATCATCATAATATGGTGGGAGGAGTCATTTGGTGAGTTTTGAGTGAAATCCAATCGCTAGAACTACGGAATACACCAGCCACTCCTATGAGGAACGAACTGCCTTTGAACCTGAATTGTCCAATTTCTTACCCCTATTGATTTCCGATCGAGCCCAAAACTTGGGCATCATCATAATATGGTGGGACGAGTCATTTGGTGAGTTTTGAGTGAAATCCAATCGCTAGAACTACGGAATACACCAACCACTCCTATAAGGAACGAACTGCCTTTGAACCTGAATTGTCCAATTTCTTACCCCTATTGATTTCCGATCGAGCCCAGAACTTGGGCATCATCATAATAAGGTGGGAGGAGTCATTTGGTGAGTTTTGAATGAAATCGAATCGCTAGAACTATACAATACACCAACCACCACAATTCGGAACGAACTGTCTTCGAACTTGAATTGTCCCATTTCTTACCCCTATGGATTTCCGATCGACCCCAAAACTTGGGCATCATCATAATAAGGTGGGAGGAGTCCTTTGGTGAGTTTTGAGTGAAATCGAACAGCTAGAACTAAGGAATACACAACCACTCCTATGAGGAACGAACTGCCTTTGAACCTGAATACACAACCACTCCTATGAGGAACCAACCACCACAATTCGGAACGAACTGTCTTCGAACTTGAATTGTCCAATTTCTTACCCCTCTGGATTTCCGATCGAGCCCAAAACCTGGGCATCATTATAATATGGTGGGAGGAGTTATTTGGTGAGTTTTGAGTGAAATCCAATCGCTAGAACTAAGGAATACACAACCACTCCTATAAGGAACGAACTGCCTTTGAACCTGAATTGTCCAATTTCTTACCCCTATTGATTTCCGATTGAGCCCAAAACTTGGGCATCATCATAATATGGTGGGACGAGTCATTTAGTGAGGTTTGAGTGAAATCCAACTGCTAGAACTATGCAATACACCAACCACTCCAAATCGGAACGAACTGTCTTCGAACTTGAATTGTCCAATTTCATACCCCTATGGATTTCCGATTGAGCCCAAAACTTGGGCATCATCATAATATGGTGGGAGGAGTCATTTGGTGAGTTTTGAGTGAAATCCAATCGCTAGAACTACAGAATGCGCCAACTACTCCTACAAGGAACGAACTGCCTTTGAACCTGAACTGTCCAATTTCTTACCCCTATGAATTTTCGATCGAGCCCAGAACTTGGGCATCATCATAATATGGTGGGAGGAGTCATTTGGTGAGTTTTGAGTGAAATCCAATCGCTAGAACTAAGGAATACACAACCACTCCTATAAGGAACGAACTCCCTTTCAACCTGAATTGTCCAATTTCTTACTCCTATTGATTTACAATCGAACCCAAACTTGGGCATCATCATAATATTGTGGGAGGAGTGATTTGGTGGGTTTTGAGTGAAATTCAATCGCTAGAACTATGCAATACACCAACCACTCCAATTCAGAACGAAATGCTTTTGAACTTGAATTGTTCAATTTCTTACCCCTATGGATTTCCGATCGAGCCCAAAACTTGGGCATCATCATAATATGGTGGGACAAGTCATTTGGTGAGTTTTGAGTGAAATCCAATCGCTAGAACTACGGAATACACCAACCACTCCAATAAGGAACGAACTGCCTTTGAACCTGAATTGTCCAATTTCTTACCCCTATTGATTTCCGATCGAGCCCAGAACTTGGGCATCATCATAATATGGTGGGAGGAGTTATTTGGTGAGTTTTGAGTGAAATCCAATCGCTAGAACTAAGGAATACACAACCACTCCTATAAGGAACGAACTGCCTTTGAACCTGAATTGTCCAATTTCTTACCCCTATTGAATTCCGATCGAGCCCAAAACTTGACCATCATCCTATTACGGTGGGAGGAGTCATTTGGTGAGTTTTGAGTGAAATCCAATCGCTAGAACTGCGGAATACACCAGCCACTCCTATAAGGAACGAACTGCCTTTGAACCTGAATTGTCCAATTTCTTACCCCTATGGATTTCCGATCGAGCCCAAAACTTGGACATCATCATATTATGGTGGGAGGAGTCGTTTGGTGACTTTTGAGTGAAATCCAATCGCTAGAACTACGGAATACATCAGCCACTCCTATAAGGAACGAACTGCCTTTGAACCTGAATTGTCCAATTTCTTACCCCTATTGATTTCCGATCGAGCCCAAAACTTGGCCATCATCATAATATGGTGGGAGGAGTCATTTGGTGAGTTTTGAGTGAAATCGAATCGATAGAACTATACAATACACCAACCACTACAATTCGGAACGAACTGTCTTCGAACTTGAATTGTCCAATTTCTTACCCCTATGGATTTCCGATCGAGCCCAAAACTTGGGCATCATCATAATATGGTGGGAGGAGTCATTTGGTGAGTTTTGAGTGAAATCCAATCGCTAGAACTACGGAATACAACAACCAATCCTATAAGGAACGAACTTCCTTTTAAACCTGAATTGTCCAATTTCTTACCCCTATTGATTTCCGATCGATCCCAAAACTTGGGCATCATCATAATATGGTAGGAGGAGTCGTTTGGTGAGTTTTGAGTGAAATCCAATCGCTAGAACTACGGAATACACCAACCAATCCTATAAGGAACGAACTTCCTTTTAAACTTGAATTGTCCAATTTCTTACCCCTATTGATTTCCGATCGAGCCCAAAACTTGGGCATCATCACAATATGGTGGGAGGAGTCATTTGGTGAGATTTGAGTGAAATCCAATCGCTAGAACTACGGAATGCACCAACCACTCCTATAAGGAACGAACTGCCTTTGAACCTGAATTGTCCAATTTCTTACCCCTATTGATTTCCGATCGATCCCAAAACTTGGGCATCATCATAATATGGTAGGAGGAGTCATTTGGTGAGTTTTGAGTGAAATCCAATCGCTAGAACTACGGAATACACCAACCACACCTGTAACGAACGAACTGCCTTTGAACCTGAATTGTCCAATTTCTTACCCCTATTGATTTCCGATCGAGCCCAAAACTTGGGCATCATCATAATAAGGTGGGAGGAGTCCTTTGGTGAGTTTTGAGTGAAATCCAATCGCTAGAACTATGCAATACACCAACCACTGCAATTCGGAACGAACTGTCTTCGAACTTGAATTGTCCAATTTCTTACCCCTCTGGATTTCCGATCGTGCCCAAAACCTGGGCATCATCATAATATGGTGGGAGGAGTCATTCGGTGAGTTTTGAGTGAAATCCAATCGCTAGAACTAAGGAATACACAACCACTCCTATGAGGAACGAACTGCCTTTGAACCTGAATTGTCCAATTTCTTACCCCCATTGATTTCCGATCGAGCCCAAAACTTGACCATCATCCTATTATGGTGGGAGGAGTCATTTGGTGAGTTTTGAGTGAAATCCAATCGCTAGTACTGCGGAATACACCAGCCACTCCTATAAGGAACGAATAGCCTTTGAACCTGAATTGTCCAATTTCTTACCCCTATGGATTTCCGATCGAGCCCAGAACTTGGGCATCATCACAATATGGTGGGAGGAGTCATTTGGTGAGATTTGAGTGAAATCCAATCGCTAGAACTAAGGAATTCACCAACCACTCCTATAAGGAACGAACTGCCTTTGAACCTGAATTGTCCAATTTCTTACCCCTATTGATTTCCGATCGAGCCCAAAAGTTGGGCATCATCATAATATGGTGGGAGGAGTCATTTGGAGAGTTTTGAGTGAAATCCAATCGCTAGAACTACGGAATACACCAGCCACACCTGTAACGAACGAACTGCCTTTGAACCTGAATTGTCCAATTTCTTACCCCTATTGATTTCCGATCGAGCCTAAAACTTGGGCATCATCATAATATGGTGGGAGGAGTCATTTGGTGAGTTTTGAGTGAAATCCAATCGCTAGAACTATGCAATACACCAACCACTCCAATTCGGAACGAACTGTCTTCGAACTTGAATTGTCCAATTTCTTACCCCTATGGATTTCCGATCGAGCCCAAAACTTGGGCATCATCATATTATGGTGGGAGGAGTCATTTGGAGAGTTTTGAGTGAAATCCAATCGCTAGAACTACGGAATACACCAACCAATCCTATAAGGAACGAACTTCCTTTTAAACCTGAATTGTCCAATTTCTTACCCCTATTGATTTCCGATCGAGCCCAAAACTTGGGCATCATCACAATATGGTGGGAGGAGTCATTTGGTGAGTTTTGAGTGAAATCCAATCGCTAGAACTACAGAATACACCAACCACTCCTATAAGGAAAGAACTGCCTTTGAAACTGAATTGTCCAATTTCTAACCCCTATTGATTTCCGATCGAGCCCAAAACTTGGGCATCACCATAATATGGTGGGAGGAGTCATTTGGTGAGTTTTGAGTGAAATCCAATCGCTAGAACTACGGAATACACCAACCAATCCTATAAGGAACGAACTTCCTTTTAAACCTGAATTGTCCAATTTCTTACCCCTATTGATTTCCGATCGAGCCCAAAACTTGGGCATCATCACAATATTGTGGGAGGAGTCATTTGGTGAGTTTTGAGAGAAATCCAATTGCTAGAACTACGGAATACACCAACCACTCCTATAAGGAATGAACATCCTTTGAACACGAATTGTCCAATTTCTTACCCCTATTGATTTCCGATCGAGCCCAAAACTTGGGCATCATCATAATATGGTGGGAGGAGTCATTTGTTGTGTTTTGAGTGAAATCCAATCGCTAGAACTACGGAATACACCAACCAATCCTATAAGGAACGAACTTCCTTTTAAACCTGAATTGTCCAATTTCTTACCCCTATTGATTTCCGATCGAGCCCAAAACGTGGGCATCATCACAATATTGTGGGAGGAGTCATTTGGTGAGTTTTGAGAGAAATCCAATTGCTAGAACTACGGAATACACCAACCACTCCTATAAGGAATGAACATCCTTTGAACATGAATTGTCCAATTTCTTACCCCTATTGATTTCCGATCGAGCCCAAAACTTGGCCGTCATCACAATATGGTGGAAGTAGTCATTTGGTGAGTTTTGAGTGAAATCCAATCGCTAGAACTACGGAATACACCAACCACTCCTATAAGGAACGAACTACCCTTGAACATTTATTGTCCAATTGCTTACCCCTATTAATTTCCGATCGAGCCCAAAACTTGGGCATCATCATAATATGGTGGGAGGAGTCATTTGGTGAGTTTTGAGTGAAATCCAATCGCTAGAACTACGGAATACACCAACCACTCCAATTCGGAACGAACTGTCTTCGAACTTGTATTGTCCAATTTCTTACCCCATTGCACTTCTGATCGAGCCCAAAACTTGGGCATCATCATAATATCGCAAGAGGAGTCATTTGGTGAGTTTTGAGTGAAATCCAATAGCTAGAACTGCGGAATACACCAACCACTCCTACAAGAAACGAACTGCCCTTGAACCTGAATTGTCCAATTTCTTACCCCAATTGATTTCCGATCGAGCCCAAAACTTGGGCATCATCATAATATGGTGGGTGGAGTCATTTGGTGAGGTTTGAGTTAAATCCAATCGCTAAAACTATGCAATACACCAACCACTCCAATTCGGAAGGAACTGCCTACGAACTTGAATTGTCCAATTTCTTACCCCTATGGATTTCCGATCGAGCACAAAACTTGGGCATCATCATAATATGGTGGGAGGAGTCACTTGGTGAGTTTTGGGACAAATCCGATTGCGAGAACTACGGAATACACCAACCACTCCAATTCGGAACCAACTTCCTTCGAACTTGAATTGTCCAATTTCTTACACCTATGGATTTCCGATCGAGCCCCACACTTGGGCATCATCATAATATGGTGGGAGGAGTCATTTGTTGAGTTTTGAGTGAAATCCACTCGCTAGAACTACGGAATACACCAGCCACTCCTGTAAGGAACGAATTGCCTTTGAACCTGAATTGTCCAATTTTTTGCCCCTATTGATTTCCGATCGAGCCCAAAACTTGGGCATCATCACAATATGGTGGGAGGAGTCATTTGGTGAGATTTGAGTGAAATCCAATCGCTAGAACTACGGAATGCACCAACCACTCCTATAAGGAACGAACTGCCTTTGAACCCGAATTGTCCAATTTCTTACCCCTATGGATTTCCGATCGATCCCCACACTTGGGCATCATCATAATATGGTGGGAGGAGTCATTTGGTGAGTTTTGAGTGAAATCCCATCGCAAGAACTACGGAATACACCGACCACTCCTATAAGGAACGAACTTCCTTTGAACTTGAATTGTCCAATTTCTTACACCTATGGATTTCCGATTGAGCCCAACACTTGGGCATCATCATAATATGGTGGGAGGAAACATTTGGTGAGTTTTGAGTGAAATCCAATCGCCAGAACAACGGAAAACTCCAGTTACTCCTATAAGGAACGAACTTCCTTTGAACCTGAATTGTCCAATTTCTTATCCCGATTGATTTCCGATCGAGCCCAAAACATGGGCACCAGCATAATGTGGTGGGAGGAGTCATTTGGTGAGTTTTGAGTGAAATCCAATCGCTAGAAGTACCGAATACACCAACCACTCCAATGAGGAACGAACTGCCTTTGAACCTGAATTGTCCAATTTCATACCCCTATTGATTTCCGATCGAGCCCAAAACATGGGGATCATCATAATATGGTGGGAGGAGTCATTTGGTGAGTTTTGAGTGAAATCCAATAGCTAGAACTATGCAATACACCAACCACTCCAATTCGGAACGAACTGCCTTCGAACTTGGATTGTCCAATTTCTTACCCCTATAGATTTCCGATCAAGCCCAAAAATTGGGCATCATCATACTATGTTCGGAGGAGTCATTTGGTGAGTTTTGAGTGAAATCCGATCGCTAGAACTTCGGAATACACCGACCACTCCTATATGGAACGAACAGCCTTTGAACCTGAATTGTCCAATTTCTTACCCCTGTTGATTTCCGATCGAGCCGAAAACTTGGGCATCATAATATGGTGGGAGGAGTCTTTTGGTGAGTTTTGAGTGAAATCCAATCGCTAGAACTACGGAATACACCAGCCACTCCTATAAGGAACGAACTGCCTTTGAACCTGAATTGTCCAATTTCTTACCCCTATGGTGGGAGGAGTCATTTGGTGAGTTCTGGTTGAAATCCAATTGCTAGAACAGTGCAATACACCAACCACTCCAATTCGGAATAACTGTCTTCGAACTTGAATTGTCCAATTTCTTACCCCTATGGATTTCCGATCGAGCCCAAAACTTGGGCATCATCATAATATGGTGGGAGGAGTCATTTGGTGAGTTTTGAGTGAAATCCAATCACTAGAACTACGGAATACACCAACCACTCCTATAAGGAACGAACTGCCTTTAAACCTAAATGGTCCAATTTCTTACCCCTATTGATTTCCGATCGAGCCCAAAACTTGGGCATCATCATAATATGGTGGGAGGAGTCGTTTGGTGAGTTTTGAGTGAAATCTAATCGCTAGAACTACGGAATACACCAGCCACTCCTATAAGGAACGAACTGCCTTTGAACCTGAATTGTCCAATTTCTTACCCCTATTGATTTCCGATCGAGCCCAAAACTTGGGCATCTTCATAATATGGTGGGAGGAGTCATTTGGTGAGTTTTGAGTGATATCCAATCGCTAGAACTACGGAATACAACAACCACTCCTATAAGGAACGAACTGCCTTTGAACTTGAATTGTCCAATTTCTTACCCCTATAGATTTCCGATCGAGCCCAAAACTTGGGCATCATCATAATATGGTGGGAGGAGTCATTTGGCGAGTTTTGAGTGAAATCTAATCGCTAGAACTACGGAATACACCAGCCACTCCTATAAGGAACGAACTGCCTTTGAACCTGAATTGTCCAATTTCTTACCCCTATTGAGTTCCGATCGAGCCCAAAACTTGGGCATCATCATAATATGGTGGGAGGATTCTTTTGGTGAGTTTTGAGTGAAATCCAATCGCTAGAACTACGGAATACACCAACCTCTCCTATAAGGAACGAACTGCCTTCGAAACTAAATTGTCCAATTTCATACCCCTATTGATTTCCGATCTAGCCCAAAACTTGGGCATCATCATAATATGGTGGGAGGAGTCATTTGGTGAGTTTTGAGTGAAATCCAATATCTAGAACTACGGAATACACCAACCACTCCAATTCGGAATGAACTGCCTTCGAACTTGAATTGTCCAATTTCTTACCCCTATTGATTTCCGATCAAGCCCACAACTTTGGCATCATCATAATATGGTGGGAGGAGTCATTTGGTGAGTTTTGAGTGAAATCCAATCGCTAGAACTATGCAATACACCAACCACTACAATTCGGGACGAACTGCCTTCGAACTTGAATTGTCCAATTTCTTACCCCTATGGATTTCCGATCGAGCCCAAAACTACGGCATCATCATAATATGGTGGGAGGATTCGTTTGGTTAGTTTTGAGTGAAATCCAATTGCTAGAACTACGGAATACACCAACCACTCCTATAAGGAACGAAAGGCCTTTGAACATGAATTGTCCAATTTCTTACCCCTATTGAATTCCGATCGAGCCCAAAACTAGGGCATCATCATGACACGATGGGAGGAGTCATTTGGTGAGTTTTGAGTGAAATCCAATCGCTAGAACTACGGAATACACCTACCACTCCTATAAGGAACGAACTGCCTTTGAACCTGAATTGTCCAATTTCTTACCCCTATTGATTTCCGATCGAGCCCAAAACTTGGTCATCATCATAATATGGTGGGAGGAGCCACTTGGGGAGTTTTGAGTGAAATCCAATCTCTAGAACTAAGGAATAAACCAAACACTCCGATGAGGAATGAACTGCCTTTGAACCTGAATTGTCCAATTTCTTACCCCTATTGATTTCCGATCGAGCCCAAAACTTGCGCATCATCATAATATGGTGGGAGGAGTCATTTGGTGAGTTTTGAGTGAAATCCAAACGCTAGAACTAAGCAATACACCAACCACTCCAATTCGTAACGATCTGCCTTCGTACTTGAATTGTCCAATTTCTTACCCTTATGGATTTCGGATCGAGCCTAAAACTTTGGAATCATCATAATATGGTGGGAGGAGTCATTTGGTGAGTTTTGAGTGAAACCCAATCACTAGAACTACGGAATACACCAACCACTCCTATAAGGAACGAACTGCCCTCGAACCTGAATTGTCTAATTTCTTACCCCTATTGATTTCCGATCGAGCCCAAAACTTGGGCATCATCATAATATGGTGGGACGAGTCATTTGGTGAGTTTTGAGTGAAATCCAATTGCTAGAACTATGCAATACACCAACCACTCCAATTCGGAACGAACTGTCTTCGAACATGAATTGTCCAATTTCTTACCCCAATGGATTTCCAATCGAGCCCAAAACTTGGGCATCATCATAATATGGTGGGAGGAGTCGTTTGGTGAGTTTTGAGTGAAATCCGATCGCTAGAACTACGGAATACACCAACCCCTCCTATAAGGAACGAACTGCCTTTGAACCTGAATTGTCTAATTTCTTACCCCTATAGATTTCCGATCGAGCCCAAAACTTGGTCATCACCATAATATGGTGGGAGGAGCCATTTGGGGAGTTTTGAGTGAAATCCAATCGCTAGAACTACGAAATAAACCAACCACTCCGATGAGGAACGAACTGCCTTTGAACCTGAATTGTCCAATTTCTTACCCCTATTGATTTCCGATCGAGCCCAAAACTTGCGCATCATCATAATATGGTGGGAGGAGTCATTTGGTGAGTTTTGAGTGAAATCCAATCGCTAGAACTATGCAATACACCAACCACTCCAATTCGGAACGAACTGTCTTCGAACTTGAATTGTCCATTTTCCTACCCCTATGGATTTCCGATCGAGCCCAAAACTTGGGCATCATCATAATTTGGTGGGAGGAGTCATTTGGTGAGTTTTGAGTGAAATCCAACCGCTAGAACTATGCAATACACCAACCACTCCAATTCGGAACGAACTGCCTTCGAACTTCAATTGTCCAATTTCTTACCCCTATGGATTTCCGATCGAGCCCAAAACTTTGGCATCATCATAATATGGTGGGAGGAGTCATTTGGTGAGTTTTGAGTGAAATCCAATCGCTAGAACTACAGAATACACCAACCACTCCTATAAGGAACGAACTGCCTTTGAACCTGAATTGTCGAATTTCTTACCCCTATTGACTTCCGTTCGAGCCCAAAACTTGGGCATCATCATAATATGGCGGGAGGAGTCATTTGGTGAGTTTTGAGACAAATCCAATCCCTAGAACTACGGAATACACCAACCACTCCTATAAGGAACGAACGGCCCTTGAACCTGAATTGTCCAATATCTTACCCCTATTGATTTCCGATTGAGCCCGAAACTTGGGCATCATCATAATATGGTGGGAGGAGTCATTTGGTGAGTTTTGAGTGAAATCCAATCGCTAGAACAATGCAATACACCAACCACTCCAATTCGGAACGAACTATCTTCGAACTTGAATTGTCCAATTTCTTACCCCTATGGATTTCCGATCGAGCCCAAAACTTGGGCATCATCATAATATGGTGGGAGGAGTCATTTGGTGGGTTTTGACTGAAATCCAATCTCTAGAACTATGCAGGACACCAACCACTCCAATTCTGAACGAACTGCCTTCGAACATGAATTGTCCAATTTCTTACCCCTATGGATTTCCGATCGAGCCCAAAACTTTGGCATCATCATAATATGGTGGGAGGAGTCATTTGGGGAGTTTTGAGTGAAATCCAATCACTAGAACTACGGAATACACCAACCACTCCTATAAGGAACGAACTGCCTTTGAACCTGAATTGTCCAATTTCTTACCCCTATGGATTTCCAATCGAGCCCAAAACTTGGGCATCATCATAATATGGTGGGAGGATTCATTTGGTGAGTTTGGAGTGAAATCCAATCGCTAGAACTACGGAATACACCAACCACACCTATTAGGAACGAACTGCCTTTGAACCTCAATTGTCCAATTTCATACCCCTATTGATTTCCGATCGAGCCCACAACTTGGGCATCATCATAAAATGGTGGGAGGAGTCATTTGGTGAGTTTTGAGTGAAATCCAATCGCTAGAACTATGCAATACACCAACCACTCCAATTCGGAACGAACTGGCTTCGAACTTGAATTGTCCAATTTCTTACCCATATGGATTTCCGATCGAGCCCAAAACTTTGGCATCATCATAATATGGTGGGAGGAGTCATTTGGTGTGTTTTGAGAGAAATCCAATCGCTAGAACTACGGAATACACCAACCACTCCTATAAGGAACGAACTGCCTTTGAACCTGAATTGTCCAATTTCTTACCCCTATGGATTTCCGATCAAGCCCAAAACTTGGGCATCATCATAATATGGTGGGAGGATTCATTTGGTGAGTTTTGAGTGAAATCCAATCTCTAGAACTATGCAGTACACCAACCACTCCAATTCGGAACGAACTGCCTTCGAACTTGAATTGTCCAATTTCTTACCCCAATGGATTTCCGATCATGCCCAAAACCTGGGCATCATCATAATATGGTGGGAGGATTCATTTGGTGTGTTTTGAGTGAAATCCATTTGCTAGAACTACAGAATACACCAACCACTCCTATAAGGAACGAATTGCCTTTGAACCTGAATTGTCGAATTTCTTACCCCTATTGACTTCCGTCGAAGCCCAAAACTTGGGCATCATCATAATATGGTGGGAGGAGTCATTTGGTGAGTTTTGAGAGAAATCCAATCGCTAGAACTACGGAATACACCAACCACTCCTATAAGGAACGAACTGCCTTTGAACCTGAATTGTCCAATTTCTTACCACCATTAATTTCCGATCGAGCCCAAAACTTGGGAATCATCATAATATGGTGGGAGGAGTCATTTGGTGAGTTTTGAGTGAAATCCAATCGCTAGAACTATGCAATACACCAACCACTCCAATTCGGAACGAACTGTCTTCGAACTTGAATTGTCCATTTTCCTACCCCTATGGATTTCCGATCGAGCCCAAAACTTGGGCATCATCATAATTTGGTGGGAGGAGTAATTTGGTGAGTTTTGAGTGAAATCCGATCGCTAGAACTACGGAATACACCAACCACTCCTATAAGGAACGAACTGCCTTTGAACCTGAATTGTCCAATTTCTTACCCCTATTGATTTCCGATCGAGCCCAAAACTTGGGCATCATCATAATATGGTGGGAGGAGTCATTTGGTGAGTTTTGAGTGAAATCCAATCGCTAGAACAATGCAATACACCAACCACTCCAATTCGGAACGAACTGTCTTCGAACTTGAATTGTCCAATTTCTTACCCCTATGGATTTCCGATCGAGCCCAAAACTTGGGCATCATCATAATATGGTGGGAGGAGTCATTTGGTGGGTTTTGACTGAAATCCAATCTCTAGAACTATGCAGGACACCAACCACTCCAATTCTGAACGAACTGCCTTCGAACATGAATTGTCCAATTTCTTACCCCTATGGATTTCCGATCGAGCCCAAAACTTTGGCATCATAATATGGTGGGAGGAGTCATTTGGGGAGTTTTGAGTGAAATCCAATCACTAGAACTACGGAATACACCAACCACTCCTATAAGGAACGAACTGCCTTTGAACCTGAATTGTCCAATTTCTTACCCCTATGGATTTCCAATCGAGCCCAAAACTTGGGCATCATCATAATATGGTGGGAGGATTCATTTGGTGAGTTTGGAGTGAAATCCAATCGCTAGAACTACGGAATACACCAACCACACCTATTAGGAACGAACTGCCATTGAACCTCAATTGTCCAATTTCATACCCCTATTGATTTCCGATCGAGCCCACAACTTGGGCATCATCATAAAATGGTGGGAGGAGTCATTTGGTGAGTTTTGAGTGAAATCCAATCGCTAGAACTATGCAATACACCAACCACTCCAATTCGGAACGAATTGCCTACGAACTTGAATTGTCCAATTTCTTACCCCTATGGATTTCCGATCGAGCCCAAAACTTGGGCATCATCATAATATGGTGGGAGGAGTCATTTGGTGAGTTTTGAGTGAAATCCAATTGCTAGAAATATGCAATACACCAACCACTCCAATTCGGAACGAACTGGCTTCGAACTTGAATTGTCCAATTTCTTACCCATATGGATTTCCGATCGAGCCCAAAACTTTGGCATCATCATAATATGGTGGGAGGAGTCATTTGGTGTGTTTTGAGAGAAATCCAATCGCTAGAACTACGGAATACACCAACCACTCCTATAAGGAACGAACTGCCTTTGAACCTGAATTGTCCAATTTCTTACCCCTATGGATTTCCGATCAAGCCCAAAACTTGGGCATCATCATAATATGGTGGGAGGATTCATTTGGTGAGTTTTGAGTGAAATCCGATCGCTAGAACTACGAAATACACCAACCACTCCTATGAGGAACGAACTGCCTTTGAACCTGAATTGTCCAATTTCTTACCCCCATTGATTTCCGATCGAGCCCAAAACTTGGGCATCATCATAATATGGTGGGAGGAGTCATTTGGTGAGTTTTGAGTGAAATCCAATCTCTAGAACTATGCAGTACACCAACCACTCCAATTCTGAACGAACTGCCTTCGAACATGAATTGTCAAATTTCTTACCCCTATGGATTTCCGATCGAGCCCAAAAATTTGGCATCATCATAATATGGTGGGAGGAGTCATTTGGTGAGTTTTGAGTGAAATCCAATCGCTAGAACTACAGAATACACCAACCACTCCTATAAGGAACGAACTGCCTTTGAACCTGAATTGTCCAATTTCATACCCCTACTGATTTCCGATCGAGCCCACAACTTGGGCATCATCATAATATGGTGGGAGGTGTCATTTGGTGAGTTTTGAGTGAAATCCAATCTCTAGAACTATGCAGTACACCAACCACTCCAATTCGGAACGAACTGCCTTCGAACTTGAATTGTCCAATTTCTTACCCCAATGGATTTCCGATCGTGCCCAAAACCTGGGCATCATCATAATATGGTGGGAGGATTCATTTGGTGAGTTTTGAGTGAAATCCATTCGCTAGAACTACAGAATACACCAACCACTCCTATAAGGAACGAATTGCCTTTGAACCTGAATTGTCGAATTTCTTACCCCTATTGACTTCCGTTCGAGCCCAAAACTTGGGCATCATCATAATATGGTGGGAGGAGTCATTTGGTGAGTTTTGAGAGAAATCCAATCGCTAGAACTACGGAATACACCAACCACTCCTATAAGGAACGAACTGCCTTTGAACCTGAATTGTCCAATTTCTTACCACCATTAATTTCCGATCGAGCCCAAAACTTGGGAATCATCATAATATGGTGGGAGGAGTCATTTGGTGAGTTTTGAGTGAAATCCAATCGCTAGAACTATGCAATACACCAACCACTCCAATTCGGAACGAACTGTCTTTGAACTTGAATTGTCCAATTTCTTACCCTTCTAGATTTCCGATCGAGCCCAAAACTTGGGCATCATCATAATATGGTGGGAGGAGTCATTTGGTGAGTTTTGAGTGAAATCCGATCGCTAGAACTACGGAATACACTAACCACTCTTATAAGGAAAGAACTGCCTTTGAACCTGAATTGTCCAATTTCTTACCCCTATTGACATCCGTTCGAGCCCAAAACTTGGGAATCATCATAATACGGTGGGAGGGGTCATTTGGTGAGTTTTGAGTGAAATCCAATCGCTAGTACTACGGAATACACCAACCACTCCTATAAGGAATGAACAGCCTTTGAACTTCAATTGTCCAATTTCTTACCCCTATTGATTTCCGATCGAGCCCGAAACTTGTTCATCATCATAATACAGTGGGATGAGTCATTTGGTGAGTTTAGAGTGAAATCCAATCGCTAGAACTACGGAATACACCAACCACTCCTATAAGGAACGAACTGCCTTTGGACTTGAATTTTCCAATTTCTTACCCCTATTGATTTCCGATCGAGCCCAAAATATGGGCATCATCATAATATGGTGGGAGGAGTCATTTGGTAAGTTTTGAGTGAAATCCATTCGCTAGAACTACGGAATACACCAACCATTCCTATAAGGAACGAACAGCCTTCGAACTTGAATTGTCCAATTTCTTACCCCTATTGATTTCCGATCGAGCCCAAAACTTGGGCATCATCATAATATTGTGGGAGGAGTCATTTGGTGAGTTTTGAGTGAAATCGAATCGCTAGAACTATGCAATACACCAACCACTCCAATTCGGAACGAACTGTCTTCGAACTTTAATTGTCCAATTTCTTACCCCTATGGAATTCCGATCGAGCCCAAAACTTGGGCATCATCATAATATGGTGGGAGGAGTCATTTGGTGAGTTTTGAGTGAAATCCGATCGCAAGAACTACGGAATACACCAACCACTCCTATAAGGAACGAACTGCCTTTGAACCTGAATTGTCCAAATTCTTACCCCTATTGATTTCCGATCGAGCCCAAAACTTGGGCATCATCATAATATGGTGGGAGGAGTCATTTGGTGAGTTTTGAGTGAAATCCATTCGCTAGAACTATGCAATACACCAACCACTCCAATTCGGAACGAACTGTCTTCGAACTTGAATTGTCCAATTTCTTACCCCTACGGATTTCCGATCGAGCCCAAAACTTGGGCATCATCATAATATTGTGGGAGCAGTCATTTGGTGAGTTTTGAGTGAAATCCGATGGCTAGAACTATCTAATACACCAACCACTCCTATAAGGAACGAACTGGCTGTGAACCTGAATTGTCCAATTTCTTACACCTATTGATTTCCGATCGACCCCAAAACTTGGGCATCATCATAATATGGTGGGAGGATTCATTTCGTAAGTTTTGAGTGAAATCCAATCGCTAGAACTATGCAATACACCAACCACTCCAATTCGGAACGAACTGTCTTCGAACTTGAATTGTCCAATTTCTTACCCCTATGGATTTCCGATCGAGCCCAAAACTTGGGCATCATCATAATATTGTGGGGGTAGTCATTTGGAGAGTTTTAAGTGAAATCCAATCGCTAGAACCACGGAATACACCAACCACTCCTATAAGGAACGAACTGCCTTTGGCCCTGAATTGTCCAATTTCTTGCAACTATTGACTTCCGATCGAGCCCAAAACTTGGGCATCATCATGATATGGTGGGAGGAGTCATTTGGTGAGTTTTGAGTGAAATCCAGTCGCTAGAACTACGGAATAAACCAACCACTCCTATAAGGAACGAACTGCCTTTGAACCTCAATTGTCCAATTTTTTACCCCTATTGATTTCCGATAGATCCCAAAACTTGGGCATCATCATAATATGGTGGGAGGAGTCACTTGGAGAGTTTTGAGTGAAAACTTGGGCAAGAACTACGGAATACACCAGCCACTCCTATATGGAACGAACTGCCTTTGAACCTGAATTGTCCAATTTCTTACCCCTATTGATTTCCGATCGAGTCCAAAACTTGGGCATCATCATAATATGGTGGGCGGAGTCATTTGGTGAGTTTTGAGTGAAATCCAATCGCTAGAACTATGCAATACACCAACCACTCCAATTCGGAACGAACCGCCTTCGAACTTGAATTGTCCAATTTCTTACCCCTATGATTTCCGATCGAGCCCAAAACTTGGACATCATCATAATATGGTGGGAGGATTCATTTGGTGAGTTTTGAGTGAAATCCAATCGCTAGAACTACGGAATACACCAACCACTCCTATAAGGAATGAACTACCTTTGAACCTGAATTGTCCAATTTCATACCCCTATTGATTTCCGATCGAGCCCACAACTTTGGCATCATCACAATATGGTGGGAGGAGTCATTTGGGGAGTTTTGTGTGAAATCCAATCGCTAGAACTATGCAATACACCAACCACTCCAATTCGGAACGAACTTCCCTCGAACTTCAATTGTCCAATTTCTTATCCCTATGGATTTCCGATCGAGGCCAAAACTTTGGCATCATCATAATATGGTGTGAGGAGTCATTTGGAGAGTTTTGAGTGAAATCCGATCGCTAGAACTACGTAATACACCAACCACTCCTATAAGGAACGAACTGCGTTTGAACCTGAATTGTCCAATTTCTTACCCCTATTGATTTCCGATCGAGCCCAAAACTTGGGCATCATCATAATATGGTGGGAGGAGTCATTTGGTGAGTTTTAAGTGAAATCCGATTGCTAGAACTACGGAATACACCAGCCACTCCTATAAGGAACGAACTGCCTTTGAACCTGAATTGTCCAATTTCTTACCCCTATTGATTTCCGATCGAGCCCAAAACTTGGGAATCATCATAATATGGTGGGAGGAGTCATTTGGTGAGTTTTGAGTGAAATCCAATCGCTAGAACTATGCAATACTCTAACCACTCCAATTCGGAACGAACTGTCTTCGAACTTGAATTGTCCAATTTCTTACCCCTACGAATTTCCGATGGAGCCCAAAACTTGGGCATCATCATAATATTGTGGGAGGAGTCATTTGGTGAGTTTTGAGTGAAGTCCAATCGCTAGAACTACGTAATACACCAACCACTCCTATAAGGAACGAACTGCCTTTGAACATGAATTGTCCAATTTCTTACCCCTATTGATTTCCGATCAAGCCCGAAACTTGGGCATCATCATAATATGGTGGGCGGAGTCATTTCGAGAGTTTTGAGTGAAATCCAATCGCTAGAACTACGGAATTCACCAGCCACTCCTATAAGGAACGAACTGCCTTTGAACCTGAATTGTCCAATATCTTACCCCTATTGATTTCCGATCGAGCCCAAAACTTGGGCCTCATCATAATATGGTGGGAGGAGTCATTTGGTGAGTTTTGAGTGAAATCCAATCGCTAGAACTACGGAATGCACCAACCACTCCTATAAGGAACGAACTGCCTTTGAACCTGAATTGTCCAATATCTTACCCCTATTGATTTCCGATCGAGCCCAAAACTTGGGCCTCATCATAATATGGTGGGAGGAGTCTTTTGGTGTGTTTTGAGTGATATCCAATCGCTAGAACTACGGAATGCACAAACCACTCCTGTAAGGAACGAACTGCCTTTGAACCTGAATTGTCCAATTTCTTACCCCTATTGATTTCCGATCGAGCCCAAAACTTGGGCATCATTATAATATGGTGGGAGGAGTCATTTGGTGAGTTTTGAGTGAAATCCAATCGCTAGAACTACGGAATGCACCAACCACTCCTGTAAGGAACGAACTGCCTTTGGACATGAATTGTCCAATTTCTTACCCCTATTGATTTCCGATCGAGCCCAAAACTTGGGCATCATCATAATATGGTGGGAGGAGTCATTTGGTGAGTTTTGAGGGAAATCCAATCGCTAGAACTATGCAATACACCAGCCACTCCAATTCGGAACGAATTGTCTTCGAACTTGAATTGTCCAATTTCTTACCCCTACGGATTTCCGGTGGAGCCCAAAACTTGGGCATCATCATAATATTGTGGGAGGAGTCATTTGGTGAGTTCTGAGTGAAGTCCAATCGCTAGAACTACGTAATACACCAACCACTCCTATAAGGAACGAACTGCCTTTGAACCTGAATTGTCTAATTTCTTACCCCTATTGAGTTCCGATCGAGCCCAAAACTTGGGCCTCATCATAATTTGGTGGGAGGAGTCATTTGGTGAGTGTTGAGTGAAATCCAATCGCTAGAACTACGGAATACACCAACCACTCCTATAAGGAACGAACTGCCTTCGAACATGAATTGTCAATTTTCTTACCTCTATGGATTTCCGATCGAGCCCAAAACTTGGGCATCATCATAATATGGTGGGAGGAGTCATTTGTTGAGTTTTGGGTTAAATCTGATCGCTAGAACAACGGAATACACCAACCCCTCCTATAAGGAACGAACTGCCTTTGAACCTGAATTGTCCAATTTCTTACCCCTATTGATTTCCGATCGACCCCCAAAACTTGGGCATAATCATAATATGGTGGGAGGAGTCATTTGGTGAGTTTTGAGTGAAATCCAATCGCTTGAACTACGGAATACACCAACCACTCCAATAAGGAACGAACTGCCTTTTAAACTGAATTGTCCAATTTCTAACCCCTATTGATTTATGATCGAGCCCAAAACTTGGGCATCATCATAATATGGTGGGAGGAGTCATTTGGTAAGTTTTGAGTGAAATCCAATCGCTAGAACTAAGGAATACACCAAACACTCCTATAAGGAACGAACTGCCTTTGAACCTGAATTGTCCAATTTCTTACCCCTATTGATTTCCGATCGCGCCCAAAACTTGGGCATCAACATAATATGGTCGGAGGAGTCATTTGGTGAGTTTTGAGTTAAATCCAATCGCTAGAACTACGGAATACACCAATCACTCTAATTCGGAACGAACTGCCTACAAACTTGAATTGTCCAATTTCTTACCCCTATGGATTTCCGATCGAGCCCAAAACTTGGGCATCATCATAATATGGTGGGAGGAGTCATTTGGTGAGTTTTGAGTGAAATCCAATCGGTAGAACTACGTAATACACCAACCACTCCTATAAGGAACGAACTGCCTTTGAACATGAATTGTCCAATTTCTTACCCCTATTAATTTCCGATCGAGCCCAAAACTTGGGCATAGTCATAATATGGTGGGAGGAGTCATTTGGTGAGTTTTGAGTGAAATCCAATCGCTTGAACTACGGAATACACCGACCACTCCTATAAGGAATGAACTGCCTTTGACCCTGAATTGTCCAATTTCTTACCCCTATTGATTTCCGATCGAGCCAAAAACATGGGCATCATCATAATATGGTGGGAGGAGTCATTTGGTGAGTTTTGAGTGAAATCCAATCGCTAGAACTACGGAATGCACAAACCACTCCTGTAAGGAACGAACTGCCTTTGAACCTGAATTGTCCAATTTCTTACCCCTATTTATTTCCGATCGAGCCCAAAACTTGTGCATCATTATAATATGGTGGGAGGAGTCATTTGGTGAGTTTTGAGTGAAATCCAATCGCTAGAACTACGGAATGCACCAACCACTCCTGTAAGGAACGAACTGCCTTTGAACCTGAATTGTCCAATTTCTTACCCCTATTGATTTCCGATCGAGCCCAAAACTTGGGCATCAACATAATATGGTCGGAGGAGTCATTTGGTGAGTTTTGAGTTAAATCCAATCGCTAGAACTACGGAATACACCAATCACTCTAATTCGGAACGAACTGCCTACGAACTTGAATTGTCCAATTTCTTACCCCTATGGATTTCCGATCGAGCCCAAAACTTGGGCATCATCATAATATGGTGGAAAGAGTCATTTGGTGAGTTTTGAGTGAAATCCAATCGGTAGAACTACGTAATACACCAACCACTCCTATAAGGAACGAACTGCCTTTGAACCTGAATTGTCCAATTTCTTACCCCTATTAATTTCCGATCGAGCCCAAAACTTGGGCATAGTCATAATATGGTGGGAGGAGTCATTTGGTGAGTTTTGAGTGAAATCCAATCGCTTGAACTACGGAATACACCAACCACTCCAATAAGGAATGAACTGCCTTTGAACCTGAATTGTCCAATTTCTTACCCCTATTGATTTCCGATGGAGCCCAAAACTTGGGCATCATCAAAATATGGTGGGAGGAGTCATTTGGTGAGTTTTGAGTGAAATCCAATCGCTAGAACTACGGAATGCACAAACCACTCCTGTAAGGAACGATCTGCCTTTGAACCTGAATTGTCCAATTTCTTACCCCTATTGATTTCCGATCGAGCCCAAAACAAGGGCATCATCATAATATGATGGGAGGAGTCATTTTGTGAGTTTTGAGTAAAATCCAATCGCTAGAACTACGCAATACACCAACCAGTCCAATTCGGAACGAACTGCCTTTGAACTTGAATTGCCCAATTTCTTGCACCTATGGATTTCCGATCGAGCCCAAAACCTGGGCGTCATCATAATATGGTGGGTGGAGTCATTTGGGGAGTTTTGAGTGAAATCCAATTTCTAGAACTATGCAAAACACCAACGACTCCAATTCGGAATGAACTGCCTTTGAACTTGAATCGTCTAATTTCTTTTACCTATTTATTTTCGATGGAGCCCAAAACTTGGGGATCATCGTAATATGTTGGGAGGAGTCATTTGGTGAGTTTTGAGTGAAATCCAATCAATAGAACTACGGAATACACCAAACACTTCTACAAGGAACAAACTGCCTTTGAACCTGAATTGTCCAATTTATAACCCCAATTGATTTCCGATCGAGCCCAAAACTTGGGCATCAACATAATATGGTGGGAGGAGTCATTTGCTGAGTTTTGAGTGAAATCCAATCGCTAGAACAATGGAATACACCAAACACTTCTACAAGGAACGAACTGCTTTTGAACCTGAATTGTCCAATTCTACTCCCTACTGATTTCAGAACGAGCCCAAAACTTGGGAACCATCATAATATGGTGGGAGGAAGCATTTGGTGTGTTTTGAGTGAAATCCAATCGCTAGAACTGTGGAATACACCAACCACTCCTATAAGGAACGAACTGCCTTTGAACTTGAATTGTCCAATTTCTTACCCCTATTGATTTCCGATCGAGCACAAAACTTGGGCATCAACATAATATTGTGGGAGGAGTCATTTGCTGAGTTTTGAGTGAAATCCAATCGCTAGAACAATGGAATACACCAAACACTTCTACAAGGAACGAACTGCCTTTGAACCTGAATTGTCCAATTCTACTCCCTATTGATTTCATATCGAGCCCAAAACTTGGGAACCATCATAATATGGTGGGAGTAATCATTTGGTGAGTTTTGAGTGAAATCCAATCGCTAGAACTACGGAATACACCAACCACTCCTATAAGGAACGAACTGCCTTTGAACCTGAATTGTCCAATTTCTTACCCCTATTGATTTCCGATCGAGGCCAAAACTTGGGCAACATCATAATATGGTGGGAGGAGTCATTTGGTGAGTTTTAAGTGAAATCCAATCGCTAAAACTATGGAATACACCAACCACTCCAATAAGGAACGAACTGACTTTGAAACTGAGTTGTCCAATTTCTAACCCCTATTGATTTCTGATCGAGTCCAAAACTTGGGCATCATCGTAATATGGTGGGAGGAGTCATTTGGTGAGTTTTGATTGAAATCCAACAACTAGAACTACGGAATACACCAACCACTCCTATACGGAACGAACTGCCTTTGAACTTGAATTGTAAAATTTCTAACCCCTATTGATTTCCGATCAAGCCAAAAACTTGGTCATCACCATAATATGGTGGGAGGAGTCATTTGGTGAGTTTTGAGAGAATTCCAATCGCTAGAACTAAGGAATACACCAAACACTCCTATAAGGAACGAACTGCCTTTGAACATGAATTGTCAAGTTTCTTACCCTTATTGATTTTCGATCGAGCCCAAAACCTGGCCATCATCATAATGTGGTGGTAGGAGTCATTTGGTGAGTTTTGAGTGAAATCCAATCGCTAGAACTATGCTATACACCAACCACTCCAATTCGGAACGAACTGCCTTTGAACTTGAATTGTCCAATTTCTTACACCTATTTATTTCCGATCGAGCCCAAAACATGGGCATCATCGTAATATGGCGGGAGGACTGATTTGGTGAGTTTTGAGTGAAATCCAATCTCTAGAACTACGGAATACACCAACCACTCCTATAGGGATCGAACTGCCATTGAACCTGAATTGTCCAATTTCTTACTCCTATTGATTTCCGATCGAGATCAAAACTTGGGCATCATCATAATATGGTGGGAGGAGTCATTTGGTGAGTTTTGAGTGAAATCTAATCGCTAGAACTACGGAATACACCAACCACTCCTATAGGGAAAGAACTGCCTTTGAACCTGAATTGTCCAATTTCTTAACCCTATTGATTTCCGATCGAGGCCAAAACTTGGGCAACATCATAATATGGTGGGAGGAGTCATTTGGTGAGTTTTAAGTGAAATCCAATCGCTAAAACTATGCAACACACCAACCAACCCAATTCGGAACGAACTGCCTTTGAACTTGAATTGTCCAATTTATGACACCTATGGATTTCCGATCAAGCCCAAAACTTGGGCATTCTCAAAATATTGTGGGAGGAGTCATTTCGGGAGTTTTGAGTGAAATCCGATCGCTAAAACTAAGGAATACACCAACCACTTCTATAAGGAACGAAGTGCCTTTGAACCTGAATTGTCCAATTTCTTTCTCCTATTGATTTCCGATCGAGCCCAAAACTTGGGCATCATCATAATTTGGTGGGAGTAGTCATTGGTGAGTTTTGAGTGAAATCCAATCGCTAGAACTATGCAATACACCAACCACTCCAATTCGGAACGAACTGCCTTTGAACTTGAATTGTCCAATTTCTTACACCTATTTATTTCCGATCGAGCCCAAAACATGGGCATCATCGTAATATGGCGGGAGGACTGATTTGGTGAGTTTTGAGTGAAATCCAATCGCTAGAACTACAGAATACACCAACCACTCCTATAAGGATCGAACTGCCATTGAACCTGAATTGTCCAATTTCTTACTCCTATTGATTTCCGATCGAGACCAAAACATGGGCGTCATCATAATATGGTGGGAGGACTCATTTGGTGAGTTCTGAGTGAAATCCAATCGCTAGAACTACGGAATACACCAACCATTCTATAAGGAACGAACTGCCTTTGAACCTGAATTGTCTAATTTATAACCCGTACTGATTTCCGATCGAGCCCAAAACCTGGGCATCAACATACTATGGTGGGAGGAGTCATTTGGGGAGTTTTGAGTGAAATCCAATCGCTAGAACTACGGAATACACCAAACACTCCAATTCGGAACGAACTGCCTTAGAACTTGACTTATCAAATTTCTTTCATCTATGGATTTCCGATCGAGCCCAAAACTCGGGCATCATCATAATATAGTGGGAGGAGTCATTTGGTGAGTTTTGAGTGAAATCCAATCGCTAGAACTATGGAATACACCAACCACTCCGGTAAGGAACGAACTGCCTTTGAATCTGAATTGTCCAATTTCTAACCCTATTGATTTCATATCAAGCCCAAAACTTGGGAACCATCATAATATGGTGGGAGGAATCATTTGGTGAGTTTTAAGTTAAATCTAGTTGCTAGCACTAAGCAACACAACAACCACTCCAATTCGGAACGAACTTCCTTTGAACTTGAATTGTCCAATTTCTTACACCTATGGATTTCAGATCGAGCCCAAAACTTGGGCATCATGATAATTTGGTGGGAGGAGTCATTTGGTGAGTTTTGAGTGAAATCCAATCGCTAGAACTACGGAATACACCAAACATTACTATAAGGAACGAACTGCCGTTGAAACTGAATTGTCCAATTTCTAACCCCTATTGGTTTCCGATCGAGCCCAAAACTTGGGCACCACGATAATGTGGTGGGAGGAGTCTTTCGGTGAGTTTTGATTGAAATCCAAACGCTAGAACTAAGCAACACAATAACCACTCCAATTCGGAACGAACTGCCCTTGAACTTGAATTGTCCAATTTCTTACACCTATGCATTTTCGATCGAGCCCAAAACTTGGGCATCATCATAATATGGTGGGAGTAGTCATTTGGTGAGTTTTGAATGAAATCCGATCGCTAGAACTAAGCAACACAACAACCACTCCAATTCGGAACGAACTTCCTTTGAAGTTGAATTGTCCAATTTCTTACACCTATGGATTTCCGATCGAACCCAAAAAACTTGGGCATCAACATAATACGGTGGGAGGAGTCATTTGGTGAGTTTTGAGTGAAATCCAATCGCTAGAACTATGCAATACACCATCCACCCCAATTCGGAACGAACTACCTTTGAACTTGAATTGTCCAATTTCTAACACCTATGGATATCCGACCGAGACCAAAACTTGGGCATTATCATAATATGGTGGGAGGAGTCATTTGGTGAGTTTTGAGTGAAATCCAAATGCTAGAACTGCGGAATACACTAGCGACTCCAATTCGGAACGAGCCGCCTTTCAACCTGTGTTGTCCAATTTCTTACCCCTATTGATTTTCGATCGAGCCCAACACTTGGGCATCATCATAATATGGTGGGAGGAGTCATTTAGTGAGTTTTGAGTGAAATCCAATCGCTAGACCTATCCAATACACAAACCACTCCAATTCGGAACGAACTGCCTTCGAACTGGAATTGTCCACTTTCTTACACCAATGGATTTCCGATCGAGCCCAAAACCTGGCCATCATCATAATGTGGTGGGAGGAGTCATTTGGTGAGTTTTGAGTGAAATCCAATCGCTAGAACTATGCAATACACCAACCACTCCAATTCGGAACGAACTGCATTCGAACTTGAATTGTCCAATTTCTTA
Source organism: Prunus yedoensis (assembly GCA_005406145.1). Lineage (NCBI taxonomy): Eukaryota > Viridiplantae > Streptophyta > Magnoliopsida > Rosales > Rosaceae > Prunus > Prunus yedoensis. The sequence continues at coordinate 117,251 of BJCG01002419.1, read as the reverse complement.
CCCCTATTGATTTCCGATCGAGCCCAAAAGTTTTGCATCATCATAATATGGTGGGAGGAGTCATTTGGTGAGTTTGAGTGAAATCCAATTGCTAAAACTACGGAATCCACCAACCACTCCTGTAAGGAACGAACTTCCTTTGAACCTGTATTGTCCAATTTCTTAACCCTATTGATTTCCGATCGAGATCAAAACTTGGGCATCATCATAATATGGTGGGAGGAGTCATTTGGTGAGTTTTGAGTGAAATCTAACCGCTAGAACTACGGAATACACCAACCACTCCTATAGGGAAAGAACTGCCTTTGAACCTGAATTGTCCAATTTCTTAACCCTATTGATTTCCGGTCGAGATCAAAACTTGGGCAACATCATAATATGGTGGGAGGAGTCATTTGGTGAGTTTTTAGTGAAATCCAATCGCTAAAACTATGCAACACACCAACCAACCCAATTCGGAACGAACTGCCTTTGAACTTGAATTGTCCAATTTATGACACCTATGGATTTCCAATCAAGCCCAAAACTTGGGCATTGTCAAAATATTGTGGGAGGAGTCATTAGGGGAGTTTTGAGTGAAATCCGATCGCTAGAACTAAGGAATACACCAACCACTTCTATAAGGAACGAAGTGCCTTTGAACCTGAATTGTCCAATTTCTTTCTCCTATTGATTTCCGATCGAGCCCAAAACTTGGGCATCATCATAATTTGGTGGGAGGAGTCATTTGGTGAGTTTTGAGTGAAATCCAATCGCTAGAACTACGGAATACATCAATCACTCCTATAAGGAACGAATTTCCTTTGAACCTGAATTGTCGAATTTCTTTCCCCTATTGATTCCCGATCGAGCCCAAAACTTGGGCATCATCATAACATGGTGGGAGGAGTCATTTGGTGCGTTTTGAGTGAAATCCAATTGCTAGAACTATGCAAGACACCAACCACTCCAATTCGGAACGAACTGCCTTCGTACTTGCATTGTCCAATTTCTTACCCCTACAGATTTCGGATCGAGCCCAAAACTTGGGCATCATCATAATATGGTGGGAGGAGTCATTTGGTGAGTTTTGAGTGAAATCGAATCGCTAGAACTACGGAATACACCAGCCACTCCTACAAGCAACGAACTGCCTTTGATCCTGAATTGTCCAATTTCTTACCCCTATTGATTTCCGATCGAGCCCAAAACAGGGGCATCATCATAATACGATGGGAGGAGTCATTTGGTGAGTTTTGAGTGAAATCCAATCGCTAGAACTACGGAATACACCAATCACTCCTATAAGGAACGAACTGCCTCTGAACCTGAATTGTCCCATCTCTTACCCCTACTGATTTCCGATCGAGCCCAAAACTTGGGCGTCATCATAATATGGTGGGTGGAGTCATTTGGTGAGTTTTGAGTGAAATGCAATCGCTAGAACTATGCAATACACCAACCACTCCAATTCGGAAAGAACTGCCTTCGAACTTGAATTGTCCAATTTCTTACCCCTATGGATTTCCGATCGATCCCAAAACTTGGGCATCATCATAATATGGTGGGAGGAGTCATTTGGTGAGTTTTGAGTGAAATTCGATCGCTAGAACTACGGAATACACCGACTAGTCCTATAAGGAACGAACTGTCTCTGAACCTGAATTGTCCAATTTCTTACCCCTATTGATTTCCGATCAAGCCCAAAACTTGGGCACCATCATAATATGGTGGGTGGAGTCATTTGATGAGTTTTGAGTGAAATCCAATCGCTAGAACTATGGAATACACCAACCACTCCTATAAGGAACGAACTGCCTTTGAACCTGAATTGTCCAATTTCTTACCCCTATTGATTTCCGATCGAGCCCAAAACTTGGGCATCATCAAAATATGGTTGGAGGAGTCATTTGGAGAGTTTTGAGTGAAATCCAATCGCTAGAACTACGGAATACCGCAACCACTCCAATAAGGAACGAGCAGCCTTTGAACCTGAAATGTCCAATTTCTAACCACTATTGATTTCCGATGGAGCCCAAAACTTGGGCATCATCATAATACGGTGGGAGGAGTCCTTTGTTGAGTTTTGAGTGAAATCCAATCGCTAGAACTACGGAATACACCAGCCACTCCTAGAGGGAACGAACTACGGAATAGACCAGCCACTCCTATAAGGAACGAGCAGCCTTTGAACCTGAATTGTCCAATTTCTTAACCCTATCGATTTCCGATCAAGCCCAAAACTTGGGCATCATCATAATACGGTGGGAGGAGTCATTTGGTGAGTTTTGAGTGAAATCCAATCGCTAGAACTACGCAATACACCAACCACTCCAATTCGGAACGAACTGCCTTCGAACTTCAATTGTCCAATTTCTTACCCCTATTGATTTCCGATCGAGCCCAAAACCTGGGCATCATCATAATATGGTGGGCGGAGTCATTTGGTGAGTTTTGAGTGAAATCCAATCGCAAGCACTACGGAATACACCAACCACTCCTATAAGGAACGAACTGCCTTTGAACCTGAATTGTCCAATTTCTTACCACTGTTGATTTCCTATCGAGCCCAAAACTTGGGCATCATCATATTACGGTGGGAGGAGTCATTTGGAGAGTTTTGAGGGAAATCCAATCGCTAGAACTACGGAATACACCAACCACTCCTATAAGGAACGAACTTCCTTTCAACCTGAATTGTCCAATTTCTTACCCCTACTGATTTCCGATCGAGCCCAAAACTTGGGCACCACCATAATATGGTGGGTGCTATCATTTGATGAGTTTTGAGTGAAATCCAATCGCTAGAACTATGGAATACACCAACCACTCCTATAAGGAACGAACAGCCTTTGAACCTGAGTTCTCCAATTTCTTACCCCTATTAATTTCCGATCGAGGCCAAAACTTGGGCATCACCATAATATGGTGGGAGGAGTCATTTGGTGAGTTTTGAGTGAAATCCAATCGCTAGCACTACGGAATACACCAACCACTCCTATAAGGAACGAACTGCCTTTGAACCTGAATTGTCCAATTTCTTACCCCTACTGATTTCCGATCGAGCCCAAAACTTGGGCATCGTCATAATATGGTGGGAGGAGTCATTTGGTGAGTTTTGAGTGAAATCCAATCGCCAGAACTACGGAATACACCAACCACTCCTAAAAGGAACGAACTGCCTTTGAACCTGAATTGTCCAATTTCTTACCCCTATTGATTTCCGATCGAGCCCAAAACTTGGGCATCATCATAATATGGTGGGAGGAGTCATTTGGTGACTTTTGGGTGAAATCCAATCGCTAGAACTACGGAATACACCAGCCACTCCTATAAGGAACGAACTGCCATTGAACCAGAATTGTCCAATTTCTTACCCCTATTGATTTCCGATCGAGCCCAAAACTTGGGCATCATCATAATATGGTGGGATGAGTCATTTGGTGACTTTTGTGTGAAATCCAATCGCTAGAACTACGGAATACACCAACCACTCCTATAAGGAACGAATTGCCTTTGAACCTGAATTGTCCAATTTCTTACCCCTATTGATTTCCGATAGAGCCCACAACTTGGGCATCATTATATTACGGTGGGAGGAGTCATTTGGTGAGTTTTGAGTGAAATCCAATAGCTAGAACTATGCAATACACCAACCACTCCAATTCAGAATGAACTGCTTTCCAACTTGAATTGTCCAATTTTCTTACCCCTATGGATTTCCGATCGAGCCCAAAACTTGGGCATCACCATAATATGGTGGGAGGAGTCATTTGTTGAGTTTTGAGTCAAATTCAATCGCTAGAACTACGGAATACACCAACCACTCCTATAAGGAACGAACTGCCTTTGAACCTGAATTGTCCAATTTCTTACCCCTATTGATTTCCGATCGAGCCCAAAACTTGGGCATCATCATAATATGGTGGGAGGAGTCACTTGGTGAGTTTTGAGCGAAATCCAATCGCTAGAACTACGGAATACACCAACCACTCCTATAAGGAACGAACTGCCTATGAACCTGAATTGTCCAATTTCTTACCCCTATTGATTTCTGATCAAGCCCAAAACTTTGGCATCATCATAATATGGTGGGAGGAGTCATTTGGTGAGTTTGGAGTGAATTCCAATCGCTAGAACTACGGAATACACCAACCACTCCTATAAGGAACGAACTGCCTTTGAACATGAATTATCCAATTTCTTACCCCTATTGATTTCCGATCGAGCCCAAAACTTGGGCATCATCATAATATGGTGGGAGGAGTCATTTCGTGAGTTTTGAGCGAAATCCAATCGCTAGAACTAGGGAATACACCAACCACTCCTATAAGGAACGAACTGCCTTTGAACCTGAATTGTCCAATTTCTTACCCCTATTGATTTCCGATCGAGCCCAAAACTTGGGCATCATCATAATATGGTGGGAGGAGTCGTTTGGTGAGTTTTGAGTGAAATCCAATCGCTAGAACTATGCAATACACCAACCACTCCAATTCGGAACGAACTGTCTTCGAACTTGAATTGTCCAATTTCTTACCCCTATGGATTTCCGATCGAGCCCAAAACTTGGGCATCATCATCATATGGTGGGAGGAGTCATTTGGTGAGTTTTGAGTGAAATCCAATAGCTAGAACTACGGAATACACCAACCACTCCTATACGGAACGAACTGCCTTTGAACCTGAATTGTCCAATTTCTTACCCCTATTGATTTCCGATCGAGCCCACAACTTGGGCATCATCATAATACGGTGGGAGGAGTCATTTGGTGAGTTTTGAGTGAAATCCAATCGCTAGAACTATGTAACACACCAACCACTCCAATTCGGAACGAACTGTCTTCGAACTTGAATTGTCCAATTTCTTACCCCTATTGATTTCCGATCGAGCCCAAAACTTGGGCATCATCATAATATGGTGGGAGGAGTCATTTGGTGAGTTTTGAGTGAAATCCGATTGCTAGAACTACGGAATACACAAACCACTCCTATAAGGAACGAACTGCCTTTAAACCTAAAGTGTCCAATTTCTTACCCCTATTGATTTCCGCTCGAGCCCAAAACTTGGGCATCATCATAACATGGTGGGAGTATTCATTTGGTGAGTTTTGAGTGAAATCCAATTGCTAGAACTACAGAATACACCAACCACTCCTATAAGGAATGAACTGCCTTTGAACCTGAATTGTCCAATTTCTTACCCCTATTGATTTCCGATCGAGCCCAAAACTTGGGCATCATCATAATATGGTGGGAGGAGTCATTTGGTGAGTTTTGAGTGCAATCCAATCGCTATAACTACGGAATACACCAACCACTCCTATAAGGAACGAACTGCCTTCGTACTTGCATTGTCCAATTTCTTACCCCTACGGATTTCGGATCGAGCCCAAAACTTGGGCATCATCATAATATGGTGGGACGAGTCATTTGGTGGGTTTTGAGTGAAATCCAATCGCTACAACCACTCCTATAAGGAACGAACTGCCTTTGAACCTAAAGTGTCCAATTTTTTACCCCTATTGATTTCCGATCGAGCCCAAAACTTGGGCCTCATCATAATATGGTGGGAGGAGTCATTTGGTTAGTTTTGAGGGAAATCCAATCGCTAGAACTACGGAATACACCAACCACTCCTATAAGGAACGAACTGCCTTTGTACCTGAATTGTCCAATTTCTTACCCCTATTGATTTCCGATCGAGCCCAAAACTTGGGCATCATCATAATATGGTGGGAGGAGTCATTTGGTGAGTTTTGAGTGAAATCCAATCGCTAGAACTATGCAATACACCAACCACTCCAATTCGGAACGAACTGTCTTCGAACTTGAATTGTCCATTTTCCTACCCCTACGGATTTCCGATCGAGCCCAAAACTTGGGCATCATCATAATTTGATGGGAGGAGTCATTTGGTGAGTTTTGAGTGAAATCCGATCGCTAGAACTACGGAATACACCAACCACTCCTATAAGGAACGAACTGCCTTTGAACCTGAATTGTCAATTTCTTACCCCTATGGATTTCCGATCGAGCCCAAAACTTGGGCATTATCATAATATGGTGGGAGTAGTCATTCGGTGGGTTTTGAGTGAAATCCAATCGCTAGAACTACGGAATACACCAGCCACTCCTATAAGGAACGAACTGCCTTTGAACATGAATTGTCCAATTTCTTACCCCTATTGATTTCCGATCGAGCCCAAAACTTGGGCTTCATCATAATATGCTGGGAGGAGTCATTTGGAGAGTTTTGAGTGAAATCCAATCGCTAGAACTATGCAATACACCAACCACTCCAATTCGGAACGAACTGTCTTCGAACTTGAATTGTCCAATTTCTTACCCCTATGGATTTCAGATCGAGCCCAAAACTTGGGCATCATCATAATATTGTGGGAGGAGTCATTTGGTGAGTTTTGAGTGAAGTCCGATCGCTAGAACTACGGAATACACCAACCACTCCTATAAGGAACGAACTTCCTTTGAACCTGAATTGTCCAACTTGGGCAACATCATAATATGGTGGGAGGAGTCATTTGATGGGTATTGAGTGAATTCCAATCGCTGGAACTGTGCAATACACCAACCACTCCAATTCGGAACGAACTGCCCTCGAATTTGAATTGTCCAATTTCGTACCCCTATTGATCTCCGATCGAGCCCACAACTCGGGCATCATCATAATATGGTGAGAGGAGTCATTTGGTGAGTTTTGATTGAAATCCAATCCCTAGAACTATGCAATACACCAACCACTCCGATTCGGAACGAACTGCCTTCGAACTTTAATTGTCCAGTTTCTTACCCCTATGGATTTCCGATCGAGCCCAAAACTTTGACATCATCATAATATGGTGGGAGGAGTCATTTGGTGAGTTTTGAGTGAAATCCAATCGCTACAACTATGGAATACATCAACCACACCTATAAGGAACGATCGGCCTTTGAACCTGAATTGTCCAATTTCATACCCCTATTGATTTCCGATCGAGCCCACAACTTGGGCATCATCATAACATGGTGGGAGGAGTCATTTGGTGAGTTTTGAGTGAAATCCAATCGCTAGAACTATGCAATACACCAACCACTCCAATTCGGAACGAACTGCCTTCGAACTTGAATTGTCCAATTTCTTACCCCTTTGGATTTCCGATCGAGCCCAAAACTTGGGCATCATCATAATATGGTGGGAGGAGTCATTTGGTGAGTTTTGAGTGAAATCCAATCGCTACAACTACAGAATACACCAACCACACCTATAAGGAACGAACTGCCTTTGAACCTGAATTGTCCAATTTCTTACCCCTATTGATTTCCGATCAGGCCCAAAAGTTGGGCATCAACATAATATGGTGGGAGTAGTCATTTGGTGAGTTTTGAGTGAAATCCAATCACTAGAACTACGGAATACACCAACCACTCCTATAAGGAACGAACTGCCTTTGAACCGGAATTGTCCAATTTAACCCTATTGATTTCCGATCGAGCCCAAAACTTGGGCATCATCATAATATGGTGGGAGGAGTCATTTGGTGAGTTTTGAGTGAAATCCAATCGCTAGAACTACGGAATGCACCAACCAAACCTATAAGGAACGAACAGCCTTTGAACCTGAATTGTCCAATTTCTTTCCCCTATTGATTTCCGATAGAGCCCAAAAGTTGGGCATCATCATAATATGGTGGGAGGAGTCATTTGGTTAGTTTTGAGGGAAATCCAATCGCTAGAACTACGGAATACACCAACCACTCCTATAAGGAACGAACTGCCTTTGAACCTGAATTGTCCAATTTCTTACCCCTATTGATTTTCAATCGAGCCCAAACCAAGGGCATCAACATAATATGGTGGGAGGAGTCATTTGGTGACTTTTGAGTGAAATCCAATCGCTAGAACTACAGAATACACCAACGACTCCTATAAGGAACGAATTGCCTTTCAACCTGAATTGTCCAATTTCTTACCCCTATGGATTTTCGATCGAGCGAAAACTTGGGCATCATCATAATATGGTGGGAGGAGTCATTTGGTGAGTTTTGACTGAAATCCAATCGCTAGAACTATGCAATACACCAACCACTCAAATTCGGAACGAACTGCCTTCGGACTTGAATTGTCCAATTTCTTACCCCTATGGATATCCGATCGAGCCCAAAACTTGGGCAACAACATAATATGGTGGGAGGAGTCATTTGGTGAGTTTTAAGTGAAATCCAATCGCTAGAACTACGGAATACACCAACCTCTCCTATAAGGAACGAAATGCTTGCGAACCTGAATTGTCCAATTTCTTACCCCTATTGATTTCCGATCGATCCTAAAACTTGGGCATCATCATAATATGGTGGGAGGAGTCATTTACTGAGTTTTGAGTGAAATCGAATCGCTAGAACTACGGAATACACCAACCACTCCTATACGGAACGAACTGCCTTCGAAACTAAATTGTCCAATTTTTTACCCCTATTGATTTCCGATCGAGCTCAAAACTTGGACATCATCATAATATGGTGGAAGGAGTCATTTGGTGAGTTTTGAGTGAAATCCAATCGCTAGAACTACGGAATACACCAACCACTCCTATAAGGAACGAACTGCCTTTGAACCTGAATCGTCCAATTTCTTACCCCTATTGATTTCCGATCGAGCCCAAAAGTTGGGCATCATCATAATATGGTGGGAGGAGTCATTTGGTGAGTTTTGAGTGAAATCCAATCACTAGAACTACGGAATACACCAACCACTCCTATATGGAACGAACTGCCTTTAAACCTGAATTGTCCAATTTCTTACCCCTATTAATTTCCGATCGAACCCAAAACAAGGGCATCATCATAATATGCTGGGAGGAGTCATTTGGTGAGTTTTGAGTGAAAGCCAATCGCTAGAACTATGCAATACACCAACCACTCCAATTCGGAAAGAACTGCATTCGAACTTGAATTGTCCAATTTCTTACCCCTACGGATTTCCGATCGAGCCCAGAACTTGGGAATCATCACAATATGGTGGGGGGAGTCACTTGGTGAGTTTTGAGTAAAATCCAATCGCTAGTACTACGGAATACACCAACCACTCCTGTACGGAACGAACTGCCTTTGAACCTGAATTGTCCAATTTCTTACCCCTATTCATTTCCGATCGTGCGCAAAACTTGGGCATCATCATAATATGGTGGGAGGAGTCGTTTGGTGAGTTTTGAGTGAAATCCATTTGCTAGAACTATGCAATACACCAACAACTCCAATTCGGAACGAACTGCCTTCGAACTTGAATTGTCCAATTTCTTACCCCTATGGATATCCGATCGAGCCCAAAACTTGGGCATCATCATAATATGGTGGGAGGAGTCATTTGGTGAGTTTAAGTGAAATCCAATCGCTAGAACTACGGAATACACCAACCTCTCCTATAAGGAACGAAATGCCTTTGAACCTGAATTGTCCAATCTCCTAACCCTATTGATTTCCGATCGAACCTAAAACTTGGGCATCATCATAATATGGTGGGAGGAGTCATTTAGTGAGTTTTGAGAGAAATCGAATCGCTAGAACTACGGAATACATCAACCACTCCTATACGGAACGAACTGCCTTCGAAACTGAATTGTCCAATTTCTTACCCCTATTGATTTCCGATCGAGCCCAAAACTTGGGCATCATCATAATATGGTGGGAGGAGTCATTTGGTGAGTTTTGAGTGAAATCCAATCGCTAGAACTACGGAAGACACCAACCACTCCTATAAGGAACGAACTTCCTTTGAACCTGAATCGTCCAATTTCTTACCCCTATTGATTTCCGATCGAGCCCAAAAGTTGGGCATCATCATAATATGGTGGGAGGAGTCATGTGGTGAGTTTTGATTGAAATCCAATCTATAGAACTACGGAATACACCAGCCACTGTTATAAGGAACGAACTGCCTATGAACCTGAATTGTCCAATTTCTCACCCCTATTGATTTCCGATCGAGCCCAAAACTTGGGCATCATCATATTATGGTGGGAGGAGTCATTTGGTGAGTTTTGAGTGAAAGCCAATCGCTAGAACTACGGAATACACCAGCCACTCCTATAAGGAACGAACTGCCTTTGAACCTGAATTGTCCAATTTCTTACCCCAATTGATTTCTGATCGAGCCCAAAACTTGGACATCAACATACTATGGTGGGAGGAGTCATTTGGTGAGTTTTGAGTGAAATCCAATCTATAGAACTATGCAATACACCAACCACTCTAATTCAGAACGAACTGCCTTAGAACTTGAATTGTCCAATTTCTTACCCCTATGGATTTCCGATATAGCCCAAAACTTGGGCATCATCATAATATGGTGGGAGGAGTCATTTTGGTGAGTTTTCAGTGAAATCCAATCGCTAGAACTACGGAATACACTAACCACTCCTATAAGGAACGAACTGCCTTTGAACCTGAATTGTCCAATTTCTTACCCCTATTGATTTCCGATCGAGCCCAAAAGTTGGGCATCATCAAAATATGGTGGGAGGAGTCATGTGGTGAGTTTTGACTGAAATCCAATCTATAGAACTACGGAATACACCAGCCACTGCTACAAGGAACGAACTGCCTATGAACCTGAATTGTCCAATTTCTCACCCCTATTGATTTCCGATCGAGCCCAAAACTTGGGCATCATCACATTATGGTGGGAGGAGTCATTTGGTGAGTTTTGAAGGAAAGCCAATCGCTAGAACTACGGAATACACCAGCCACTCCTATAAGGAACGAACTGCCTTTGAACCTGAATTGTCCAATTTCTTACCCCAATTGATTTCTGATCGAGCCCAAAACTTGGACATCATCATACTATGGTGGGAGGAGTCATTTGGTGAGTTTTGAGTGAAATCCAATCGCTAGAACTATGCAATACACCAACCACTCTAATTCGGAACGAACTGCCTTAGAACTTGAATTGTCCAATTTCTTACCCCTATTGATTTCCGATATAGCCCAAAACTTGGGCATCATCATAATATGGTGGAAGGAGTCATTTTGGTGAGTTTTCAGTGAAATCCAATCGCTAGAACTGCGGAATACACCAGCCACTCCAATTCGGAACGAACTGCCCTTGAACATGAATTGTCCACTTTTTGACACCTATGGAGTTTGGATAGAGCCCAGAACTTGGGCATTGTCAAAATATAGTGGTAGGAGTCATTTGGTGAGTTTTGACTGAAATCCAATTGCTAGAACTATGCAATACACCAACGACTCCAATTCGGAACGAACTGCCTTTGAAATTCAATTGTCCAATTTCTTACACTTATGGATTTCCGATCGAGTCCAAAACTTGGGCATCATCATAAAATGGTGGGAGGAGACATTTGGTGAGTTTTGGGTGAAATCCAATCGCTAGAACTATGCAATACACCAACCACTCCAATTCGGAACGAACTGCCTTCCAACTTGAATTGTGCAATTTCTTACACCTATGGACTTCCGATCGAGCCCAAAGTTTGGGCCTCAACATAATATGGTGGGAGGAGTTATTTGGTGAGTTGAAATCCAATCGCTAGAACTACGGAATACACCAACCACTCATATAAGGAACGAACGGCCTTTGAACCTGAATTGTCCAATTTCTTGCCCGTATTGAATTCCGATAGAGCCCAAAACTTGTGCATCATCATAATATGGTGGGAGGAGTCATTTGGTGAGTTTTGAGTGAAATCCAATAGCTAGAACTAAAGAAAACACCAACCACTCCGATAAGGAACGAACTGCCTTTGAACTTGAATTGTCCAATTTCTTACCCCTATTGATTTCCGATCGAGCCCAAAACTTGGGCATGATCATAATATGGAGGGAGGAGTCATTTGGGGCGTTTTGAGTGAAATCCAATCGCTAGAACTACGGAATACACCAACTACTCCTATAAGGAACGAACTGCCTTTGAACCTGAATTGTCCAATTTCTTACCCCTATTGATTTCTGATCGAGCCCAAAACTTGGACATCATCAAAATATGGTGGGAGGGGTCATTTGGTGAGTTTTGAGTGAAATCCAATCACTAGAAGTACGGAATACACCAACCACTCCTATAAGGAACGAACTGCCTACGAAACTAAATTGTCCAATTGTTTACCCCTATTGATTTCCGATCGAGCCCAAAACTTGGGCATCATCATAATATGGTGGAAGGAGTCATTTGGTGAGTTTTGAGTGAAATCCAATCGCTAGAACTTCGGAATACACCAACCACTCCTATAAGGAACGAACTGCCTTCGAACCTGAATCGTCCAATTTCTTACCCCTCTTGGTTTCCGATCGACCCGAAAAGTTGGGCATCATCGTAATATGGTGGGAGGAGTCATTTGGTGAGTTTTGAGTGAAGTCCAATCTATAGAACTACGGAATACACCAGCCACTCCTATAAGGACCGAACTGCCTATGAACCTGAATTGTCCAATTTCTTACCGCAATTGATTTCCGATCGAGCCCAAAACTTGGGCATCATCATACTATGGTGGGAGGAGTCATTTGGTGAGTTTGCAGTGAAATCCAATCGCGAGAACTACGGAATACACCAACCACTCCTGTAAGGAACGAACTGCCTTTGAACCTGAATTGTCCAATTTCTTACCCCAATTGATTTCCGATCGAGCCCAAAACTTGCGAATCATCATAATATGGTGGGAGGAGTCGTTTGGTGAGTTTTGAGTGAAATCTAATCGCTAGAACAATGCAATACACCAACCAGTCCAATTCGGAACGACCTACCTTCGAACATGAATTGTCCAATTTCTTACCCCTATGGATTTCCGATCGAGCACAAAACTTGGGAATCATCATGATATGGTGGGAGGACTCATTTGGTGAGTTTTGAGTGAAATCCAATCGCTAGAACTATGCAATACACCAACCACTCCTATAAGGAACGAACTTCCTTCGAACTTGAATTGTCCAATTTCTTACCCTTATGGATTTCCGATCGAGCCAAAAACTTGGGCATCATCATAATATCGTGGGAGGAGTCATTTGGTGAGTTTTGAGTGAAATCCAATTGCTAGAACTACGGAATACACCAACCACTCCTATAAGGAACGAACTGCCTTTGAACCTGAATTGACTTCTTACCCCTATTGATTTCCGATCGAGCCCAAAACTTGGGCATCATCATGATATGGTGGGAGGAGTCATTTGGTAAGTTTTGAGTGCAATCGAATTGCTAGAACTAAGGAATACACCAGCCACTCCAATAAGGAACGAACTGCCATTGAACCTGAATTGTCCAATTTCTTACCCCTATGGATTTCCAATCGAGCCCAAAACTTGGGAATCATCATAATATGGTGGGAGGAGTTATTTGGTGAGTTTTGAGTGAAATCCAATCGCTAGAACTACGCAATACACCAACCACTCCAATTCGGAACGAACTGCTTTCGAACATGAATTGTCCAATTTCTTACCCCTATGGATTTCCGATCGAGCCCAAAACTTGCGAATCATCATAATATGGTGGGAGGAGTCATTTGGTGAGTTTTGAGGGAAATTCAATCGCTAGAACTATGCAATACACCAACCACTCCAATTCGTAACGAACTGCCATCGAACTTGAATTGTCCAATTTCTTACCCCTATGGATTTCCGGTCGAGCCCAAAACTTGGGAATCATCATAATATGGTGGGAGGAGTCATTTGGTGAGTTTTGAGTGAAATTCAATCGCTAGAACTATGCAATACACTAACCACTCTAATTCGGAACGAATTGCCTTCGAACTTGAATTGTCCAATTTCTTACCCCTATGGATTTCCGCTCGAGCCCAAACTTGGGAATCATCGTAATATGGTGGGAGGAGTCATTTGGTGAGTTTTGAGTGAAATAAGATCGCTAGAACTACGGAATACACCAACCACTCCTATAAGGAACGAACTGCCTTTGAACCTGAATTGTCCAATTTCATACAAATGTTGATTTCCGATCGAGCCCACAACTTGGGCATCAACATAAAATGGTGGGAGGAGTCATTTGGTGAGTTTTGAGTGAAATCCGATCGCTAGAACTACGAAATACACCAACCACTCCTATAAGGAACGAACTGCCTTTGAACCTGAATTGTCCAATTTCTTACCCCTATTGATTTCCGATCGAGCCCAAAACTTGGGCATCATCATAAAATGGTGGGAGGAGTCATTTGGTGAGTTTTGAGTGAAATCCAATCGATAGAACTACGGAATACACCAACCACACCTATAAGGAACGATCTGTCGTTGAACCTGAATTGTCCAATTTCTTACCCCTATGGATTTCCGATCGAGCCCAAAACTTGCGAATCATCATAATATGGTGGGAGGAGTCATTTGGTGCGTTTTGAGTGAAATCCAATCGCTACAACTACGGAATACACCAACCACTCCTATAAGGAACGAACTGCCTTTGAACCTGAATTGTCCAATTTCTTACCCCTATTGATTTCCGATAGAGCCCAAAACTTGGGCATCATCATAATATGGTGGGAGGAGTCATTTGGTGAGTTTTAAGTGAAATCCAATCGCTAGAACTACGGAATACACCAACCTCTCCTATAAGGAACGAAATGCTTTCGAACCTGAATTGTCCAATTTCTTACCCCTATTGATTTCCGATCGAACCTAAAACTTGGGCATCATCATAATATGGTGGGAGGAGTCATTTAGTGAGTTTTTAGTGAAATCGAATCGCTAGAACTATGGAATACACCAACCACTCCTATACGGAACGAACTGCCTTCGAACTAAATTGTCCAATTGTTTACCCCTATTGATTTCCGATCGAGCCCAAAACTTGGGCATCATCATAATATGGTGGGAGGAGTCATTTGGTGAGTTTTGAGTGAAATCCAATCTCTAGAACTACGGAATACACCAACCACTCCTATGAGGAACGAACTGCCTTTGAACCTGAATTGTCCAATTTCATACCGCAATTGATTTCCGATCGAGCCCAAAACTTGGGCATCATCATACTATGGTGGGAGGAGTCATTTGGTGAGTTTTGAGTGAAATCCAATCGCTAGAACTATGCAATACACCAACCACTCCAATTCGTAACGAACTGCCATCGAACTTGAATTGTCCAATTTCTTACCCCTATGGATTTCCGGTCAAGCCCAAAACTTGGGAATCATCATAATATGGTGGGAGGAGTCATTTGGTGAGTTTTGAGTGAAATTCAATCGCTAGAACTATGCAATACACTAACCACTCTAATTCGGAACGAATTGCCTTCGAACTTGAATTGTCCAATTTCTTACCCCTATGGATTTCCGCTCGAGCCCAAACTTGGGAATCATCGTAATATGGTGGGAGGAGTCATTTGGTGAGTTTTGAGTGAAATAAGATCGCTAGAACTACGGAATACACCAACCACTCCTATAAGGAACGAACTGCCTTTGAACCTGAATTGTCCAATTTCATACAAATGTTGGTTTCCGATCGAGCCCACAACTTGGGCATCATCATAATATGGTGGGAGGATTGATTTGGTGAGTTTTGAGTGAAATCCAATCGCTTGAACTACTGAATACACCAACCACTCCTATAAGGAACGAACTGCCTTTGAACCTGAATTGTCCAATTTCTTACCCCTATTGATTTCCGATCGAGCCCAAAACTTGGGCATCATCATAATATGGTGGGAGGAGTCCTTTGGTGAGTTTTGAGTGAAATCCAATCTCTAGAACTACGGAATACATCGACCACTCCTATAAGGAACGAACTGCCTTTGAACCTGAATTGTCCAATTTCTTACCCCTATGGATTTCCGATCGAGCCCAAAACTTGGGCATCATCATAATATGGTGGGAGGAGTCATTTGGTGAGTTTGGAGTGAAATCCAATCGCTAGAACTACGGAATACACCAACCACACCTATAACGAACGAACTGCCTTTGAACCTGAATTGTCCAATTTCATACCCCTATCGATTTCCGATCGAGCCCACAACTTGGGCATCAACATAACATGGTGGGAGGAGTCATTTGGTGAGTTTTGAGTGAAATCCAATCGCTTGAACTACTAAATACACCAACCACTCCTATAAGGAACAAACTGCCTTTGAACCTGAATTGTCCAATTTCATACCCATGTTTATTTCCGATCGAGCCCACAACTTGGGCATCATCATAATATGGTGGGAGTATTGATTTGGTGAGTTTTGAGTGAAATCCAATCTCTTGAACTACTGAATACACCAACCACTCCTATAAGGAACGAACTGCCTTTGAACCTGAATTGTCCAATTTCTTACCCCTATTGATTTCCGATCGAGCCCAAAACCTGGGCATCATCATAATATGGTGGGAGGAGTCATTTGGTGAGTTTGAAGTGAAATCCAATCGCTAGAACTACGGAATACACCAACCACACCTATAACGAACGAACTGCCTTTGAACCTGAATTGTCCAATTTCATACCCCTATCGATTTCCGTTCGAGCCCACAACTTGGGCATCAACATGACATGGTGGGAGGAGTCATTTGGTGAGTTTTGAGTGAAATCCAATCGCTTGAACTACTGAATACACCAGCCACTCCTATAAGGAACTAACTGCCTTTGAACCTGAATTGTCCAATTTCTTACCCCTATTGATTTCCGATCGAGCCCAAAACTTGGGCATCATCATAATATGGTGGGAGGAGTCATTTGGTGAGTTTTGAGTGAAATCCAATCGCTAGAACTATGCAATACACCAACCACTCCAATTCGGAACGAACTGCCTTCGAACTTGAATTGTCCAATTTCTTACCCCTATGGATTTCCGATCGAGCCCAAAACTTGGGCATCACCATAGTATGGTGGGAGGAGTCATTTGGTGAGTTTTGAGTGAAATCCAATCTCTAGAACTACGGAGTACACCAACCACTCCTATGAGGAACGAACTGCCTTTGAACCTGAATTGTCCAATTTCTTACCCCTATTGATTTCAGATCGTTCCCAAAACTTGGCCATCATCATATTATGGTGGGAGGAGTCATTTGGTGAGTTTTGAGTGAAATCCAATCGCTAGAACTACGCAATACACCAACCACTCCAATTCGGAACGAACTGTCTTCGAACTTGAATTGTCCAATTTCTTACCCCTATGGATTTCCGATCGAGCCCAAAACTTGGGCATCATCATAATATGGTGGGAGGAGTCATTTGGAGAGTTTTGAGTGAAATCCAATCGCTAGAACTATGCAATACACCAACCACCCCAATTCGGAACGAACTGTCTTCAAACTTGAATTGTCCAATTTCTTACCCCTATGGATTTCCGATCGAGCCCAAAACTTGGGAATCTTGAGAATATGGTGGGAGGATTCATTTGGTGAGTTTTGAGTGAAATCCAATGGCTGGAACTATGCAATACACCAACCACTGCAATTCGGAACGAACTGTCTTCGAACTTGAATTGTCCAATTTCTTACCCCTATGGATTTCCGATCGAGCCCAAAACTTGGGCATCATCATAATATTGTGGGAGGAGTCATTTGGTGAGTTTTGAGTGAAATCCGATCGCTAGAACTACGGAATACACCAACCACTCCTATAAGGAACGAACTGCCTTTGAACCGGAATTGTCCAATTTCTTACCCCTATTGATTTCCGATCGAGCCCAAAACTTGGGCTTCATCATAATATGGTGGGAGGAGTCATTTGGTGAGTTTTGAGTGAAATCCAATCGCTAGAACTACGGAATACACCAACCACTCCTATTAGGAACGAACTGCCTTTGAACCTGAATTGTCCAATTTCTTACCCCTATTGATTTCAGATCGTTCCCAAAACTTGGCCATCATCATATTATGGTGGTAGGAGTCATTTGGTGAGTTTTGAGTGAAACCCAATCGCTAGAACTATGCAATGCACCAACCACTCCAATTAGGAACGAACTGTCTTCGAACTTGAATTGTCCAATTTCTTACCCCTATGGATTTCCGATCGAGCCCAAAACTTTTGCATCATCATAATATGGTGGGAGGAGTCATTTGGAGAATTTTGAGTGAAATCCAATCGCTAGAACTATGCAATACACCAACCACCCCAATTCGGAACGAACTGTCTTCGAACTTGAATGGTCCAATTTCTTACCCCTATGGATTTCCGATCGAGCCCAAAACTTGGGCATCACCATAGTATGGTGGGAGGAGTCATTTGGTGAGTTTTGAGTGAAATCCAATCTCTAGAACTACGGAATACACCAACCACTCTTATGAGGAACGAACTGCCTTTGAACCTGAATTGTCCAATTTCTTACCCCAATTGATTTCCGATCGAGCCCAAAACTTGGGCATCACCATAGTATGGTGGGAGGAGTCATTTGGTGAGTTTTGAGTGAAATCCAATCTCTAGAACTACGGAATAAACCAACCAATCCTATGAGGAACGAACTGCCTTTGAACATGAATTGTCCAATTTCTTACCCCTATTGATTTCAGATCGTTCCCAAAACTTGGGCATCATCATAATATGGTGGGAGGAGTCATTTGGTGAGTTTTGAGTGAAATCCAATCGCTGGAACTACGGAATACACTAGCCACTCCTATAAGGAACGAACTGCCTTTGAACATGAATTGTCCAATTTCTTACCCCTATTGATTTCCGATCGAGCCCAAAACTTGGGCATCATCATAATATGGTGGGAGGAGTCATTTGGAGAGTTTTGAGTGAAATCCAATCGCCAGAACTGTGCAATATACCAACCACTCCAATTCGGAACGAACTGTCTTCGAACTTGAATTGTCAAATTTCTTTCCCCTATGGATTTCCGATCGAGCCCAAAACTTGGGCATCGTCATAATATTGTGGGAGGAGTCATTTGGTGAGTTTTGAGTGAATTCCGATCGCTAGAACTACGGAATACACCAACCACTCCCATAAGGAACGAACTTCCTTTGAACCTGAATTGTCCAATTTCTTACCCCTATTGATTTCCGATCGAGCCCAAAACTTGGGCATCATCATAATATGGTGGGAGGAGTCATTTGGTGAGTTTTGAGTGAAATCCAATCGCTAGAACTATGCAATACACCAACCACTCCAATTCGGAACGAACTGTCTTCGAACTTGAATTGTCCAACTTCTTACCCCTATGGATTTCCGATCGAGCCCAAAACTTGGGAATCTTGATAATATGGTGGGAGGAGTCATTTGGTGAGTTTTGAGTGAAATCCAATGGCTGGAACTATGCAATACACCAACCACTGCAATTCGGAACGAACTGTCTTCGAACTTGAATTGTCCAATTTCTTACCCCTATGGATTTCCGATCGAGCCCAAAACTTGGGCATCATCATAATATTGTGGGAGGAGTCATTTGGTGAGTTTTGAGTGAAATCCGATCGCTAGAACTACGGAATACACCAACCACTCCTATAAGGAACGAACTGCCTTTGAACATGAATTGTCCAATTTCTTACCCCTATTGATTTCCGATCGAGCCCAAAACTTGGGCTTCATCATAATATGGTGGGAGGAGTCATTTGGAGAGTTTTGAGTGAAATCCAATCGCCAGAACTATGCAATACACCAACCACTCCAATTCGGAACGAACTGTCTTCGAGCTTGAATTGTCCAATTTCTTTCCCCTATGGATTTCCGATCGAGACCAAAACTTGGGCATCGTCATAATATTGTGGGAGGAGTCATTTGGTGAGTTTTGAGTGAAATCCGATCGCTAGAACTATGGAATACACCAACCACTCCTATAAGGAACGAACTGCCTCTGAACCTGAATTGTCCAATTTCTTACCCCTATTGATTTCCGATCGAGCCCAAAACTTGGTCATCACCATAGTATGATGGGAGGAGTCATTTGGTTAGTTTTGAGTGAAATCCAATCTCTAGAACTACGGAATACACCAACCACTCCTGTGAGGAACGAACTGCCTTTGAACCTGAATTGTCCAATTTCTTACCCCTATTGATTTCAGATCGTTCCTAAAACTTGGGCATCATCATAATATTGTGGGAGGAGTCATTTGGTGAGTTTTGAGTGAAATCCAATAGCTAGAACTACAGAATACACCAACCACACCTATAAGGAACGAACTGTCTTTGAACCTGAATTGTCCAATTTCTTACCCCTATTGATTTCCGATCAAGCCCAAAACTTGGGCATCATCATAATATGGAGGGAGGAGTCATTTGTTTAGTTTTGAGTGAAATCCGATCGCTAGAACTACGGAATACACCAACCACTCCTATAAGGAAAGAACTGCCTTTGAACCTGAATTGTCCAATTTCTTACCCCTATTGATTTCCGATCGAGCCCAAAACTTGGGCATCATCGTATAATGGTGGGAGGAGTCATTTGGTGTGTTTTGACTGAAATCCAATCGCTAGAACTATGCAATACACCAACCACTCCAATTCGGAACGAACTGCCTACGAACTTGAATTGTTCAATTTCTTACCTCTATGGATTTCCGATCGAGCCCAAAACTTGGGCATTATCATAATGTGGTGGGAGGAGTCATTTGCTGAGTTTTGAGTGAAATCCAATCGCTAGAACTACGGAATACACCAACCACTCCCATAGGGAACGAACTGCCTTTGAACCTGAATTGTCCAATTTCTCACCCCTATTGATTTCCGATCGAGCCCAAAACTTGGCCATCATCATAATATGGTGGGAGGAGTCATTTGGTGGGTTTTGAGTGAAATCCAATAGCTAGAACTACGGAATACCCCAGCCACTCCAATAAGGAACGAACTGCCTTTGAACCTGAATTGTCCAATTTCTTACCCCAATTGATTTCCGATCGAACCCAAAAGTTGGGCATCAACATAATATGGTGGGAGGAGTCATTTGGTGAGTTTTGAGTGAAATCCAATCGCTAGAACTACGGAATGCACCAACCACTCCTATAAGGAACGAACTGCCTTTGAACCTGAATTGTCCAATATCTTACCCCTATTGATTTCCGATCGAGCCCAAAACTTGGGCATCATCATAATATGGTGGGAGGAGTCATTTGGTGAGTTTTGAGTGAAATCCAATCTCTAGAACTACGGAATACACCAACCACTCTAATTCGGAACGAACTGCCTACGAACTTGAATTGTCCAATTTCATACCCCTATGGATTTCCGCTCGAGCCCAAAACTTGGGCATCATTATAATATGGTGGGACGAGTCATTTGGTGAGTTTTGAGTGAAATCCAATCGCTAGAACTATGCAATACACTAACCACTCCAATTCGGAACGAACTGCCTACGAACTTGAATTGTCCAATTTCTTACCCCTATTGATTTCCAATTGAGCCCAAAACTTGGGCATCATCATAATATGGTGGGAGGAGTCACTTGGAGAGTTTTGAGTGAAATCCAATTGCTAGAACTACGGAATACACCAACCACTCCAATAAGGAACGAACAGCCTTTGAACTTGAATTGTCCAATTTCTTACCCCTATTGATTTCCGATCCAGCCCAAAACTTGGGCATCATCATAATATGGTGGGAGGAGTCATTTGGTGAGTTTTGAGTGAAATCCAATCGCTAGAACTATGCAATACACCAACCACTCCAATTCGGAACGAACTGCCTTCGAACTTGAATTGTCCAATTTCTTACCCCTATGGATTTCCTATCGAGCCCAAAACTTTGGCATCATCAAAATATGGTGGGAGGAGTCATTTGGTGAGTTTTGAGTGAAATCCAATCGCTAGAAATACGGAATACACCAACCACACCTATAAGGAACGAACTGTCTTTGAACCTGAATTGTCCAATTTCTTACCCCTATTGATTTCCGATCAAGCCCAAAACTTGGGCCTCATCATAATATGGTGGGAGGAGTCATTTGGTAAGTTTTGAGTGAAATCCAATCGCTAGAACTACGGAATACACCAACCACTCCTATAAGGAACGAACAGCCTTTAAACTTGAATTGTCCAATTTCTTACCCCTATTGATTTCCGATCGAGCCCAAAACTTGGGCATCATCATAATATGGTGGAGGAGTCATTTGGTGAGTTTTGAGTGAAATCCAATCGCTAGAACTACGGAATACACCAACCACTCCTATAAGGAACGAACTTTCTTTGAACCTGAATTGTCCAATTTCTCACCCCTATTGATTTCCGATCGAGCCCAAAACTTGGCCATCATCATAATATTGTGGGAATAGTCATTTGGTGGGTTTTGAGTGAAATCCAATAGCTAGAACTACGGAATACACCAGCCACTCCTATAAGGAACGAACTGCCTTTGAACCTGAATTGTCCAATTTCTTACCCCTATTGATTTCTTATCGAGCCCAAAACTTGGGCATCATCATAATATGGTGGGAGGAGTCATTTGGTGTGTTTTGGGAGAAATCCAATTGCTAGAACTATGCAATACATAAACCACTCCAATTCGGAATGAACAGTCTTCGAACTTGAATTTTCCAATTTCTGACCCCATTTGACTTCCGATCGTGCCCAAAACTTGGGCATCATCAGAATATGCTGGGAGGAGTCAGTTGGTGATTTTTGAGTGCAATCCAATCGCCAGAACTACGGAATACACCAACCACTCCTATAAGGAACGAACTGCCTTTGAACCTGAGTTGTCCAATTTCTTACCCCTATTGATTTCCGATCGAGCCCAAAACCTGGGAATCATCATAATATGATGGGAGGAGTCATTTGGTGAGTTTTGAGTGAAATCCAATTGCTAGAACTACGGAATACCCCAACCACTCCAATAAGGAACGAACTGCCTTTGAACCTGAATTGTCCAATTTCTTACCCCTATTGATTTCCGATCGAGCCCAAAACTTGGGCATCATCATAATATTGTGGGAGGAGTCATTTGGTGAGTTTTGAGTGAAATCCGATCGCTAGAACTACGGAATACACCAACCACTCCTATAAGGAACGAACTGCATTTGAAACTGAATTGTCCAATTTCTTACCCCTATTGATTTCCGATCGAGCCCAAAACTTGGGCATCATCATAATATGGTGGGAGGAGTCACTTGGTGAGTTTTGAGTGAAATCCAATCGCTAGAACTACGGAATACGCCAACCACACCTATAAGGAACAAACTGCCTTTGAATCGGAAATGTCCAATTTCTTACCCCTATTGATTTCCGATCGAGCCCAAAACTGGCTCATCATCATAATATGGTGGGAGGAGTCATTTGGTGAGTTTTGAGTGAAATCCAATCGCTATAACTACGGAATACACCAACCACTCCTATAAGGAATAAACTGCCTTTGAACCTGAATTGTCCAATTTCATACCCCTACTGATTTCCGATCGAGCCCACAAGTTGGGCATCGTCATAATATGGTGAAAGGAGTCATTTCGTGAGTTTTGAGTGAAATCCAATCGCTAGAACTACGGAATACACCAACCACTCCTATAAGGATCGGACTGCCTTTGAACCTGAATTGTCCAATTTCTTACCCCTATTGATTTCCGATCGTGCCCAAAACTTGGGCATCATCATAATATGGTGGGAGGAGTCATTTGGTGTATTTTGAGTGAAATCCAATCGCTAGAAGCACGGAATACACCAACCAC
This sequence comes from Prunus yedoensis, assembly GCA_005406145.1. Taxonomy (NCBI): domain Eukaryota; kingdom Viridiplantae; phylum Streptophyta; class Magnoliopsida; order Rosales; family Rosaceae; genus Prunus; species Prunus yedoensis. Next base: position 93,761 of record BJCG01002419.1, on the reverse strand, counting down.
TCCTATAAGGAACGAACTGCCTTTGAACCTGAATTGTCTAATTTCTTACCCCTATTGATTTCCGATCGAGCCCAAAACTTGGGCATCATCATAACATGGTGGGAGGAGTCATTTGGAGAGTTTTGAGTGAAATCCAATCTATAGAACTATGCAATACACCAACCACTCCAATTCGGAACGAACTGCCTTCAAACTTGGATTGTCCAATTTCAAACCCCTATGGATTTCCGATCGAGCCCAAAACTTGGGAATCATCATAATATGATGGGAGGAGTCATTTGGTGAGTTTTGAGTGAAATCCAATCGCAAGAACTACAGAATACACCAGCCACTCCTATAAGGAACGAACTGCCTTTGAACCTGAATTGTCCAATTTCTTACCCCTATTGATTTCCGATCGAGCCCAAAAGTTGGGCATCGCCAAAATATGGTGGGAGGAGTCATTTGGTGAGTTTTGAGTGAAATCCAATCGCTAGAACTACGAAATACACCAACCACTTCTATAAGGAACGAACTGCCTTTGAACCTGAATTGTCCAATTTCTTACCCCTATTGATTTCCGATCGAGCCCAAAACTTGGGCATCATCATAATATGGTGGGAGGAGTCATTTGGTGAGTTTTGAGTGAAATCCAACCACTAGAACTACGGAATACACCAACCACTCCTATAAGGAACGAATTGCCTTTGAACCTGAATTGTCCAAATTCTTACCCCTATTGATTCCCGATCCTGCCCAAAACTTGGGCATCATCATAATATGGTGGGAGGAGTCATTTGGTGAGTTTTGAGTGAAATCCAATCGCTAGAACTACGGAATACACCAACCACTCCTATAAGGAACGAACTGCCTTCGAACCTGAATTGTCCAATTTCTTACCCTTATTGGTTTCCGATCGAGCCCAAAACTAGGGCAACATCATAATATGGTGGGAGGAGTCATTTGGTGTGTTTTGGGGGAAATCCAATTGCAAGAACTATGCAATACCTAAACCACTCCAATTCGGTACGAACTGTCTTCGAACTTGAATTGTCCAATTTCTTACCCCATTGGACTTCCGATCGTGCCCAAAACTTGGGCATCATCATAATATGCAGGGAGGAGTCAGGTGGTGAGTTTTGAGTGAAATCCAATCGCCAAAACTACGGAATACACCAACCACTCCTACAAGGAACGAACTGCCTTTGAAACTGAATTGTCCAATTTCTTACCCCTATTGATTTCCGATCGAGCCCTAAACTTGGGAATCATCATAATATGGTGGGAGGAGTCATTTGGTGAGTTTTGAGTGAAATCCAATCGCTAGAACTACGGAATACACCAACCACTCCTATAAGGAACGAACTGCCTTTGAACCTGAATGTTCAATTTCTTACCCCTATGGATTTCCGATCGAGCCCAAAACTTGGGCATTATCATAATATGGTTGGAGGAGTCATTTGGTGAGTTTTGAGTGAAATCTACTCGCTAGAACTACGGAATACACCAACCACTCCTATAAGGAACGAACTGCCTTTGAACCAGAATTGTCCAATTTCTTACCCCTATTGATTTCCGATCGAGCCCAAAAGTTGGGCATCAACATAATATGGTGGGAGGAGTCATTTGGTGAGTTTTTAGTGAAATCCAATCGCTTGAACTAAGGAATGCACCAACCACTCCTATAAGGAACGAACTGCCTTTGAACCTGAATTGTCCAATTTCTTACCCCTATTGATTTCCGATCAAGCCCAAAACTTGGGCATCATCAAAATATGGTGGGAGGAGTCATTTGGTGAGTTTTGAGTGAAATCCAATCCCCAGAACTATGCAATACACTAACCACTCCAATTCGGAACGAACTACCTACGAACTTGAATTTTCCAATTTCTTACGCCTATGGATTTCCGATCGAGCCCAAAACTTGGGCATTATCATAATATGGTTGGAGGAGTCATTTGGTGAGTTTTGAGTGAAATCCAATCGCTAGAACTACGGAATACATCAACCACTCCTATAAGGAACGAACTGCCTTTGAACCTGAATTGTCCAATTTCTTACCCCTATTGATTTCCGATCGAGCCCAAAACTTGGGCATCATCATAATATGGTGGGAGGAGTCATTCGGTGAGTTTTGAGTGAAATCCAATCGCTAGAACTATGTAATACACCAACCACTCCAATTTGGAACGAACTGCCTTCGAACTTGAATTGTCCAATTTCTTACCCCTATTGATTTCCAATCGAGCCCAAAACTTGGGCATCATCATAATATGGTGGGAGGAGTCATTTGGTGAGTTTTGAGTGAAATCCAATCGCTAGAACTACGGAATACACCAACCACTCCTATAAGGAACGAACTGCCTTCGAACCTGAATTGTCCAATTTCTTACCCTTATTGATTTCCGATCGAGCCCAAAACTAGGGCAACATCATAATATGGTGGGAGGAGTCATGTGGTGTGTTTTGGGGGAAATCCAATTGCAAGAACTATGCAATATATAAACCACTCCAATTCGGTACGAACTGTCTTCGAACTTGAATTGTCCAATTTCTTACCCCATTCGACTTCCGATCGTGCCCAAAACTTGGGCATCATCATAATATGCAGGGAGGAGTCAGGTGGTGAGTTTTGAGTGAAATCCAATCGCCAGAACTACGGAATACACCAACCACTCCTATAAGGAACGAACTGCCTTTGAACCTGAATTGTCCAATTTCTTACCCCTATGGATTTCCGATCGAGCCCAAAACTTGGGCATTACCATAATATGGTTGGAGGAGTCATTTGGTGAGTTTTGAGTGAAATCTACTCGCTAGAACTACGGAATACACCAACCACTCCTATAAGGAACGAACTGCCTTTGAACCTGAATTGTCCAATTTCTTACCCCTATTGATTTCCGATCGAGCCCAAAACTTGGGCATCAACATAATATGGTGGGAGGAGTCATTTGGTGAGTTTTGAGTAAATCCAATCGCTAGAACTACGGAATACACCAACCACTCCTATAAGGAACGAACTGCCCTCGAACCTGAGTTGTCCAATTTCTCACCCCTATTGATTTCCGATTGAGCCCAAAACTTGGCCATCATCATAATATGGTGGGAGGAGTCGTTTGGTGTGTTTTGGGGGAAATCCAATTGCAAGAACTATGCAATACATAAACCACTCCAATTCGGAACGAACTGTCTTCGAACTTGAATTGTCCAATTTCTTACCCCATTGGACTTCCGATCGTGCCCAAAACTTGGGCATCATCATAATATGGTGGGAGGAGTGATTTGGTGAGTTTTGAGTGAAATCCAATCGCTAGAACTATGTAATACACCAACCACTCCAATTTGGAACGAACTGCCTTCGAACTTGAATTGTCCAATTTCTTTCTCCTATTGATTTCCGATCGAGCCCAAAACTTGGGCATCATCAAAATATGGTGGGAGGAGTCATTTGGTGAGTTTTGAGTGAAATCCAATTGCCAGAACTATGCAATACACTAACAACTCCAATTCGGAACGAACTACCTACGAACTTGAATTGTCCAATTTCTTACCCCTATGGATTTCCGATCGAGCCCAAAACTTGGGCATTATAATAATATGGTTGGAGGAGTCATTTGGTGAGTTTTGAGTGAAATCCACTCGCTAGAACTACGGAATACACCAACCACTCCTATAGGGAACGAACTGCCTTTGAACCTGAATTGTCCAATTTCTTACCCCTATTGATTTCCGATCGAGCCCAAAACATGGGCATCATCGTAATATGGTGGGAGGAATCATTTGGGGAGTTTTGAGTGAAATCCAAACACTAGAACTACGGAATACACCAACCACTCCTATAAGGAACGAACAGCCTTTGAACCTGAATTGTCCATTTTCTTACCCCTATTGTTTTCCGATCGAGCCCAAAACTTGGGCATCAACATAGTATGGTGGGAGGAGTCATTTGGTAACTTTTGAGTGAAATCCAATCGCTAGAACTACGGAATACACCAACCACTCCTATAAGGAACGAACAGCCTTTGAACCTGAATTGTCCAATTTCTTACCCCTATTGACTTCCGATCGAGCCCACAACTTGGGCATCACCATAATATGGTGGGAGGACTCATTTGGAGAGTTTCGAGTGAAATCCAATCGCAAGAACTATGCAATACACCAAGCACTCCAATTCGGAACGAACTGCCTTCGAACTTGAACTGTCCAATTTCTTACCCCTATCCATTTCCGATCTGGCCCAAAACATTGGCATCATCATAATATGGTGGGAGGAGTCATTTGGTGAGTTTTGAGTGAAATCCAATTGCTAGAACTACGGAATACACCAACCACTCCTATAAGGAACGAACAGCCTTTGAACCTGAATTGTCCATTTTCTTACCCCTATTGTTTTCCGATCGTGCCCAAAACTTGGGCACCATCATAGTATGGTGGGAGGAGTCATTTGGTAACTTTTGAGTGAAATCCAATCGCTAGAACTACGGAATACACCAACCACTACTATAAGGAATGAACAGCCTTTGAACTTGAATTGTCCAATTTCTTACCCCTATTGATTTCCGATCGAGCCCAAAACTTGGGCATCATCATAATATGGTGGGAGAAGTCATTAGGTAAGTTTTGAGTGAAATCCAATCGCTAGAACTACGGAATACACCAACCACTCCTATAAGGAACGAACAGCCTTTGAACTTGAATTGTCCAATTTCTTACCCCTATTGATTTCCGATCGAGCCCAAAACTTGGGCATCATCATAATATGGTGGGAGGAGTCATTTGGTGAGTTTTGAGTGAAATCCAATCGCTAGAACTATGCAATACACCAACCACTCCAATTCGGAACGAACTATCTTCGAACTTTAATTGTCCAATTTCTTACCCCTATGGAATTCCGATCGAGCCCAAAACTTGGGCATCATCATAATATGGGGGAGGAGTCATTTGGTGAGTTTTGATTTAAATCCTATCGCTAGAACTACGGAATACACCAACCACCCCTATAAGGAACGAACTGCCTTTGAACCTGAATTGTCCAATATCTTACCCCTTTTGATTTCCGATCGAGCCCAAAACTTGGGCATCATCATAATATGGTGGGAGGAGTCATTTGGTGAGTTTTGAGTGAAATCCATTCGCTAGAACTACGGAATACACCAACCACTCCTATAAGGAACGAACTGCCTTTGAACCTGAATTGTCCAATTTCTTACCCCTATTGATTTCCGATCGAGCCGAAAACTTGGGCATCATCATAATATGGTGGGAGGAGTCATTTGGTGAGTTTTGAGTGAAATCCAATTGCCAGAACTATGCAATACACTAACAACTCCAATTCGGAACGAACTACCTACGAACTTGAATTGTCCAATTTCTTACCCCTATGGATTTCCGATAGAGCCCAAAACTTGGGCATTATAATAATATGGTTGGAGGAGTCATTTGGTGAGTTTTGAGTGAAATCCACTCGCTAGAACTACGGAATACACCAACCACTCCTATAGGGAACGAACTGCCTTTGAACCTGAATTGTCCAATTTCTTACCCCTATTGATTTCCGATCGAGCCCAAAACTTGGGCATCATCATAATATGGTGGGAGGAATCATTTGGGGAGTTTTGAGTGAAATCCAATCACTAGAACTACGGAATACACCAACCACTCCTATAAGGAACGAACAGCCTTTGAACCTGAATTGTCCATTTTCTTACCCCTATTGTTTTCCGATCGAGCCCAAAACGTGGGCATCATCATAGTATGGTGGGAGGAGTCATTTGGTAACTTTTGAGTGAAATCCAATCGCTAGAACTACGGAATACACCAACCACTCCTATAAGGAACGAACAGCCTTTGAACCTGAATTGTCCAATTTCTTACCCCTATTGACTTCCGATCGAGCCCACAACTTGGGCATCATCATAATATGGTGGGAGGACTCATTTGGTGAGTTTCGAGTGAAATCCAATCGCAAGAAACTATGCAATACACCATGCACTCCAATTCGGAACGAACTGCCTTCGAACTTGAACTGTCCAATTTCTTACCCCTATCCATTTCCGATCGGGCCCAAAACATTGGCATCATCATAATATGGTGGGAGGAGTCATTTGGTGAGTTTTGAGTGAAATCCAACCACTAGAACTACGGAATACACCAACCACTCCTAGAAGGAACGAACTGCCTTTGAACCTGAATTGTCCAAATTCTTACCCCTATTGATTTCCGATCGAGACCAAAACTTGGGCATCATCACAATCTGGTGAGAGGAGTTATTTGGAGAGTTTGGAGTGAAATCCAATCGCTAGAACTATTCAATACACCAACCACTCCTATAAGGAACGAACTGCCTTTGAACCTGAATTTTCCAATTTCTTACCCCTATTGATTTCCGATCGAGCCCAAAACTTGGGCATCATCATAATATGGTGGGAGGAGTCATTTGGTGAGTTTTGAGTGAAATCCAATCCCTAGAACTACGGAATACACCAACGACTCCTATATGGAACGAACATCCTTTGAACCTGAATTGTCCATTTTCTTACCCCTATTGTTTTCCGATCGAGCCCAAAACTTGGGCACCATCATAGTATGGTGGGAGGAGTCATTTGGTAACTTTTGAGTGAAATCCAATCGCTAGAACTACGGAATACACCAACCACTACTATAAGGAACGAACAGCCTTTGAACTTGAATTGTCCAATTTCTTACCCATATTAATTTCCGATCGAGCCCAAAACTTGGGCATCATCATAATATGGTGGGAGGAGTCATTTGGTGAGTTTTGAGTGAAATCCAATCGCTGGAACTACGGAATACACCAACCACTCCTATAAGGAACGAACTGCCTTTGAACCTGAATTGTCCAATTTCTTACCCCTATTGATTTCCGATCGAGCCCAAAACTTGGGCATCATCATAATATGGTGGGAGGAGTCATTTGGTGAGTTTTGAGTGAAATCCAACCACTAGAACTACGGAATACACCAACCACTCCTAGAAGGAACGAACTGCCTTTGAACCTGAATTGTCCAAATTCTTACTCCTATTGATTTCCGATCCTGCCCAAAACTTGGGCATCATCATAATATGGTGGGAGGAGTCATTTGGTGAGTTTTGAGTGAAATCCAATCGCTAGAACTAAGGAATGCACCAACCACTCCTATAAGGAACGAACTGCCTTTGAACCTGAATTGTCCAATTTCTTACCCCTATTGATTTCCGATCGAGCCCTAAACTTGGGACTCATCATAATATGGTGGGAGGAGTCATTTGGTGAGTTTTGAGTGAAATCCAATCGCTAGAACTACGGAATACATCAACCACTCCTATAAGGAACGAACTGCCTTTGAACCTGAATTGTCCAATATCTTACCCCTATTGATTTCCGATCGAGCCCAAAACTTGGGCATCATCATAATATGGTGGGAGGAGTCATTTGGTGAGTTTTGAGTGAAATCCATTCGCTAGAACTACGGAATACACCAACCACTCCTATAAGGAACGAACTGCCTTTGAACCTGAATTGTCCAATTTCTTACCCCTATTGATTTCCGATCGAGCCGAAAACTTGGGCATCATCATAATATGGTGGGAGGAGTCATTTGGTGAGTTTTGAGTGAAATCCAATCGCCAGAACTATGCAATACACTAACCATTCCAATTCGGAACGAACTACCTACGAACTTGAATTGTCCAATTTCTTATCCCTATGGATTTCCGATCGAGCCCAAAACTTGGGCATTATCATAATATGGTTGGAGAAGTCACTTGGTGAGTTTTGAGTGAAATCCAATCACTAGAACTACGGAATACACCAACCACTGCTATAAGGAACGAACTGCCTTTCAACCTGAATTGTCCAATTTCTCACCCCAATTGATTTCCGATCCAGCCCAAAACTTGGCCATCATCACAATATGGTGGGAGGAGTCATTTGGTGGGTTTTGAGTGAAATCCAATAGCTAGAACTACGGAATACACCAACCACTCCTACAAGGAACGAACAGCCTTTCAACCTGAATTGTCCATTTTCTTACCACTGCTATAAGGAACGAACTGCCTTTCAACCTGAATTGTCCAATTTCTCACCCCAATTGATTTCCGATCCAGCCCAAAACTTGGTCATCATCATAGTATGGTGGGAGGAGTCATTTGGTAACTTTTGAGTGAAATCCAATTGCTAGAACTACGGAATACACCAACCACTACTATAAGGAACGAACAGCCTTTGAACTTGACTTGTCCAATTTCTTACCCCTATTGATTTCCGATCGAGCCCAAAACTTGGGCATCATCATAATATGGTGGGAGGAGTCATTTGGTGAGTTTTGAGTGAAATCCAATCGCTGGAACTACGGAATACACCAGCCACTCCCATAAGGAACGAACTGCCTTTGAATCTGAATTGTCCAATTTCTTGACGATATTGATTTCCGATCGAGCCCAAAACTTGGGCATCATCATAATGTGGTGGGAGGAGTCATTTGGAGAGTTTTGAGTGAAATCCAATCGCTAGAACTACGGAATACACCAAGCACTCCTATATGGAACGAACTGCCTTCGAACATGAATTGTCCAATTTCTTGAGCATATAGATTTCCGATCGAGCCCAAAACTTGGGCATCATCATAATGTGGTTGGAGGAGTCATTTGGTGAGTTTTCAGTAAAATCCAATCGCTAGAACAAGAGAATACACCAACCACTCCTGTAAGGAACGAATTGCCTTTGAACCTGAATTGTCCAATTTCATGCACCTATTGACTTCCGATCGAGCCCAAAACTTGGGCATCATTATAATATGGTGGGAGGAGTCATTTGGTGAGTTTTGAGTGAAATCAAATCGCTAGAACTACGGAATACACCAGCCACTCCTATAAGGAAGGAACGAACTGCCTTTGAACTTGAATTGTCCAATTTCTTACCCCTATTGATTTCCGATCGAGCCCAAACATGGGCATCATGATAATATGGTGGGAGGAGTCATTTAGTGAGTTTTGAGCGAAATCCAATCGCTAGTACTACGGAATACACCAACCGCTCCTATGAGGAGCGAACTGCCTTTGAACCTGAATTCTCCAATTTCTTACCCCTATTGATTTCCGATCGAGCCCAAAACTTGGGCATCATCATAATATGGTGGGAGGAGTCATTTGGTGAGTTTTGAGTGAATTCCAATCTTTAGAACTATGGAATACACCAACCGCTCCTATAAGGAACGAACTGCCTTTGAACCTGAATTGTCCAATTTCTTACCCCTATTGATTTCCGATCGAGCCCAAAACTTGGGCATCATCATAATATGGTGGGAGGAGTCATTTGGTGAGTTTTGAGTGAAATCCAATCGCTAGAACTATGCAATACACCAACCACTCCAATTCGGAACGAACTTCCTTCGAACTTGAATTGTCCAATTTCTTACCCCTATGGATTTCCGATCGAGCCCAAAACTTGGGCATCATCATAATATGGTGGGAGGAGTCATTTGGTGAGTTTTGAGTGAAATCCAATCGCTAGAACTACGGAATACACCAACCACTCCTATAAGGAACGAACTTCCAAAGAACATGAATTGTCCAATTTCTTACCCCTATTGATTTCCGATCGAGCCCAAAACTTGGGCATCATCATAGTATGGTGGGAGGAGTCAATTGGGGAGTTTTGAGTGAAATCCAATGGCTAGAACTACTGAATACACCTACCACTCTTGTAAGGAATGAACTGCCTTTGAACCTGAATTATCCAATTTCTTACCCCTATTGATTTCCGATCAAGCCCAACACTTGGGCATCATCATAATGTGGTGGCAGGAGTCATTTGGTGAGTTTTGAGTGAAATCCAATAGCTAGAACTATGCAATACACCAACCACTCCAATTCGGAACGAACTGTCTTCGAACTTGAATTGTCCAATTTCTTACCCCTATGGATTTCCGATCGAGCCCAAAACTTGGGCATCATCATAATATGGCGGGAGGAGTCATTTGGTGAGTTTTTTGTGAAGTCCGACCGCTACAACTACGGAATACAACAACCACTCCTATAAGGAACGAACTGCCTTTGAACTTGAATTGTCCAATTTCTTACCCATATTGATTTCCGATCGAGCCCAAAACTTGGGAATCATCATAATATGATGGGAGGAGTCATTTGGTGAGTTTTGAGTGAAATCCAATAGCTAGAACTATGCAATACACCAACCACTCCAATTCGGAACGAACTGTCTTCGAACTTGAATTGTCCAATTTCTTACCCCTATGGATTTCCGATCGAGCCCAAAACTTTTGCATCATCATAATATGGTGGGAGGAGTCATTTGGTGAGTTTTGAGTGAAATCCAATCGCTAGAACTACGGAATACACCAACCACTCCTATAAGGAACGAACTGCCTTTGAACCTGAATTGTCCAATTTCTTACCCCTATTGATTTCCGATCGAGCCCAAAACTTGGGCATCATCATAATATGGTGGGAGGAGTCATTTGGAGAGTTTTGAGTGAAATCCAATCGCTAGAACTATGCAATACACCAACCACTCCAATTCGGAACGAACTGTCTTCGAACTTGAATTGTCCAATTTCTTTCCCCTATGGATTTCCGATCGAGCCCAAAACTTTTGCATCATCATAATATGGTGGGAGGAGTCATTTGGTGAGTTTTGAGTGAAATCCAATCGCTAGAACTACGGAATACACCAACCACTCCTATAAGGAACGAACTGCCTTTGAACCTGAATTGTCCAATTTCTTACCCCTATTGATTTCCGATCGAGCCCAAAACTTGGGCATCATCATAATATGGTGGGAGGAGTCATTTGGAGAGTTTTGAGTGAAATCCAATCGCTAGAACTATGCAATACACCAACCACTCCAATTCGGAACGAACTGTCTTCGAACTTGAATTGTCCAATTTCTTACCCCTATGGATTTCCGATCGAGCCCAAAACTTTTGCATCATCATAATATGGTGGGAGGAGTCATTTGGTGAGTTTTGAGTGAAATCCAATCGCTAGAACTACGGAATACACCAAAGACTCCTATAAGGAACGAACAGCCTTTGAACCTGTATTGTCCAATTTCTTACCCCTATGGATTTCCGATCGTTCCCAAAACTTGGCCATCATCATATAATGGTGGGAGGAGTCATTTGGTGAGTTTTGAGTGAAATCCAATCTCTAGAACTACGGAATACACCAACCACTCCTAGGAGGAACGAACTGCCTTTGAACCTGAATTGTCCAATTTCTTACCCCAGTTGATTTCCGATCGAGCCCAAAACTTGGGCATCACCATAGTATTGTGGGAGGATTCATTTGGTGAGTTTTGAGTGAAATCCAATCTCTAGAACTACGGAATACACCAACAACTCCTATGAGGAATGAACTGCCTTTGAACCTGAATTGTCCAATTTCTTACCCCTATTGATTTCAGATCGTTCCCAAAACTTGGGCATCATCATAATATGGTGGGAGTAGTCATTTGGAGAGTTTTGAGTGAAATCCAATCGCTAGAACTATGCAATACACCAACCACTCCAATTCGGAACGAACTGTCTTCGAACTTGAATTGTCCAATTTCTTACCCCTATGGATTTCCGATCGAGCCCAAAACTTGGGCATCATCATAATATGGTGGGAGGAGTCATTTGGTGAGTTTTGAGTGAAATCCAATCGCTAGAACTATGCAATACACCAACCACTCCAATTCGGAACGAACTGCCTTCGAACTTGAATTGTCCAATTTCTTACCCCTATAGATTTCCGATCGAGCCCAAAACTTGGGCATCATCATAATATGGTGGGAGGAGTCATTTGGTGAGTTTTGAGTGAAATCCAATCGCTAGAACTACGGAATACACCAACCACTCCTATAAGGAACGAACTTCCAAAGAACATGAATTGTCCAATTTCTTACCCCTATTGATTTCCGATCGAGCCCAAAACTTGGTCATCATCATAGTATGGTGGGAGGAGTCAATTGGGGAGTTTTGAGTGAAATCCAATCGCTAGAACTACTGAATACACCTACCACTCTTGTAAGGAATGAACTGCCTTTGAACCTGAATTATCCAATTTCTTACCCCTATTGATTTCCGATCAAGCCCAACACTTGGGCATCATCATAATGTGGTGGCAGGAGTCATTTGGTGAGTTTGAAGTGAAATCCAATCGCTAGAACTACGGAATACACCAAAGACTCCTATAAGGAACGAACTGCCTTTGAACCTGAATTGTCCAATTTCTTACCCCTATTGATTTCTGATCGAGCCCAAAACTTGGGCATCATCATAATATGGCGGGAGGAGTCATTTGGTGAGTTTTTTGTGAAGTCCGACCGCTACAACTACGGAATACAACAACCACTCCTATAAGGAACGAACTGCCTTTGAACTTGAATTGTCCAATTTCTTACCCATATTGATTTCCGATCGAGCCCAAAACTTGGGAATCATCATAATATGATGGGAGGAGTCATTTGGTGAGTTTTGAGTGAAATCCAATAGCTAGAACTATGCAATACACCAACCACTCCTATAAGGAACGAACTGCCTTTGAACCTGAATTGTCCAATTTCTTACCCCTATTGATTTCCGATCGAGCCCAAAACTTGGGCATCCTCATAATATGGTGGGAGGAGTCATTTGGTGAGTTTTGAGTGAAATCCAATCGCTAGAACTATGCAATACACCAACCACTCCAATTCGGAACGAACTGTCTTCGAACTTGAATTGTCCAATTTCTTACCCCTATGGATTTCCGATCGAGCCCAAAACTTGGGCATCATCATAATATGGTGGGAGGAGTCATTTGGTGAGTTTTGAGTGAAATCCAATCGCTAGAACTATGCAATACACCAACCACTCCAATTCGGAACGAACTGCCTTCGAACTTGAATTGTCCAATTTCTTACCCCTATGGATTTCCGATCGAGCCCAAAACTTTTGCATCATCATAATATGGTGGGAGGAGTCATTTGGTGAGTTTTGAGTGAAATCCAATCGCTAGAACTACGGAATACACCAACCACTCCTATAAGGAACGAACTGCCTTTGAACCTGAATTGTCCAATTTCTTACCCCTATTGATTTCCGATCGAGCCCAAAACTTGGGCATCATCATAATATGGTGGGAGGAGTCATTTGGAGAGTTTTGAGTGAAATCCAATCGCTAGAACTGTGCAATACACCAACCACTCCAATTCGGAACGAACTGTCTTCGAACTTGAATTGTCCAATTTCTTACCCCTATGGATTTCCGTTCGAGCCCAAAACTTTTGCATCATCATAATATGGTGGGAGGATTCATTTGGTGAGTTTTGAGTGAAATCCAATCTCTAGAACTACGGAATACACCAACAACTCCTATGAGGAATGAACTGCCTTTGAACCTGAATTGTCCAATTTCTTACCCCTATTGATTTCAGATCGTTCCCAAAACTTGGGCATCATCATAATATGGTGGGAGGAGTCATTTGGAGAGTTTTGAGTGAAATCCAATCGCTAGAACTATGCAATACACCAACCACTCCAATTCGGAACGAACTGTCTTCGAACTTGAATTGTCCAATTTCTTACCCCTTTGGATTTCCGATCGAGCCCAAAACTTGGGCATCATCATAATATTGTGGGAGGAGTCATTTGGTAAGTTTTGAGTGAAATCCGATCGCTAGAACTACGGAATACACCAACCACTCCCATAAGGAACGAACTGCCTTTGAACCTGAATTGTCCAATTTCTTACCCCTATTGATTTCCGGTCGAGCCCAAAACTTGGGCATCATCCTAATATGGTGGGAGGATTCATTTGGTGAGTTTTGAGTGAAATCCAACAGCTAGAACTACGGAATACACCAACCACTCCTATAAGGAACGAACTGCCTTTGAACCTGAATTGTCCAATTTCTTACCCCTATTGATTTCCGATCAAGCCCACAACTTGGGCATCATCATAATATGGTGGGAGGAGTCATTTGGTGAGTTTTGAGTGAAATCCAATCGCAAGAACTATGCAATACACCAACCACTCCAATTCAGAACGAACTGCCTTCGAACTTGAATTGTCCAACTTCTTACCCCTATGGATTTCCGATCGAGACCAAAACTTGGGAATCTTGATAATATGGTGGGAGGAGTCATTTGGTTAGTTTTGAGTGAAATCCAATTGCTGGAACTATGCAATACACCAACCACTGCAATTCGGAACGAACTGCCTTTGAACCTGAATTGTCTAATTTCTTACCCCTATTGATTTCCGACCGAGACCAAAACTTGGGAATCTTGATAATATGGTGGGAGGAGTCATTTGGTGAGTTTTGAGTGAAATCCAATTGCTGGAACTATGCAATACACCAACCACTGCAATTCGGAACGAACTGCCTTTGAACCTGAATTGTCTAATTTCTTACCCCTATTGATTTCCGACCGAGCCCAAAACTTGGGCATCACCATAATATGGTGGGAGGAGTCATTTGGTGAGTTTTGAGTGAAATCCAATTGCTGGAACTATGCAATACACCAACCACTGCAATTCGGAACGAACTGCCTTTGAACCTGAATTGTCTAATTTCTTACCCCTATTGATTTCCGACCGAGCCCAAAACTTGGGCATCACCATAACATGGTGGGAGGAGTCATTTGGTGAGTTTTGAGTGAAATCCAATCGCTAGAACTATGCAATACACAAACACTCCAATTCGGAACGAACTGTGTTCGAACTTGAATTGTCCAATTTCTTACCCCTATGGATTTCCGATCGAGCCCAAAACTTGGGCATCACCATAGTATGGTGGGAGGAGTGATTTGGTGAGTTTTGAGTGAAATCCAATCTCTAGAACTACGGAATACACCAACCACTCCTATGAGGAACGAACTGCCTTTGAACCTGAATTGTCCAATTTCTTACCCCTATTGATTTCCGATCGAGCCCAAAACTTGGGCATCACCATAGTATGATGGGAGGAGTCATTTGGTTAGTTTTGAGTGAAATTCAATCTCTAGAACTACGGAATACACCAACCACTCCTATGAGGAACGAACTGCCTTTGAACCTGAATTGTCCAATTTCTTACCCCTATTGATTTCAGATCGTTCCCAAAACTTGGGCATCATCATAATATGGTGGGAGGAGTCATTTGGTGAGTTTTGAGTGAAATCCAATCGCTAGAACTACGGAATACACTAGCCACTCCTATAAGGAACGAAGTGCCTTTGAACATGAATTGTCCAATTTCTTTCCCCTATGGATTTCCGATCGAGCCCAAAACTTGGGCATCATCATAATATTGTGGGAGGAGTCATTTGGTGAGTTTTGAGTGAAATCCGATCGCTAGAACTACGGAATACACCAACCACTCCCATAAGGAACGAACTGCCTTTGAACCTGAATTGTCCAATTTCTTACCCCTATTGATTTCCGATCGAGCCCAAAACTTGGGCATCATCATAATATGGTGGGAGGAGTCATTTGGTGAGTTTTGAGTGAAATCCAATCGCTAGAACTACGGAATACACCAACCACTCCTATAAGGAACGAACTGCCTTTGAACATGAATTGTCCAATTTCTTACCCCTACTGATTTCCGATCGTGCCCAAAACTTGGCCATCATCATATGATGGTGGGAGGACTCATTTGATGAGTTTTGAGTGAAATCCAATAGCTAGAACTACAGAATACACCAACCACACCTATAAGGAACGAACTGTCTTTGAACCTGAATTGTCCAATTTCTTACCCCTATTGATTTCCGATCAAGCCCAAACTTGGGCATCATCATAATATGGAGGGAGGAGTAATTTGTTTAGTTTTGGGTAAAATCCGATCGCTAGAACTACGGAATACACCAACCACTCCTATAAGGAACGAACTGCCTTTGAACCTGAATTGTCCAATTTCTTACCCCTATTGATTTCCGATCGAGCCCAAAACTTGGGCATCAGCGTAATATGGTGGGAGGAGTCATTTGGTGTGTTTTGACTGAAATCCAATCGCTAGAACTATGCAATACACCAACCACTCCAATTCGCAACGAACTGCCTTCGAACTTGAATTGTCCAATTTCTTACCCCTATGGATTTCCGATCGAGCCCAAAACTTTGGCATCATCATAATATGGTGGGAGGAGTCATTTGGTGAGTTTTGAGTGAAATCCAATCGCTAGAACTACGGAATACACCAACCACACCTATAAGGAACGAACTGCCTTTGAACATGAATTGTCCAATTTCTTACCCCTATGGATTTCCGATCGAGCCCAAAACTTGGGCATCATCATAATATGAAGGAGGAGTCATTCGGTGAGTTTTTAGTGAAACCGAATCGCTAGAACTACGGAATGCACCAACTACTCCTATAAGGAACGAACTGCCTTTGAACCTGAATTGTCCAATTTCTTACCCCTATTGATATTCGATCGAGACCAAAACTTGGGCATCATCATAATATGGTGGGAGGAGTCATTTGGTGAGTTTTGAGTGAAATCCAATCGCTAGAACTATGCAATACACGAACCACTCCAATTCGGAACGAACTGCCTACGAACTTGAATTGTTCAATTTCTTACCTCTATGGATTTCCGATCGAGCCCAAAACTTGGGGATTATCGTAATGTGGTGGGAGGAGTCATTTGGTGAGTTTTGAGTGAAATCCAATCGCTAGAACTACGGAATACACCAACCACTCCCATAAGGAACGAACTGCCTTTGAACCTGAATTGTCCAATTTCTTACCCCTATTGATTTCCGATCGAGCCCAAAACTTGGGCATCATCACAATATGGTGGGAGGAGTTATTTGGTGAGTTTTGAGTGAAATCCAACCACTAGAACTACGGAACACACCAACCACTCCTAGAAGGAACGAACTGCCCTTGAACCTGAATTGTCCAAATTCTTACTCCTATTGATTTCCGACCCTGCCCAAAACTTGGGCATCATCATAATATGGTGGGAGGAGTCATTTGGTGAGTTTTGAGTGAAATCTAATCGCTAGAACTACGGAATACACCAACCACTCCTATAAGGAACGAACTGCCTTTGAACCTGAATTGTCCAATTTCTTACCCCTATTGATTTCCGATCGAGCCCAAAACTTGGGCATCATCATAATATGGTGGGAGGAGTCATTTGGTGAGTTTTGAGTGAAATCCAATGGCTAGAACTACGGAATACACCAACCACTCCTATACGGAACGAACTGCCTTTGAACCTGAATTGTCCAATTTCTTACCCCTATTGATTTCCGATCGAGCCCAAAACTTGGGCATCATCATAATATGGTGGGAGGAGTCATTTGGGGAGTTTTGAGTGAAATCCAATCACTAGAACTACGGAATACACCAACCACTCCTATATGGAACGAACAGCCTTTGAACCTGAATTGTCCAATTTCTTACCCCTATTGATTTCCTATCGAGCCCAAAACTTGGGCATCATCATAATATGGTGGGAGGAGTCACTTGGTGACTTTTGAGTGAAATCCAATCGCTAGAACTACGGAATACACCAACCACTCCTATAAGGAACGAACTGCCTTTGAACCTGAATTGTCCTATTTCTTACCCCTATTGATTTCCGATCGAGCCCAAAACTTGGTCATCATCATAATATGGTGGGAGGAGTCATTTGGTGAGTTTTGAGTGAAATCCAATCGCTAAAACTATGCAATACACCAACCGCTCCAATTCGGAACGAACTGCCTTTGAACCTGAATTGTCCAATTTCTTAACCCTATTGATTTCCGATCGAGCCCAAAACTTGGGCATCATCATAATATGGTGGGAGGAGTCATTTGGTGAGTTTTGAGTGAAATCTAATTGCTAGAACTACGGAATACACCAACCACTCCTATAAGGAACGAACTGCCTAAGAACCTGAATTGTCCAATTTTTTACCCCTATTGATTTCCGATCGAGCCCAAAACTTGGACATCATAATAATATGGTGGGAGGAGTCATTTGGTGAGTTTTGAGTGAAATCCAATCGCAAGAACTACGGAATACACCAACCACTCCTATAAGGAACGAACTGCCTTTGAACCTGAATTGTCCAATTTCTTACCCCTACTGATTTCCGATCGAGCCCAAAACTTGGGCATCATCATAATATGGTGGGAGGAGTCATTTGGCAAGTTTTGAGTGAAATCCAATTGCTAGAACTACGGAATACACCAACCACTCCTATAAGGAACGAAATGCCTTTAAACCTGAATTGTCCAATTTCTTACCCCTGTTGATTTCCGATCGAGCCCAAAACTTGGGCATCATCATAATATGGTGGGAGGAGTCATTTGGTGAGTTTTGAGAGAAATCCAATCGCTAGAACTACGGAATACACCAACCACTCCTATAAGGAACGAACTGCCTAAGAACCTAAATTGTCCAATTTCTTACCCCTATTGATTTTCGATCGAGCCCAAAACTTGGGCATCATCATAATGTGGTGGGAGAAGTTATTTGGTGAGTTTTGAGTGAAATCCAATCGCTAGAACTATGCAATACACCAACCACTCCAATTCGTAACGAACTGCCTTCGAACTCGAATTGTCCAATTTCTTACCCCCTATGGATTTCCGTTCGAGCCCAAAACTTTGGCATCACCATAATATGGTGGGAGGAGTCATTTGGTGAGTTTTGAGTGAAATTCAATCGCTAGAACTACGGAATACACCAACCACTCCTATAAGGAACGAACTGCCTTTGAACCTGAATTGTCCAATTTCTTAACCCTTTGGATTTCCGATCGAGCCCAAAACTTTGGCATCATCATAATATGGTGGGAGGAGTCATTTGGTGAGTTTTGAGTGAAATCCAATCGCTAGACCTACGGAATACCCCAACCACTCCTATAAGGAACGAACTGCCTTTGAACCTGAATTGTCCAATTTCTTACCCCTATTGATTTCTTATCGAGCCCAAAAGTTGGGCATCATCATAATATTGTGGGAGGAGTCATTTGGTGAGTTTTGAGTGAAACCGATCGCTAGAACTATGGAATACACCAACCACTCCTATAAGGAACGAACTGCCTTTGAACCTGAATTGTCCAATTTCTTAACCCTGTTGATTTCCGATCGAGCCCAAAACTTGGGCCTCATCATAATATGGTGGGAGGAGTCATTTGGTGTGTTTTGAGTGATATCCAATTGCTAGAACTGCGGAATACACCAACCACTCCTATATGGAACGAACTGCCTTTGAACCTGAATTGTCCAATTTCTCACCCCTATTGGTTTTCGAGCGAGCCCAAAACTTGGGCATCATCATAATATGGTGGGAGGAGTCATTTGGTGAGTTTTGAGTGCAATCAAATCTTTAAAACTACGGAATACACCAACCACTCCTATATGGAACGGACTGCCTTTGAACCTGAATTGTCCAATTTCTTACCCTTATTGATTTCCGATCGAGCCCAAAACTTGGGCATCATCATAATATGGTGGGAGGAGTCATTTGGTGAGTTTTGAGTGAAATCTAATCGCTAGAACTACGGAATACACCAACCACTCCTATAAGGAACGAACTGCCTTTGAACCTGAATTGTCCAATTTCTTACCCCGATTGATTTTCGATCGAGCCCAAAACTTGGGCATCACCATAATAAGGTACGAGGATTCATTTTGAGAGTTTTGAGTGAAATCCAATCGCTAAACCTACGGAATACACCAACCACTCCTATAAGGAACGAACTGCCTTTGAATCTGAATTGTCTAATTTCTTACCCCTATTCATTTCCGATCGAGCCCAAAACTTGGGCATCATCATAATATGGTGGGAGGATTCATTTGGTGAGTTTTGAGTGAAATCCAATCGCTAGAACTACGGAATACACTAACCACTCCTATAAGGAACGAACTGCCTTTGAACCTGAATTGTCCAATTTCTTACCCCTATGGATTTCCGATCGAGCCCAAAACTTGGGCCTCAACATAATATGGTGGGAGGAGTCTTTTGGTGTGTTTTGAGTGATATCCAATCGCTAGAACTACGGAATACACCAACCACTCCTATAAAGAACGAAATGCCTAAGAACCTGAATTGTCCAATTTCAAACCCCTATTGATTTCTGATCGAGTCCAAAACTTTTGCATCATCATAATATGGTGGGAGGAGTCATTTGGTGAGTTTTGACTGAAATCCAATCTCTAGAACTATGCAATACACCAACGACTCCAATTCGGAACGAACTGCCTTCGAACTTGAATTGTGCAATTTCTTACCCCCTATGGATTTCCGGTCGAGCCCAAAACTTTGGCATCACCATAATATGGTGGGAGGAGTCATTTGGTGAGTTTTGAGTGAAATCCAATCGCTAAAACTACGGAATACACCAACCACTCCAATAAGGAACGAACTGCCTTTGAACCTGAATTGTCCAATTTCTTACCTCTATTGATTTCTGATCGAGCCCAAAAGTTGGGCATCATCATAATATGGTGGGAGGAGTGATTTGGTGAGTTTTGAGTGAAATCAAATCTTTAAAACCACGGAATACACCAACCACTCCTATATGGAACGAACTGCCTTTGAACCTGAATTGTCCAATTTCTTACCCTTATTGATTTCCGATCGAGCCCAAAACTTGGGCATCATCATAATATAGTGGGAGGAGTCATTTGGTGAGTTTTGAGTGAAATCCAATCACTAAAACTACGGAATACACCAACCACTCCTATAAGGAACGAAATGCCTTTGAACCTGAATTGTCCAATTTCTTACCTCTATTGATTTCTGATCGAGCCCAAAACTTGGGCATCATCATAATATGGTGGGAGGAGTCATTTGGTGAGTTTTGAGTGAAATCCAATCGCTAGAACTACGGAATACACCAGCCATTCCTATAAGGAACGAACTGGCTGTGACCCTGAATTGTCCAATTTCTTACCCCTATTGATTTCCGATCGAGCCCACAACTTGGGCATCGTCATAATATGGTGGGAGGAGTCATTTGGTGAGTTTTGAGTGAAATCCAATCACTAGAACTACGAAATACAACAACCACTCCTATAAGTAACGAACTGCCTTTGAACTTGAATTGTCCAATTTCTTACCCCTATGGATTTTCCGATCGAGCCCAAAACTTGCGCATCATCATAATATGGTCGGAGGAGTCATTTGGTGAGTTTCGAGTGAAATCCAATCGCTAGAACTATGCAATGCACCAACCACTATAATTCGGAACGAACTGTCTTCGAACTTTAATTGTCCTATTTCTTACCCCTATGGATTTCCGTTCGAGTCCAAAACTTGGGCATTATCATAATATGGTGGGAGGAGTCACTTGGTGAGTTTTGAGTGAAATCCAATCGCTAGAACTACGGAATACACTAACCACTCCTATAAGGAACGAATTGTCTTTGGACTTGAATTGTCCAATTTCTTACCCCTATTGATTTCCGATCGAGCCCAAAACTTGGGCATCATCATAATATGGTGGGAGGAGTCATTTGGTGAGTTTTGAGTGAAATCCAATCGATAGAACTACGGAATACACCAACCACTCCTATAAGGAACGAACTGCCTTTGAACCTGAATTGTCCAATTTCTTGCCCCTATTGATTTCCGATCGAGCCCAAAACTTGGGCATCAACATAATATGGCGGAAGAGTCATTTGGTGAGTTTTGAATGAAATCCAATCGCTAGAACTACGGAATACACCAACCACTCCTATAAGGAACGAACTGCCTTTGAACTTGAATTGTCCAATTTCTTACCCCTATCGATTTCCGATCGAAACCTAAACTTGGGCATCACCATAATATGGTGGGAGGAGTCATTTGGTGAGTTTTGAGTGAAATCCAATTGCTAGAACTACGGAATACAACAACCACTCCTATAAGGAACGAACTGCCTTTGAACCTGAATTGTCCAATTTCTTACCCATATTGATTTCCGATCGAAACCAAAACTTGGGCATCATCATAATATGGTGGGAGAACTCATTTGGTGAGTTTTGAGTGAAATCTAATCGCTAGAACTACGGAATACACCAACCACCCCTATAAGGAACGAACTGCCTAAGAACCTGAATTGTCCAATTTTTTACCCCTATTGATTTCCGATCGAGCCCAAAACTTGGGCATCGTCATAATATGGTGGGAGGACTCATTTGGTGAGTTTTGAGTGAAATCCAATCGCTAGAACTACGGAATACACCAACCACTCCTGTAAGTAACGAACTGCCTTTGAACCTGAATTGTCCAATTTCTTAACCCTATTGATTTCCGATCGAGCCCAAAACTTGGGCATCATCATAATATGGTGGGAGGAGTCACTTGGTTTGTTTTGAGTGAAATCTAATCGCTAGAACTACGGAATACACCAACCACTCCTATAAGGAACGAACTGCCTAAGAACCTGAATTGTCCAATTTTTTACCCCTATTGATTTCCGATCGAGCCCAAAACTTGGGCATCATCATAATATGGTGGGAGGAGTCATTTGGTGAGTTTTGAGTGAAATCCAATCGCTAGAACTACGGAATACACCAACCACTCCTATAAGGAACGAACTGCCTTTGAACCTTAATTGTCCAATTTCTTACCCCTACTGATTTCCGATAGAGCCCAAACTTGGGCATCAACATAATATGGCGGGAGGAGTCATTTGGTGAGTTTTGAGTGAAATCCAATCGCTAGAACTACGGAATACACCAACCACTCCTATAAGGAACGAACTGCCTTTGAACCTGAATTGTCCAATTTCTTACCCCTATTGATTTCCGATCGAAACCAAAACTTGGGCATCATCATAATATGGTGGGAGGAGGAATTTGGTGAGTTTTGAGTGAAATCCAATCACTAGAACTACGGAATACACCAACCACTCCTATAACTAACGAACTGCCTTTGAACCTGAATTGTCCAATTTTTTACCCCTATTGATTTCCGATCGAGCCCAAAACTTGGGCGTCATCATAATATGGTGGGAGGAGTCATTTGGTTTGTTTTGAGTGAAATCTAATCGCTAGAACTACGGAATACACCAACCACTCCTATAAGGAACGAACTGCCTAAGAACCTGAATTGTCCAATTTTTTACCCCTATTGATTTCCGATCGAGCCCAACACTTGGGCATCATCATAATATGGTGGGAGGAGTCATTTGGTGAGTTTTGAGTGAAATCCAATCGCTAGAACTACGGAATACACCAACCACTCCTATAAGTAACCAACTGCCTTTGAACTCGAATTGTCCAATTTCTTACCCCCTATGGATTTCCGTTCGAGCCCAAAACTTTGGCATCCCCATAATATGGTGGGAGGAGTCATTTGGTGAGTTTTGAGTGAAATCCAATCGCTAGAACTATGCAATACACCAACCACTCCAATTCGGAACGAACCGTCTTCAACTTTGAATTGTCTAATTTCTTAACCCTATGGATTTCCGATCGAGCCCAAAACATGGGCATCATCATAATATGGTGGGAGGAGTCATTTGTTGAGTTTTGAGTGAAATCCAATCGCTAGAACTACGGAATACACCAACCACTCCTATAAGGAACGAACTGCCTAAGAACCTGAATTGTATAATTTCTCACCCCTATTGATTTTCGAGCGAGCCCAAAACTTGGGCATCATCATAATATGGTGGGAGGAGTCATTTGGTGAGTTTTGAGTGAAATCAAATCTTTAAAACTACGGAATACACCAACCACTCCTATAAGGAATGAACTGCCTTTAAACCTGAATTGTCCAATTTCTTACCCCTATTGATTTCCGATCGAGCCCAAAACTTGGGCATCAACATAATATGGCGGGAGGAGTCATTTGGTGAGTTTTGAATGAAATCCAATCGCTAGAACTACGGAATACACCAACCACTCCTATAAGGAACGAACTGCCTATGAACCTGAATTGTCCAATTTTTTACCCCTATTGATTTCCGATCGAGCCCAAAACTTGGGCATCATCATAATATGGTGGGAGGAGTCATTTGGTGAGTTTTGAGTGAAATCCAATCGCTAGAACTACGGAATACACCAACCACTCCTATAAGGAACGAACTGCCTAAGAACCTGAATTGTTCAATTTTTTACCCCTATTGATTTCCGATCGAGCCCAAAACTTGGGCGTCATCATAATATGGTGGGAGGAGTCATTTGGTGAGTTTTGAGTGAAATCCAATCGCTAGAACTACGGAATACACCAACCACTCCTATAAGGAACGAACTGCCTTTGAACCTGAATTGTCCAATTTCTCACCCCTATTGATTTTCGAGCGAGCCCAAAACTTGGGCATCATCATAATATGGTGGGAGGAGTCATTTGGTGAGTTTTGAGTGAAATCTAATCGCTAGAACTACGGAATACACCAACCACTCCTATAAGGAACGAACTGCCTTTGAACTTGAAATGTCCAATTTCTTACCTCTATTGATTTCCGATCGATCCCAAAACTTGGGCATCATCATAATATGGTGGGAGGAGTCATTTGGTGAGTTTTGAGTGAAATCCAATCGCTAGAACTACGGAATACACCAACCACTCCTATAAGGAACGAACTGCCTAAGAACCTGAATTGTTCAATTTTTTACCCCTATTGATTTCCGATCGAGCCCAAAACTTGGGCGTCATCATAATATGGTGGGAGGAGTCATTTGGTGAGTTTTGAGTGAAATCCAATCGCTAGAACTACGGAATACACCAACCACTCCTATAAGGAACGAACTGCCTTTGAACCTGAATTGTCCAATTTCTCACCCCTATTGATTTTCGAGCGAGCCCAAAACTTGGGCATCATCATAATATGGTGGGAGGAGTCATTTGGTGAGTTTTGAGTGAAATCTAATCGCTAGAACTACGGAATACACCAACCACTCCTATAAGGAACGAAATGCCTTTGAACCTGAATTGTCCAATTTCTTACCTCTATTGATTTCTGATCGAGCCCAAAACTTGGGCATCATCATAATATGGTGGGAGGAGTCATTTGGTGAGTTTTGAGTGAAATCCAATCGCTAGAACTACGGAATACACCAGCCACTCCTATAAGGAACGAACTGGCTGTGAACCTGAATTTTCCAATTTCTTACCCTTATTGATTTCCGATCGAGCCCACAACTTGGGCATCATCTTAATATGGTGGGAGGATTCATTTGGTGAGTTTTGAGTGAAATCCAGTTGCTAGAACTATGCAATACACCAACCACTCCAATTCGGAACGAACTGCCTTTGAACTTGAATTGTCCAATTTCTTACCCCTATGGATTTCCGATCGAGCCCAAAACTTTGGCATCATCATAATATGGTGGGAGGAGTCATTTGGTGAGTTTTGAGTGAAATCCAATTGCTAGAACTACGGAATACACCAACCACTCCTATAAGGAACGAACTGCCTTTGAACCTGAATTGTCCAATTTATTAACCCTATGGATTTCCGATCGAGCCCAAAACATGGGCATCATCATAATATATTGGGAGGAGTCATTTGGTGAGTTTTGAGTGAAATCCGATCGCTAGAACTACGGAATACAACAACCACTCCTATGAGGAACGAACTGCCTTTGAACTTGAATTGTCCAATTTCTTACCCCTATGGATTTCCGATCGAGCCCAAAACTTGGGCATCATCATAATATGGTGGGAGGAGTCACTTGGTGAGTTTTGAGTGAAATTCAATCGCTAGAACTACGGAATACACCAACCACTCCTATAAGGAACGAATAGCCTTTGAACTTGAATTGTCCAATTTCTTACCCCTATTGATTTCCGATCGAGCCGAAAACTTGGGCATCATCATAATATGGTGGGACGAGTCATTTCGTGAGTTTTGAGTGAAATCTAATCGCTAGAACTACGGAATAAACCAACCACTCCTATAAGGAACGAACTGCCTTTGAACCTGAATTGTCCAATTTCTTACCCCTACTGATTTCCGATAGAGCCCAAAACTTGGGCATCATCATAATATGGTGGGAGGAGTCATTTGGTAAATTTTGAGTGAAATCCAATCGCTAGAACTACGGAATACACCAACCACTCCTATAAGGAACGAACTGCCTTCGAACCTGAATTGTCCAATTTCTTACCCCTATTGATTTCCGATCGAGCCCAAAACTTGGGCATCATCATAATATGGAGGGAGGAGTCATTTGGTGAGTTTTGAGTGAAATCCAATCGCTAGAACTACGGAATACACCAACCACTCCTATAAGGAACGAACTGCCTAAGAACCTGAATTGTCCAATTTCTTACCCCTATTAATTTCCGATCGAGCCCAAAACTTGGGCATCATCATAATGTGGTGGGAGGAGTCATTTGGTGAGTTTTGAGTGAAATCCAATCGCTAGAACTACGGAATACAACAACCACTCCTATAAGGAACGAACTGCCTTTGAACCTGAATTGTCCAATTTCTTACCCATATTGATTTCCGATCGAGACCAAAACCTGGGCATCATCATAATATGGTGAGAGGACTCATTTGAGGAGTTTTGAGTGAAATCTAATCGCTAGAACTACGGAATACACCAACCACTCCTATAAGGAACGAACTGCCTAAGAACCTGAATTGTCCAATTTTTTACCCCTATTGATTTCCGATCGAGCCCAAAACGTGGGCATCAACATAATATGGTGGGAGGAGTCATTTGGTGAGTTTTGAGTGAAATCCAATTGCTAGAACTACGGAATACACCAACCACTCCTATAAGTAACGAACTGCCTTTGAACCTGAATTGTCCAACTTCTTAACCCTATTGATTTCCGATCGAGCCCAAAACTTGGGCATCATCATAATATGGTGGGAGGAGTCATTTGGTGAGTTTTGACTGAAATCTAATCGCTAGAACTACGGAATACACCAACCACTCCTATAAGGAATGAACTGCCTAAGAACCTGAATTGTCCAATTTTTTACCCCTATTGATTTCCGATCGAGCCCAAAACTTGGGCATCATCATAATATGGTGGGAGGAGTCATTTGGTGAGTTTTGAGTGAAATCCAATCGCTAGAACTACGGAATACACCAACCCCTCCTATAAGTAACGAACTGCCTTTGAACCTGAATTGTCCAATTTCTTAACCCTATTGATTTCCGATCGAGCCCAAAACTTGGGCATCATCATAATATGGTGGGAGGAGTCATTTGGTGAGTTTTGAGTGAAATCTAACCGCTAGAACTACGGAATACACCAACCACTCCTATAAGGAACGAACTGCCTAAGAACCTGAATTGTCCAATTTTTTACCCCTATTGATTTCCGATCGAGCCCAAAACTTGGGCATCATCATAATAAGGTGGGAGGAGTCATTTGGTGAGTTTTGAGTGAAATCCAATCGCTAGAACTACGGAATACACCAACCACTCCTATAAGGAACGAACTGCCTTTGAACCTGAATTGTCCAATTTCTTACCCCTACTGATTTCCGATCGAGCCCAAAACTTGGGCATCATCATAATATGGTGGGAGGAGTCATTTGGTAAATTTTGAGTGAAATCCAATCTCTAGAACTACGGAATACACCAGCCACTCCTATAAGGAACGAACTGGCTGTGAACCTGAATTGTCCCTTTTCTTACCCCTATGGATTTCCGATCGAGCCCAAAACTTGGGCATCATCATAATATTGTGGGAGGAGTCATTTGGTGAGTTTTGAGTGAAACCGATCGCTAGAACTATGGAATACACCAACCACTCCTATTAGGAACGAACTGCCTTTGAACCTGAATTGTCAAATTTATTACCCCAATTGATTTCTGATCGAGCCCAAAACTTGGGCATCATCATAATATGGCGGGAGGAGTCATTTGGTGAGTTTTGAGTGAAATCCGATTGCTAGAACTACGGAATACAACAACCACCCCTATAAGGAACGAACCGCCTTTGAACCTAAATTGTCCAATTTCATACCCCTATTGACTTTCGATCGAGCCCACAACTTGGGCGTCATCATAATATGGTGGGAGGAGTCATTTGCTGAGTTTTGAGTGAAATCCAATTGCTAGAACTACGGAATACACCAACCACTCCTATAAGGAACGAACTGCCTTTGAACCTGAATTGTCCAATTTCTTACCCCTTTGGATGTCCGATCGAGCCCAAAACTTTGGCATCATCATAATATGGTGGGAGGAGTCATTTGCTGAGTTTTGAGTGAAATCCAATTGCTAGAACTACGGAATACACCAACCACTCCTATAAGGAACGAACTGCCTTTGAACTTGAAATGTCCAATTTCTTACCTCTATTGATTTCCGATCGATCCCAAAACTTGGGCATCATCATAATATGGTAGGAGGAGTCATTTGGTGAGTTTTGAGAGAAATCCAACTGCTAGAACTATGCAATACACCAACCACTCCAATTCGGAACGAACTGCCTACGAACTTGAATTGTCCAATTTCTTACCCCTATGAATATCCGATCGAGCCCAAAACTTGGGCATCATCATAATATGGTGGGAGGAGTCATTTGGTGAGTTTTAAGTGAAATCCAATCGCTAGAACTACGGAAAACACCAACCACTCCTATACGGAACGAACTGCCTTTGAACCTAAATTGTCCAATTTCTTACCCCTATTGATTTCCGATCGAGCCCAAAACTTGGGCATCATCATAATATGGTGGGACGAGTCATTTGGTGAGTTTTAAGTGAAATCCAACTACTAGAACTATGCAATACACCAACCACTCCAAATCGGAACGAACTGTCTTCGAACTTGAATTGTCCAATTTCTTACCCCTATGGATTTCCGATAGAGCCCAAAACATGGGCATCATCATAATATGGTGGGAGGAGTCATTTGGTGAATTTTGAGTGAAATCCAATCGCAAGAACTACGGAATGCGCCAACTACTCCTATAAGGAACGACCTGCCTTTGAACCTGAATTGTCCAATTTCTTACTCCTACTGATTTCCAATCGAGCCCAAAACTTGGGCATCATCATAATATTGTGGGAGGAGTCATTTGGTGAGTTTTGAGTGAAATCCAATCGCTAGAACTATGCAATACACCAACCACTCCAATTCAGAACGAACTGCTTTCGAACTTGAATTGTCCAATTTCTTACCCCATTGGCCGTCCGATGGAGCCCAAAACTTGGGCATCATCATAATATGGTGGGAGGAGTCATTTGGTGAGTTTTGAATGAAATCCGATCGTTTGAACTACGGAATACACCGACCACTCCTCTAAGGAACGAACTGCCTTTGAACCTGAATTGTCCAATTTCTTACCCTTATGGATTTCCGATCGAGCCCAGAACTTGGGCATCATCATAATATGGTGGGAGGAGTCATTTGGTGAGTTTTAAGTGAAATCCAATCGCTAGAACTACGGAATACACCAACCACTCCTATACGGAACGAACTGCCGTTGAACCTGAATTGTCCAATTTCTTACCCCTATTAATTTCCGATCGAGCCCAAAACTTGGGCATCATCATAATATGGTGGGACGAGTCATTTGGTGAGTTGTAAGTGAAATCCAACTGCTAGAACTATGCAATACACCAACCACTCCAAATGGGAACGAACTGTCTTCGAACTTGAATTGTCCAATTTCTTACCCCTATGGATTTCCGATTGAGCCCAAAACTTGGGCATCAACATAATATGGTGGGAGGAGTCATTTGGTGAGTTTTGAGTGAAATCCAATCGCTAGAACTACGGAATGCGCCAACTGCTCCTATAAGGAACGAACTGCCTTCTAACCTGAATTGTCCAATTTCTTACTCCTATTGATTTCCAATCGAGCCCAAAACTTGGGCATCATCATAATATTGTGGGAGGAGTCATTTGGTGAGTTTTGAGTGAAATCCAATTGCTAGAACTATGCAATACACCAACCACTCCAATTCGGAACGAACTGTCTTCGAACTTGAATTGTCCAATTTCTTACCCCATTGGCCTTCCGATGGAGCCCAAAACTTGGGCATCAACATATTATGGTGGGAGGAGTCATTTGGTGAGTTTTGAGAAAAATCCGATCGCTAGAACTACGGAATACAACGACCACTCCTCTAAGGAACGAACTGCTTTTGAACCTGAATTGTCCAATTTCTTACCGCTATTGATTTCCGATCGAGCCCGAAACTTGGGCATCGTCATAATATGGAGGGAGGAGTCATTTGGTGAGTTTTGAGAGAAATCCAATCGCTAGAACTACGGAATACAACAGCCACTCCTCTAAGGAACGAACTACCTTTGAACCTGAATTGTCCAATTTCTTACCCCTATTGATTTCCGATCGAGCCCAAAACTTGGGCATCATCATAATATGGTGGGACGAGTCATTTGGTGAGTTTTGAGTGAAATTCAACTGCTAGAACTATGCAATACACCAACCACTCCAATTCAGAACGAACTGCTTTCGAACTTGAATTGTTCAATTTCTTACCCCTATGGATTTCCGATCGAGCCAAAAACTTGGGCATCATCATAATATGGTGGGAGGAGTCATTTGGTGAGTTTTGAGTGAAATCCAATCGCTAGAACTACGGAATACACCAACCACTCCTATAAGGAACGAACTGCCTTTGAACCTGAATTGTCCAATTTCTTACCCCTATTGATTTCCGATCGATCCCAAAACTTGGGCATCATCATAATATTGTGGGAGGAGTGATTTGGTGGGTTTTGAGTGAAATTGAATCGCTAGAACTATGCAATACACCAACCACTCCAATTCAGAACGAACTGCTTTCGAACTTGAATTGTTCAATTTCTTACCCCTATGGATTTCCGATCGAGCCCAAAACTTGGGCATCATCATAATATGGTGGGAGGAGTCATTTGGTGAGTTTTGAGTGAAATCCAATCGCTAGAACTAAGGAATACACAACCACTCCTATATGGAACGAACTGCCTTTGAACCTGAATTGTCCAATTTCTTACTCCTATTGATTTCCAATCGAGCCCAAAACTTGGGCATCATCATAATATTGTGGGAGGAGTGATTTGGTGGGTTTTGAGTGAAATTCAATCGCTAGAACTATGCAATACACCAACCACTCCAATTCAGAACGAACTGCTTTCGAACTTGAATTGTTCAATTTCTTACCCCTATCGATTTCCGATCGAGCCCAAAACTTGGGCATCATCATAATATGGTGGGAGGAGTCATTTGGTGAGTTTTGAGTGAAATCCAATCGCTAGAACTGCGGAATACACCAACCACTCCTATAGGGAACGAACTGCCTCTGAACCTGAATTGTCCAATTTCTTACCCCTATGGATTTCCGATCGAGCCCAGAACTTGGGCATCATCATAATATGGTGGGAGGAGTTATTTGGTGAGTTTTGAGTGAAATCCAATCGCTAGAACTAAGGAATACACAACCACTCCTATAAGGAACGAACTGCCTTTGAACCAGAATTGTCCAATTTCTTACCCCTATTGAATTCCGATCGAGCCCAAAACTTGACCATCATCCTATTACGGTGGGAGGAGTCATGTGGTGAGTTTTGAGTGAAATCCAATCGCTAGAACGGCGGAATACACCAGCCACTCCTATATGGAACGAACTGCCTTTGAACCTGAATTGTCCAATTTCTTACCCCTATGGATTTCCGATCGAGCCCAAAACTTGGGCATCATCATATTATGGTGGGAGGAGTCGTTTGGTGACTTTTGAGTGAAATCCAATCGCTAGAACTACGGAAAACACCAGCCACTCCTATAAGGAACGAACTGCCTTTGAACCTGAATTGTCCAATTTCTTACCCCTATGGATTTCCGATCGAGCCCAAAACTTGGGCATCATCATATTATGGTGGGAGGAGTCGTTTGGTGAATTTTGAGTGAAATCCAATCGCTAGAAGTACCGAATACACCAGCCACTCCTATAAGGAACGAACTGCCTTTGAACCTGAATTGTCCAATTTCTTACCCCTATTGATTTCCGATCGAGCCCAAAACTTGGGCATCATCATAATATGGTGGGAGGAGTCATTTGGTGAGTTTTGAGTGAAATCCAACTGCTAGAACTATGCAATACACCAACCACTCCAAATCGGAACGAACTGTCTTCGAACTTGAATTGTCCAATTTCTTACCCCTATGGATTCCGATCGAGCCCAAAACTTGGGCATCATCATAATATGGTGGGAGGAGTCATTTGGGGAGTTTTGAGTGAAATCCAATCGCTAGAACTACGGAAAACACCAACCACTCCTATAAGGAACGAACTGCCGTTGAACCTGAATTGTCCAATTTCTTACACCTATTGATTTCCGATCGAGCCCAAAACTTGGGCGTCATCATAATATGGTGGGACGAGTCATTTGGTGAGTTGTAAGTGAAATCCAACTGCTAGAACTATGCAATACACCAACCACTCCAAATCGGAACGAACTGTCTTCGAACTTGAATTGTCCAATTTCTTACCCCTATGGATTCCGATCGAGCCCAAAACTTGGGCATCATCATAATATGGTGGGAGGAGTCATTTGGTGAGTTTTGAGTGAAATCCAATCGCTAGAACTGCGGAATACACCAGCCACTCCTATAAGGAACGAATAGCCTTTGAACCTGAATTGTCCAATTTCTTACCCCTATGGATTTCCGATCGAGCCCAGAACTTGGGCATCATCATAATATGGTGGGAGGAGTCATGTGGTGAGTTTTGAGTGAAATCCAATTGCTAGAACTATGCAATACACCAACCACTCCAATTCGGAACGAACTGCCTACGAACTTGAATTGTCCAATTTCTTACCCCTATGAATATCCGATCGAGCCCAAAACTTGGGCATCATCATACACTATGCCAAAAAAGGGCTTTAGCATCGGATAAAATCCGTTGCCTATTACACATAAATACCGTGGTATTGTGACTGTTGCCTATTCCTGTGTTATAGGCAACGGATATTCTCCGTCGCTGTTTATTACTTACTACATCGGATATCAAGTAAACTCCGATGCCTAAATGATTTCCGGGTGCCAAAAAAAGGTTGACTTCTGACGCCTAAACCCGAAACAGCATCAGTACTTTCAAAAGGGACGAGGCTAAAGAGGTCTAACAGCATCAGTGATATCTATTATGCTGATGCATATTATCAATTACAACATCGTAGAAACAAATAAAGGTGTTGTGTATTATGTTATACATCATCGCTTTTTTTATTTTGCGGACGTGAAAAGCCTCCAATAGTGCTGGTGGTTACATAAATGCTGATGCTACTTCTTGTTTTAGGCATCAGTGATAATAGATGTCTGGTTGTTGTTTTTATCTTTCAACTTCAGTTATTTTTGGAAAACTGAAGTTGTTATAAACAATAGGCATCATTTATGTAAGAAAATGGTAGGCATTTTGCTTGTTTCACATCACACTTTACTTATTTACTGTAATAGTATTTAAGAAAGGCCTCATTTCCAAATCATGTTGTGTTGCCATTGCTCATAAAAAAAAAACATTATATCAACAGTAATTTAAATATATCCATAATTGTCTATATATATATAAGCAAAATACTTGAATGATCCATACTTGTCACATCCAAATCACAAATTTACCAGCCCTACACCACAAATTATCCATACTTGTCTATGCATAAACAAAATACTAGCTAGAAAGACATGTAAAATGAAGGAATGTTTAGCTTGATCAAAAAGCCATTCTAGAACATGACTTGCCAATTCTTCTCGCACCTCGTCCAATTCCATTTGGGTGTACGTGTCCTTCCTTCTAACTTTATACTAAAAAAAAGAAAAGAAAACACATAGAATGTAAACACAAAATATGAACATAAGCTTAAAAAGTGCAAGGTACTAAATTTGCATAAAATATGTTGTCACTTCAAATGAACCAATATGCAAATTTACGAAATCATATTGGTGAACAAGAAAATCTAATTTGTCAATCAATCTAATTGGATAACAAGAAGTCATTAATTGGATCCCACTTCATGTTTAAACTAGCAATTAAATGATCATGTGTTGGGGTAGAGAGTTGGACAAGCACAGCTAGCATTTTTTCTCAATTGACACAAACCTAACTACCAAAAAAACAGAGGCACATTGCTGTGAAAAAAAATTACACAAGGTTCATATTAACACCTAACTACCAAAAAAACAGAATTTGTCAACCAATCTAATTAGATAACAAGAAGTCATTAAATGGATCCCACATCATGTTTCAAATAGGAATTAAATGATTATGTGATGGAGTAGAGAGTAAGCCAAATTTTTCTGTTAAGAGTAAGATAAGAGTCAATGGTGAACCATATGCAACCAGACCTCAGCATATGAAGTGTGAACAAAAAGAAGAAAAACATGATAAGAAGAATTAGGATATGCATTTAGATATAAAGAGACATAGCATATGCAAATTTGGCACAAAAACAAAAAGAACACACAAATCAATTCTAGACACATTTAACTCAAATGCCAACCATAATTAGTCCCCTTGGTGATCTCAAAATGCACAAGTAAATGCCCAAAGTTTCAAGCCAAAACACTTTCCTTTCCGTACCTATTAATATCGGCGATCAAGGGCATGGCATATATGCTAGAACTAACTTCAGTTACATGAATATAAAAAGACAACACTTAGTTTATAAGTTCTTAAATTTTGAAGATAATTACTTAACCAAAAGTTTACAAGTTCTTAACCTTTTGAAGGTAATTACTATCCAAAAAGAATATACAAAAAGAAACAATAAAAGTAAAAGCTGCCACCCTCTTTGATATTGGTCCAGCAAGACTCAACGTCTAGAAACATATGTTATGTGACTAGCCACCCCTTCACAATTCAAAATTTAACAGCGAAAAGAAATTAACAAAAACACAAACTACATCTTTTTTACTTTCTTTTTATATGCCATGGCATCTCTAGTGTTGCAAGCAAACCTGATGTACAGATTCCTGCCTGCAATTTGGCATTGAATCTTTAGAAGCTTTGCAAATCTACTAGACCTGAGCAGTGAACCTCCCATTTATCACATATACAACTTATCAATATTTTACATGAAACTACGCAGATGAAGTAAACAATAGAAGAATAAGAACAAACAAAATAATTCAAAACAAATAAACAAATGCCCATCAACAGCATAAAGTTGTGACAAAATCTTCATTAAATTGGTTGATAGGTCCTCTTTTTGTTCTTTTTGTTCTCAATACAGTCAAGTAAATTTTGGTAAATCAAAGCTTATTTGTGTTTGCTTTGAGAAATCAAAGCTTATTTGTGTTTGCAAGGTTTCTGTACTTAACCTAAGAAAGTAGCCTCATTTATGTTCAAGGAAACACACTACACAGAAATCAGATTGATAATGAAGCTTGTGTTTCCCTGTTTGTGTCATCTTCAAATTGCAAGATGTTTTTTCATAAGAAACCAGACCTGTAACAAAATAAAGAGGGACTCAACCAACTACTTGCTGATCTTCAGCATATAACTCATCATAAATAAACATGAACCAAAGATCAAATCTAAAACTAAAAACTAAACAGCAATCAATATTAAACATATATAGAATTGAAATTCTCATTTAGTTAGTTTTAAAAACCTAAATTTCTGCCAATACCAAGATAGATTCGACCCCAAACAGCAAAACAAATTAAAACTGAAATGAAAAATAAAGAATTCTTACCAAAATGTGGAGCAGTCAGTGGTCATGGGGAAGTGGCGTTGATCCTTGGCATCAGAGGAAGAGACAAAATTATACAGAAGCTAACAAAACTGGCACATCAAGTGAAAACCAAGTATATTTTTACTCAAACAAAAAGCAACAGAAGAAACAGAAGAGAAAGAAAATAAACCTGTATTGGTAGGAACAACCCTCCAATTTCCAGGACCATGTTCTTGAATGAAATAGACCAAAATGATATCTTCTTCAGGAGTCCAAGGTCCTTTCTTGACCCCTTCTTTATCACAGCAAGGAGGCCAAATTGAATTAAAAAACCTCAAGTAAAAGGAGAAAGAGAGAAATGAAGACAATTTAGGCTTCTCAACCACCAAAATTAGATAATTCAAGCTCTGCTATAAAAGCCTTTTAGCCATATTTTCCACAAATGGGTCAACAACAGACCTTCTTATAATTGAAAAAGAACTATTCGACACTTAAATGCAGTTACCTTTATTTCAGATAAGAATTCAACAAAACTTTACAAGTTTCCTATATTCATGGGAATCAATGGGAGAATTTTAAATTAATCAAGTTAAAGAAAGTACCTAAAAACTAGAATACACAAAAAGTTTCATTTTTATGCACCATTTATGGGCCTGCTAACCAACAAATAAAATGATATGCTTGACAAGAATTAGATAGTAGGAAAGTCAATACACGGCATAAATGAAGCTTGAAAGCACACATGCTGATTTGCCAATACCAGGTTTACGAAAATGCTAACCTTTTCACTGGAGACATACACAACAGGGGCTGCTTTACCAAGCTCATGCCCTTCAGCTATTAGTGAAGCCATCTTCAAGTTTAAAAATATGGGTTGACATGAAAACATAACAACAAATAGAGAAGATGATAACAATTGTCAACATGATGAACAAACATTGAGAACATGAAAAATATCCTAAGCAACACCAATAAATAAATTTATAAATACAATGCAAAAGTAAATCTCAATCTTCACAACAACTTACTTTAAAATGTTGAATTTCCCACTTCAACCACGTGGAACAACAACTTTAAATTAAATACTAAAAGCTTCTAAAGGGAGCAACTGAAAACATAGGTTTTAACAAGCCAAAATACAGGATAGGAGAATTCATATTTCATCTAAAC
Source organism: Prunus yedoensis (assembly GCA_005406145.1). NCBI lineage: Eukaryota > Viridiplantae > Streptophyta > Magnoliopsida > Rosales > Rosaceae > Prunus > Prunus yedoensis. The sequence goes on along the minus strand of BJCG01002419.1, from coordinate 57,109 downwards.
AGCTGGGGCAGAGGAATGGTTCATAAATATATCTCTTATTCAGAACACAGACTCCACCGCCTACCAGCTGAAAAAAAAAATTGTATCAGTTCAAAATTTAAAGATGGTTTCTTAAGCCACTGTGAACGCAACATACCACAAAGTAGAGTTTAAACTAACTCAATGGTTGGTAAAGCAATCTAACAGGTCTAAGCTCATAAATGTTCAGCATAGTCAAGAAGAGTAGGAGGACAAACAATTAGCTTTCATAGTTAATACTTTTTTAATAGGAGATTTCAGAGTAAAGAATGAAAAAGAAACACACACACACACACACACACAATATGACCAAACCTCGTACAAGACCACCACCAAAACACCCTTTCAACTTCACTTTCAAAGAGTCCAGGCCTAGATATCAATCAGACAAACATACACAATTATGAAAAACGTTTTCTCAACTTATTTAGGATCCAACATTGTTTTAAAGAGAAAAAATAAAAAATATATAAGAACTTACAGAGGAATGCGCATGTCTATCACAGTAATTCCCTGGTTCACATCAGCCAACCGCATTGGTAGTAGAAACAAAAACATAGATGAGTTGAGCGAGAGTAAGAGCGGAGAGATGAGTAAGGAAAAGCCTGAGAGCATATATGAATTGAGCTAGAAATTGAGAGCACATAGATGAGTTGAGCGATATAGTGATCTTGGGAAAGAGAAAATCGTAGATTTGTCCTCTCCCAATAGCTGCACCAAAAGAAAGCATGAGATCCAGAAACATTAATACATAAATAAAACAAAAAAGGTAGGAGATTGAAGAAAGATGAAAACAAATCAGAAACATTAACACCAAATCAGAAACACCCAAACATCGAAAGCTTAGAGATTTTCATACATTAGAATAAAGCCCAGAGAGGGAGTGAGATCCAAGAGACAACGAGCCAATCGAAGAGAGAAAAACACAGTAAGATTAGAGAAATTACTCAATAAATTGAAACCCTAACTGAAATTTCCCAAAACATTGAAACCCTAACTTAAATAATCTCACAGGACCACTCTGACGAGAAAGAGGACGCCGTTGCGGAAGAGGACGCCGACGCCGAAGGTTAAAACCCTAACGAAGGGATTTCCATGGCTCTCTCTCGACGACGAGAAGGATGCCCATGGCTCTCCCTTTCTTCGAATGCCTTAGGTTATTTTTGTTGTGGCCAAACTTCGAGTGTCTAGATGGAGGAAAGAGAAGAAGGAGATGGAGGAGATCCAAAAAAATTGTGAGTTATATATTTTTTTTTAGGAGATAGAAGCTGAAAAATGGTGAGGAGTTTGGGAGGGATTGGAAAAAATGAGAGGGAGTCTGAAAAAAGGAGAGGGAGTGTGAAATTATTTTGCTGGATCGTTGACTATACATTTGGCATCAGTGCTTCCCAAAAAACACGCCCACCTTTACCCAAAAAAAAAAAAAAAACTTTAGGCATCAGTCGTTAGAACAGACGATGCTAAATTGGCATCAAGGCATCGCTAACAAAAACAAAATATTTGTGCTGATGTCTTTTTACCTTTTAGCATCATAATTTATAAAAGCGATACCTAATGTACTTAAAGCATCGGTTTTCAATTTTACTGATGCCAATGTAGTGTTGCTAAAGCCAATTTGTGGCATAGTGATAATATGGTGGGAGGAGTCATTTGGTGAGTTTTAAGTGAAATCCAATCGCTAGAACTACGAAATACACCAACCACTCCTATACGGAACGAACTGCCTTTGAACCTGAATTGTCCAATTTCTTACCCCTATGGATTTCCGATCGAACCCAGAACTTTGGCATCATCATAATATGGTGGGAGGAGTTATTTGGTGAGTTTTGAGTGAAATCCAATCTCAAGAACTAAGGAATACACAACCACTCCTATAAGGAACGAACTGCCTTTGAACATGAATTGTCCAATTTCTTACCCCTATTGAATTCCGATCGAGCCCAAAACTTGACCATCATCCTATTATGGTGGGAGGAGTCATTTGGTGAGTTTTGAGTGAAATCCAATCGCTAGAACTGCGGAATACACCAGCCACTCCTATAAGGAACGAATAGCCTTTGAACCTGAATTGTCCAATTTCTTACCCCTATGGATTTCCGATCAAGCCCAGAACTTGGGAATCATCATAATATGGTGGGAGGAGTCATGTGGTGTGTTTTGAGTGAAATCCAATTGCTAGAACTATGCAATACACCAACCACTCCAATTCGGAACGAACTGCCTACGAACTTGAATTGTCCAATTTCTTACCCCTATGAATATCCAATCGAGCCCAAAACTTGGGCATCATCATAATATGGTGGGAGGAGTCATTTGGTGAGTTTTAAGTGAAATCCAATCGCTAGAAATACGAAATACACCAACCACTCCTATACGGAACGAACTGCCTTTGAACCTGAATTGTCCAATTTCTTACCCCTACTGATTTCCGATCGAGCCCAAAACTTGGGCATCATCATAATATGGTGGGACGAGTCATTTGGTGAGTTTTGAGTGAAATCCAACAGCTAGAACTATGCAATACACCAACCACTACAAATCGGAATGAACTGTCTTCGAACTTGAATTGTCCAATTTCTTACCCCTATTGATTTCCGATCGAGCCCAAAACTTGGGCATCACCATAATATGGTGGGAGGAGTCATTTGGTGAGTTTTGAGTGAAATCGAATCGCTAGAACAATACAATACACCAACCACCACAATTCGGAACGAACTGTCTTCGAACTTGAATTGTCCAATTTCTTACCCCTATGGATTTCCGATCGAGCCCAAAACTTGGGCATCATCACAATATGGTGGGAGGAGTCATTTGGTGAGTTTTGAGTGAAATCCAATCGCTAGAACTACGGAATACACCAACCACTCCTATAAGGAACGAACTGCCTTTGAACCTGAATTGTACAATTTCTTACCCCTATGGATTTTCGATCGAGCCCAGAACTTGGGCATCATCATAATAAGGTGGGAGGAGTCATTTGGTGAGTTTTGAGTGAAATCCAATCGCTAGAACTATGGAATACACAACCACTCCTATAAGGAACGAACTGCCTTTGAACCTGAATTGTCCAATTTCTTACCCCTATTGATTTCCGATCGATCCCAAAACTTGGACATCATCATAATATGGTAGGAGGAGTCATTTGGTGAGTTTTGAGTGAAATCCAATCGCTAGAACTACGGAATACACCAACCACTCCTATAGGGAACGAACTGCCTTTGAACCTGAATTGTCCAATTTCTTACCCCTATGGATTTCCGATCGAGGCCAGAACTTGGGCATCATCATAATATGGTGGGAGGAGTTATTTGGAGAGTTTTCAGTGAAATCCAATCGCCAGAACTAAGGAATACACAACCACTCCTATAAGGAACGAACTGCCTTTGAACCTGAATTGTCCAATTTCTTACCCCTATTGAATTCCGATCGAGCCCAAAACTTGACCATCATCCTATTACGGTGGGAGGAGTCATTTGGTGAGTTTGGAGTGAAATCCAATCGCTAGAACTGCGGAATACACCAGCCACTCCTATAAGGAACGAACTGCCTTTGAACCTGAATTGTCCAATTTCTTACCCCTATGGATTTCCGATCGAGCCCAAAACTTGGGCATCATCATATTATGGTGGGAGGAGTCGTTTGGTGACTTTTGAGTGAAATCCAATCGCTAGAACTACGGAATACACCAGCCACTCCTATAAGGAACGAACTGCCTTTGAACCTGAATTGTCCAATTTCTTACCCCTATTGATTTCCGATCGAGCCCAAAACTTGGGCATCATCATAATATGGTGGGAGGAGTCATTTGGTGAGTTTTGAGTGAAATCGAATCGCTAGAACTATACAATACACCAACCACCACAATTCGGAACGAACTGTCTTCGAACTTGAATTTTCCAATTTCTTACCCCTATGGATTTCCGATCGAGCCCAAAACTTGGGCATCATCATAATATGGTGGGAGGAGTCATTTGGTGAGTTTTGAGTGAAATCCAATCGCTAGAACTATGCAATACACCAACCACTCCAATTCGGAATGAACTGTCTTCGAACTTGAATTGTCCAATTTCTTACCCCTCTGGATTTCCGATCGTGCCCAAAACCTGGGCATCATCATAATATGGTGGGAGGAGTCATTTGGTGAGTTTTGAGTGAAATCCAATCGCTAGAACTAAGGAATACACAACCACTCCTATGAGGAACGAATTGCCTTTGAACATGAATTGTCCAATTTCTTACCCCCATTGATTTCCGATCGAGCTCAAAACTTGGCCATCATCATAATATGGCGGGAGGAGTCATTTGGTAACTTTTGAGTGAAATCCAATCGCTAGAACTACGGAATACACCGACCGGTCCTATAAGGAACGAATTGCCTTTGAACCTGAATTGTCCAATTTCTTACCACTATTGATTTCCGATTGAACCCAAAACTTGGGCATCATCAAAATATGGTGGGAGGAGTCATTTGGTTAGTTTTGAGTGAAATCCAATCGCTAGAACTACGGAATACCCCAACCACTCCTATAAGGAACGAACTGCCTTTGAACATGAATTGTCCAATTTCTTACCCCCATTGATTTCCGATCGAGCCCAAAACTTGGGCATCATCATAATATGGTGGGAGGAATCGTTTGGTGAGTTTTGAGTGAAATCCAATAGCTAGAACTACGGAATACACCAACCACTCCTACAGGGAACAAACTGTCTTTGAACCTGAATTGTCCAATTTCTTAATCCTATTGATTTCCGATCGAGCCCAAAACTTGGGGATCATCATAATATGGTGGGAGGAGTCATTTGGTGCATTTTGAGTGAAATCCAATCGCTAGAACTAAGCAATACACCAACCACTCCTATAAGGAACGAACTGCCTTTGAACCTGAATTTACCAATTTCTTACCCCAATTGATTTCCGATCGATCCCAAAACTTGGGCATCACCATAATATGGTAGGAGGAGTCATTTGGTGAGTTTTGAGTGAAATCCAATCGCTAGAACTACGGAATACTCCAGCCACACCTGTAAGGAACGAAATGCCTTCGAACCTGAATTGTCCAATTTCTTACACCTATTGATTTTCGATCGAGCCCAAAACTTGGGCATCATCATAATATGGTGGGAGGAGTCAATTGGTGAGTTTTGAGTGAAATCCAATCGCTAGAACTACGGAATACACCCGCCACTCCGATAAGGAACAAACTGCCTTTGAACCTGAATTGTGCAATTTCTTACCCCTACTGATTTCTGATCGAGCCCAAAACTTGGGCATCATCATAATATGGTGGGAGAGGAGTCATTTGGTGAGTTTTGAGTGAAATCCAATCGCTAGAACTATGGAATACACCAACCACTCCTATAAGGAACGAATTGCCTTTGAACCTGAATTGTCCAATTTCTTACCCCTATTGAGTTCCGATCGAGCCCAAAACTTGGGCATCATCATAAAATGGTGGGAGGAGTCATTTGGTGAGTTTTGAGTGAAATCCAATCGCTAGAACCACGGAATACACCAGCCACGCCTATAAGGAACGAACTGCCTTTGACCCTGAATTGTCCAATTTCTTACCCCTATTGATTTCCGATCGAGCCCAAAACTTGGGCATCATCATAATATGGTGGGAGGAGTCATTTTGTGAGTTTTGGGTGAAATCCAATCGCTAGAACTTCGGAATACACCAGCCACTCCTGTAAGGAAAGAACTGCCTTCGAACCTGAATTGTCCGATTTCTTACCCCTATTGATTTCTGATCGAGCCCAAAACTTGGGCATCACCATAATATGGTGGGAGGAGTCATTTGGTGAGTTTTGAGTGAAATCCAATCACTAGAACTACGGAATACACCAAGAGATCCGATAAGGAATGAAATGCCTTTGAACCTGAATTGTCCAATTTCATAGCCCTATTGATTTCCGATCGAACCCAAAACTTGGGCATCAACACAATATGGTGGGAGGAGTCATTTGGTGAGTTTTGAGTGAAATCCAATTGCTAGAACTACGGAATACACCAACCACTCCCATAAGGAATGAACTGCCTTTGAACCTGAATTGTCCAATTTCTTACTCCGACTGATTTCCGTTCGAGCCCAAAACATGGGTATCATCATAATACGGTGGGAGGAGTCATTTGGTGAGTTTTGAGTGACATCCAATCGCTAGAACTACGGAATACACCAACCACTCCTATAAGGAACGAACTGCCTTTGAACCTGAATTGTCCAATTTCTTACCCCTATTGATTTCCGATCGAGCCCAAAACTTGGGCATCATCATAATATGGTGGGAGGAGTCATTTGGTGAGTTTTGAGTGAAATCCAATCGCTAGAACTACGGAATACACCAGCCACTCCTACAACGAACGAACTGCCTTTGAACCTGAATTGTCCAATTTCTTACCCCTATAGATTTCCGATCGAGCCCAAAACTTGGGCATCATCATAATATGGTGGGAGGAGTCATGTGGAGAGTTTTGAGTGAAATCCAATCGCTAGAACTACGGAATACCCCAGCCACTCCTATAAGGAACGAACTGCCTTTGAACCTGAATTTACCAATTTCTTAACCCAATTGATTTCCGATCGATCCCAAAACTTGGGCATCATCATAATATGGTAGGAGGAGTCATTTGGTGAGTTTTGAGTGAAATCCAATCACTAGAACTACGGAATACACCAGCCGCACCTGTAAGGAAAGAACTGCCTTCGAACCTGAATTGTCCGATTTCTTACCCCTATTGATTTCTGATCGAGCCCAAAACTTGGGCATCACCATAATATGGTGGGAGGAGTCATTTGGTGAGTTTTGAGTGAAATCCAATCACTAGAACTACGGAATACACCAAGCGATCCGATAAGGAACGAAATGCCTTTGAACCTGAATTGTGCAATTTCATAGCCCTATTGATTTCCGATCGAACCGAAAACTTGGGCATCAACATAATATGGTGGGAGGAGTCATTTGGTGAGTTTTGAGTGAAATCCAATTGCTAGAACTACGGAATACACCAACCACGCCTGTAAGGAACGAACATCCTTTGAACCCGAATTGTCCAATTTCTTACCGCTATTGATTTCCGATCGAGCCCAAAACTTGGGCATCTTCATAATATGGTGGGAGGAGTCATTTGGGGAGTTTTGAGTGAAATCCGATCGCTAGAACTACGAAATACACCAACCAATCCTATAAGGAACGAACTTCCTTTTAAACCTGAATTGTCCAATTTCTTACCCCTATTGATTTCCGATCGAGCCCAAAACTTGGGCATCATCACAATATGGTGGGTGGAGTCATTTGGTGAGTTTTGAGTGAAATTCAATCGCTAGAACTACGGAATACACCAACCACCCCTATAAGGAAAGAACTGCCCTTGAAACTGAATTGTCCAATTTCTAACCCCTATTGATTTCCGATCTAGCCCAAAACTTGGGCATCACCATAATATGGTGGGAGGAGTCATTTGGTGAGTTTTGAGTGAAATCCAATCGCTAGAACTACGGAATACACCAACCAATCCTATAAGGAACGAACTTCCTTTTAAACCTGAATTGTCCAATTTTTACCCCTATTGATTTCCGATCGAGCCCAAAACTTGGGCATCATCATAATATGGTGGGAGGAGTCATTTGTTGTGTTTTGAGTGAAATCCAATCGCTAGAACTACGGAATACACCAACCAATCCTATAAGGAACGAACTTCCTTTTAAACATGAATTGTCCAATTTCTTACCCCTATTGATTTCCGATCGAGCCCAAAACTTGGGCATCATCACAATATTGTGGGAGGAGTCATTTGGTGAGTTTTGAGAGAAATCCAATCGCTAGAACTACGGAATACACCAACAACTCCTATAAGGAACGAACTGGCTTTCAACCTGAGTTGTCCAATTTCTTACCCCTATTGATTTCCGATCGAGCCCAAAACTTGGGTATCCCCATAATATGGTGGGAGGAGTCATTTGGTGAGTTTTCAGTGAAATCCAATCGCTAGAAGTACGGAATACACCAACCACTCCTATAAGGAATGAACATCCTTTGAACATGAATTGTCCAATTTCTTACCCCTATTAATTTCCGATCGAGCCCAAAACTTGGGCATCATCATAATATCGTGGGAGGAGTCATTTGGTGAGTTTTGAGTGAAATCCAATCGCTAGAACTACGGAATACACCAACCACTCCTATAAGGAACGAACTTCCCTTGAACACGAATTGTCCAATTGCTTACCCCTATTGATTTCCGATCGAGCCCAAAACTTGGCCGTCATCACAATATGGTGGAAGTAGTCATTTGGTGAGTTTTGTGTGAAATCCAATCGCTAGAACTACAGAATACACTAACCACTCCTATAAGGAACTAACTACCCTTGAACATGAATTGTCCACTTGCTTACCCCTATTGATTGCCGATCGAGCCCAAAACTTGGACATCATCATAATATGGTGGGAGGAGTCATTTGGTGAGTTTTGAGTGAAATCCAATCGCTAGAACTACGGAATACACCAACCTCTCCTATATGGAACGAACATCCTTTGAACCCGAATTGTCCAATTTCTTACCCCTATTGATTTCCGATCGAGCCCAAAACTTGGGCATCATCATAATATGGCGGGAGGAGTCATTTGGTGAGTTTTGAGTGAAATCCAATCGCTAGAACTATGCAATACACCAACCACTCCAATTCGGAACGAACTGTCTTCGAACTTGAATTGTCCAATTTCTTACCCCATTGCACTTCCGATCGAGCCCAAAACTTGGGCAGCATCATAATATCGCAAGAGGAGTCATTTGGTGAGTTTTGAGTGAAATCCAATCGCTAGAACTGCGGAATACACCAACCACTCCTATAAGGAACGAACTGCCCTTGAACCTGAATTGTCCAATTTCTTACCCCAATTGATTTCCGATCGAGCCCAAAACTTGGGCATCATCATAATATGGTGGGAGGAGTCATTTCGAGAGTTTTGAGTGAAATCCAATCGCTAGAACTACGGAATACACCAGTTACTCCTATAAGGAACGAACTGCCTTTGAGCCTGAATTGTCCAATTTCTTACCCCTAGTGATTTCCGATCGAGCCCAAAACAGGGGCATCATCATAATATGGTGGGTGGAGTCATTTGGTGAGGTTTGAGTTAAATCCAATCGCTAAAACTATGCAATACACCAACCACTCCAATTCGGAAGGAACTGCCTACGAACTTGAATTGTCCAATTTCTTACACCTATGGAATTCCGATCGAGCCCCACACTTGGGCATCATCATAATATGGTGGGAGGAGTCATTTGGCGAGTTTTGAGTGAAATCCAATCGCTAGAACTACGGAATACACCAGCCACTTCTATAAGGAACAAACTGCCTTTGAACCTGAATTGTCCAATTTCTTACCCAAATTGATTTCTGATCGAGCCCAAAACTTGGGCATCATCATAATATGGAGGGAGGAGTCATTTGGGGAATTTTGAGTGAAATCCAATCGCTAGAACTACGGAATACACCAGCCTCTCCTATAAGGAACGAATTGCCTTTGAACCTGAATTGTCCAATTTCTTACCCCTATTGATTTCCGATCGAGCCCAAAACCTGGGCATCATCATAATATGGTGGGAGGAGTCATTTGGTGAGTTTTGAGTGAAATCCAATCACTAGAACTACGGAATACACCAACCACGCCTATAAGGAACGAACTGCGTTTCAACCTGGATTGTCCAATTTCTTACACCTATGGATTTCCGATTGAGCCCAACACTTGGGCATTATCATAATATGGTGGGAGGAGTCATTTGTTGAGTTTTGAGTGAAATCCAATCACTAGAACTACAGAATACACCAACCACTCCTATAAGGAACGAACTGCCTTTGAACCTGAATTGTCCAATTTCTTACCCCTATTGATTTCCGATCGAGCCCAAAACTTGGGCATCATCATAATATGGTGGGAGGAGTCATTTGGTGAGTTTTGAGTGAAATCCCATCGCAAGAACTACGGAATACACCGACCACTCCTATAAGGAACGAACTTCCTTTGAACCTGAATTGTCCAATTTCTTACACCTACGGATTTCCGATTGAGCCCAACACTTGGGCATCATCATAATATGGTGGGAGGAATCATTTGGTGAGTTTTGAGTGAAATCCAATCGCCAGAACAACGGAAAACACCAGTTACTCCTGTAAGGAACGAACTTCCTTTGAACCTGAATTGTCCAATTTCTTACCTCGATTGATTTCCGATCGAGCCCAAAACTTGGGCATCAGCATAATACGGTGGGAGGAGTCATTTGGTGAGTTTTGAGTGAAATCCAATAGCTAGAACTATGCAATACACCAACCACTCCAATTCGGAACGAACTGCCTTCGAACTTCGATTGTCCAATTTCTTACCCCTATAGATTTCCGATCAAGCCCAAAACTTGGGCATCATCATACTATGTTCGGAGGAGTCATTTCGTGAGTTTTGAGTGAAATCCGATCGCTAGAACTTTGGAATACACCGACCACTCCTATATGGAACGAACAGTCTTTGAACCTGAATTGTCCAATTTCTTACCCCTATTGATTTCCGATCGAGCCGAAAACTTGGGCATCATCATAATATGGTGGGAGGAGTCATTTGGTGGGTTTTGAGTGAAATCCAATCGCTAGAACTACGGAATACACCAGCCACTCCTATAAGGAAGGAACTGCCTTTGAACCTGAATTGTCCAATTTCTTACCCCTATTGATTTCTGATCGAGCCCAAAACTTGGGCATCATCATAATATGGTGGGAGGAGTCATTTGGTGAGTTTTGGTTGAAATCCAATTGCTAGAACTGTGCAATACACCAACCACTCCAATTCGGAATAACTATCTTCGAACTTGATTTGTCCAATTTCTTACCCCTATGGATTTCCGATCGAGCCCAAAACTTGGGCATCATCATAATATGGTGGGAGGAGTCATTTGGTGAGTTTTGAGTGAAATCCAATCGCTAGAACTACGGAATACACCAACCACTCCTATAAGGAACGAACTGCCTTTGAACCTGAATTGTCCAATTTCATACCCCTGTTGATTTCCGATCGAGCCCAAAACTTGGGCATCATCATAATATGTTGGGAGGAGTCATTTGGTGTGTTTTGAGGGAAATCCAATAGCTATAACTACGGAATACACCAACCACTCCTATAAGGAACGAACTGCCTTTAAACCTAAATTGTCCAATTTCTTACCCCTATTGATTTCCGATCGAGCCCAAAACTTGGGCATCATCATAATATGGTGGGAGGAGTCATTTGTTGAGTTTTGAGTGAAATCTAATCGCTAGAACTACGGAATACACCAGCCACTCCTATAAGGAACGAACTGCCTTTGAACCTGAATTGTCCAATTTCTTACCCCTATTTATTTCCGATCGAGCCCAAAACTTGGGCATCATCATAATATGGTGGGAGGAGTCATTTGTTGTGTTTTGAGTGAAATCCAATCGCTAGAACTACGGAATACACCAACCAATCCTATAAGGAACGAACTCCCTTTTAAACCTGAATTGTCCAATTTCTTACCCCTATTGATTTCCGATCGAGCCCAAAACTTGGGCATCATCACAATATTGTGGGAGGAGTCATTTGGTGAGTTTTGAGAGAAATCCAATCGCTAGAACTACGGAATACACCAACAACTCCTATAAGGAACGAACTGCCTTTGAACCTGATTTGTCCAATTTCTTACCCCTATTTATTTCCGATCGAGCCCAAAACTTGGGCATCTTCATAATATGGTGGGAGGAGTCATTTGGTGAGTTTTGAGTGATATCCAATCGCTAGAACTACGGAATACACCAACCACTCCTATAAGGAACGAACTGCCTTTGAACCTGAATTGTCCAATTTCTTACCCCTATAGATTTCCGATCGAGCCCAAAACTTGGGCATCATCATAATATGGTGGGAGGAGTCATTTGGCGAGTTTTGACTTAAATATAATCGCTAGAACTACGCAATACACCAGCCACTCCTATAAGGAACGAACTGCCTTTGAACCTGAATTGTCCAATTTCTTACCCCTATTGATTTCCGATCGAGCCCAAAACTTGGGCATCATCATAATATGGTGGGAGGATTCATTTGGTGAGTTTTGAGTGAAATCCAATCGCTAGAACTACGGAATACACCAACCTCTCCTATAAGGAACGAACTGCCTTCGAAACTAAATTGTCCAATTTCATACCCCTATTGTTTTCCGATCTAGCCCAAAACTGGGGCATCATCATAATATGGTGGGAGGAGTCATTTGGTGAGTTTTGAGTGAAATCCAATATCTAGAACTACGGAATACACCAACTACTCCAATTCGGAACGAACTGCCTTCGAACTTGAATTGTCCAATTTCTTACCCCTATTGATTTCCGATCAAGCCCACAACTTGGGCATCATCATAATATGGTGGGAGGAGTCATTTGGTGAGTTTTGAGTGAAATCAAATCGGTAGAACTATGCAATACACCAACCACTCGAATTCGGAACGAACTGCCTTCGAACTTGAATTGTCCAATTTCTTACACTTATGGATTTCCGATCGAGCCCAAAACTACGGCATCATCATAATATGGTGGGAGGAGTCGTTTGGTTAGTTTTGAGTGAAATCCAATTGCTAGAACTACGGAATACACCAACCACTCCTATAAGGAACGAAATGCCTTTGAACCTGAATTCTCCAATTTCTTACCCCTATTGATTTCCGATCGAGCCCAAAACTAGGGCATCATCATGACATGGTGGGAGGAGTCATTTGGTGAGTTTTGAGTGAAATCCAATATCTAGAACTACGGAATACACCAACTACTCCAATTCGGAACGAACTGCCTTCGAACTTGAATTGTCCAATTTCTTACCCCTATTGATTTCCGATCAAGCCCACAACTTGGGCATCATCATAATATGGTGGGAGGAGTCATTTGGTGAGTTTTGAGTGAAATCAAATCGGTAGAACTATGCAATACACCAACCACTCCAATTCGGAACGAACTGCCTTCGAACTTGAATTGTCCAATTTCTTACCCTTATGGATTTCCGATCGAGCCCAAAACTACGGCATCATCATAATATGGTGGGAGGAGTCGTTTGGTTAGTTTTGAGTGAAATCCAATTGCTAGAACTACGGAATACACCAACCACTCCTATAAGGAACGAACTGCCTTTGAACCTGAATTGTCCAATTTCTTACCCCTATTGATTTCCGATCGAGCCCAAAACTTGGGCATCATCATAATATGGTGGGAGGAGTCATTTGGTGAGTTTTGAGTGAAATCCAATCGCTAGAACTATGCAATACACCAACCACTCCAATTCGGAACGAACTGTCTTCGAACTTGAATTGTCCAATTTCTTACCCCTATGGATTTCGGATCGAGCCTAAAACTTTGGCATCATCATAATATGGTGGGAGGAGTCGTTTGGTGAGTTTTGAGTGAAATCCAATTGCTAGAACTACGGAATACACCAACCACTACTATAAGGAACGAACTGCCTTAGAACTTGAATTGTCGAATTTCTTACCCCTATTGACTTCCGTTCGAGCCAAAAACTTGGGCATCATCATAATATGGTAGGAGGAGTCATTTGGTGAGTTTTGAGAGAAATCCAAGCGCTAGAACTACGGAATACACCAACCACTCCGATGAGGAACGAACGGCCCTTGAACCTGAATTGTCCAATATCTTACCCCTACTAATTTCCGATCGAGCCCAAAACTTGGGCATCATCATAATATGGTGGGAGGAGTCATTTGGTGAGTTTTGAGTGAAATCCAATCGCTAGAACTATGCAATACACCAACCACTCCAATTCGGAACGAACTGTCTTCGAACTTGAATTGTCCATTTTCCTACCCCTATGGATTTCCGATCGAGCCCAAAACTTGGGCATCATCATAATTTGGTGGGAGGAGTCATTTGGTGAGTTTTGAGTGAAATCCGATCGCTAGAACTACGGAATACACCAACCACTCCTATAAGGAACGAACTGCCTTTGAACCTGAATTGTCCAATTTCTTACCCCTATTGATTTCCGATCGAGCCCAAAACTTGGGCATCATCATAATATGGTGGGAGGAGTCATTTGGTGAGTTTTGAGTGAAATCCAATCGCTAGAACTATGCAATACACCAACCACTCCAATTCGGAACGAACTGTCTTCGAACTTGAATTGTCCAATTTCTTACCCCTATGGATTTCCGATCGAGCCCAAAACTTGGGCATCATCATAATATGGTGGGAGGAGTCATTTGGTGAGTTTTGACTGAAATCCAATCTCTAGAACTATGCAGGACACCAACCACTCCAATTCTGAACGAACTGCCTTCGAACATGAATTGTCCAATTTCTAACTCCTATGGATTTCCGATCGAGCCCAAAACTTTGGCATCATCATAATATGGTGTGAGGAGTCATTTGGTGAGTTTTGAGTGAAATCCAATCGCTAGAACTACAGAATACACCAACCACTCCTACAAGGAACGAACTGCCTTTGAACCTGAATTGTCCAATTTCTTACCCCTATTGATTTCCGATCGAGCCCAAAACTTGGGCATCATCATAATATGGTGGGAGGAGTCATTTGGTGAGTTTTGAGTGAAATCCAATCGCTAGAACTATGCAATACACCAACCACTCCAATTCGGAACGAACTGTCTTCGAACTTGAATTGTCCAATTTCTTACCCCTATGGATTTCCGATCGAGCCCAAAACTTGGGCATCATCATAATATGGTGGGAGGAGTCATTTGGTGAGTTTTGACTGAAATCCAATCTCTAGAACTATGCAGGACACCAACCACTCCAATTCTGAACGAACTGCCTTCGAACATGAATTGTCCAATTTCTAACTCCTATGGATTTCCTATCGAGCCCAAAACTTTGGCATCATCATAATATGGTGTGAGGAGTCATTTGGTGAGTTTTGAGTGAAATCCAATCGCTAGAACTACAGAATACACCAACCACTCCTACAAGGAACGAACTGCCTTTGAACCTGAATTGTCCAATTTCTTACCCCTATTGATTTCCGATCGAGCCCAAAACTTGGGCATCATCATAATATGGTGGGAGGAGTCATTTGGTGAGTTTTGAGTGAAATCCAATCACTAGAACTACGGAATACACCAACCACTCCTATAAGGAACGAACTGCCCTCGAACCTGAATTGTCTAATTTCTTACCCCTATTGATTTCCGATCGAGCCCAAAACTTGGGCATCATCATAATATGGTGGGACGAGTCATTTGGTGAGTTTTGAGTGAAATCCAATCGCTAGAACTGTGCAATACACCAACCACTCCAATTCGGAACGAACTGTCTTCGAACTTGAATTGTCCATTTTCCTACCCCTATGGATTTCCGATCGAGCCCAAAACTTGGGCATCATCATAATTTGGTGGGAGGAGTCATTTGGTGAGTTTTGAGTGAAATCCGATCGCTAGAACTACGGAATACACCAACCACACCTATAAGGAACGAACTGCCTTTGAACCTGAATTGTCCAATTTCTTACCCCTATTGATTTCCGATCGAGCCCAAACCTTGGGCATCATCATAATATTGTGGGAGGAGTCATTTGGTGAGTTTTGAGTGAAATCCAATCACTAGAACTACGGAATACACCAACCACTCCTACAAGGAACGAACTGCCTTTGAAACTGAATTGTCCAATTTCTTACCCCTATTGATTTCCGATCGAGCCCAAAACTTGGGCACCATCATAATATGGTAGGAGGAGTCATTTGGTGAGTTTTGAGTGAAATCCAATCACTAGAACTACGGAATACACCAACCACTCCTATAAGGAACGAACTGCCCTCGAACCTGAATTGTCTAATTTCTTACCCCTATTGATTTCCGATCGAGCCCAAAACTTGGGCATCATGATAATATGGTGGGACGAGTCATTGGGTGAGTTTTGAGTGAAATCCAATAGCTAGAACTATGCAATACACCAACCACTCCAATTCGGAACGAACTGTCTTCGAACTTGAATTGTCCATTTTCCTACCCCTATGGATTTCCGATCGAGCCCAAAACTTGGGCATCATCATAATTTGGTGGGAGGAGTCATTTGGTGAGTTTTGAGTGAAATCCGATCGCTAGAACTACGGAATACACCAACCACTCCTATAAGGAACGAACTGCCTTTGAACCTGAATTGTCCAATTTCTTACCCCTATTGATTTCCGATCGAGCCCAAAACTTGGGCATCATCATAATATGGTGGGAGGAGTCCTTTGGTGAGTTTTGAGTGAAATCCAATAGCTAGAACTATGCAATACACCAACCACTCCAATTCGGAACGAACTGTCTTCGAACTTGAATTGTCCAATTTCTTACCCCTATGGATTTCCGATCGAGCCCAAAACCTGGGCATCAACATAATATGGTGGGAGGAGTCATTTGGTGAGTTTTGACTGAAATCCAATCTCTAGAACTATGAAGGACACCAACCACTCCAATTCTGAACGAACTGCCTTCGAACATGAATTGTCCAATTTCTAACCCCTACGGATTTCCGATCGAGCCCAAAACTTTGGCATCATCATAATATGGTGTGAGGAGTCATTTGGTGAGTTTTGAGTGAAATCCAATCGCTAGAACGACAGAATACACCAACCACTCCTACAAGGAACGAACTGCCTTTGAACCTGAATTGTCCAATTTCTTACCCCTATTGATTTCCGATCGAGCCCAAAACTTGGGCATCATCATAATATGGTGGGACGAGTCATTTGGTGAGTTTTGAGTGAAATCCAATCACTAGAACTACGGAATACACCAACCACTCCTATAAGGAACGAACTGCCCTCGAACCTGAATTGTCTAATTTCTTACCCCTATTCATTTCCGATCGAGCCCAAAACTTGGGCATCATCATAATATGGTGGGACGAGTCATTTGGTGAGTTTTGAGTGAAATCCAATCACTAGAACTACGGAATACACCAACCACTCCTATAAGGAACGAACTGCCTTTGAAACTGAATTGTCCAATTTCTTACCCCTATTGATTTCCGATCGAGCCCAAAACTTGGGCATCATCATAATATGGTGGGAGGAGTCATTTGGTGAGTTTTGAGTGAAATCCAATCACTAGAACTACGGAATACACCAACCACTCCTATAAGGAACGAACTGCCCTCGAACCAGAATTGTCTAATTTCTTAACCCTATTGATCTCCGATCGAGCCCAAAACTTGGGCATCATGATAATATGGTGGGACGAGTCATTTGGTGAGTTTTGAGTGAAATCCAATCGCTAGAACTATGCAATACACCAACCACTCCAATTCGGAACAAACTGTCTGCGAACTTGAATTGTCCATTTTCCTACCCCTATGGATTTCCGATCGAGCCCAAAACTTGTGCATCATCATAATTTGGTGGGAGGAGTCATTTGGTGAGTTTTGAGTGA
The DNA here is from genome assembly GCA_005406145.1 of Prunus yedoensis. Classification (NCBI taxonomy): domain Eukaryota; kingdom Viridiplantae; phylum Streptophyta; class Magnoliopsida; order Rosales; family Rosaceae; genus Prunus; species Prunus yedoensis. Next base: position 39,653 of record BJCG01002419.1, on the reverse strand, counting down.
AATCCGATCGCTAGAACTACGGAATACACCAACCACTCCTATAAGGAACGAACTGCCATTGAACATGAATTGTCCAATTTCTTACCCCTATTGATTTCCGATCGAGCCCAAAACCTGGGCATCATCATAATAAGGTGGGAGGAGTCATTTGGTGAGTTTTGAGGGAAATCCAATCGCTAGAACTATGCAATACACCAACCACTCCAATTCGGAATGAACTGTCTTCGAACTTGAATTGTCCAATTTCTTACCCCTATGGATTTCCGATCGAGCCCAAAACTTGGGCATCATCATAATATGGAGGGAGGAGTCATTTGGTGAGTTTTGACTGAAATCCAATCTCTAGAACTATGCAGGACACCAACCACTCCAATTCTGAACGAACTGCCTTCGAACATGAATTGTCCAATTTCTTACCCCTATGGATTTCCGATCGAGCCCAAAACTTTGGCATCATCATAATATGGTGGGAGGAGTCATTTGGTGAGTTTTGAGTGAAATCCAATCACTAGAACTACGGAATACACCAACCACTCCTATAAGGAACGAACTGCCCTCGAACCTGAATTGTCTAATTTCTTACCCCTATTGATTTCCGATCGAGCCCAAAACTTGGGCATCATCATAATATGGTGGGACGAGTCATTTGGTGAGTTTTGAGTGAAATCCAATCGCTAGAACTGTGCAATACACCAACCACTCCAATTCGGAACGAACTGTCTTCGAACTTGAATTGTCCATTTTCCTACCCCTATGGATTTCCGATCGAGCCCAAAACTTGGGCATCATCATAATTTGGTGGGAGGAGTCATTTGGTGAGTTTTGAGTGAAATCCGATCGCTAGAACTACGGAATACACCAACCACACCTATAAGGAACGAACTGCCTTTGAACCTGAATTGTCCAATTTCTTACCCCTATTGATTTCCGATCGAGCCCAAACCTTGGGCATCATCATAATATTGTGGGAGGAGTCATTTGGTGAGTTTTGAGTGAAATCCAATCACTAGAACTACGGAATACACCAACCACTCCTACAAGGAACGAACTGCCTTTGAAACTGAATTGTCCAATTTCTTACCCCTATTGATTTCCGATCGAGCCCAAAACTTGGGCACCATCATAATATGGTAGGAGGAGTCATTTGGTGAGTTTTGAGTGAAATCCAATCACTAGAACTACGGAATACACCAACCACTCCTATAAGGAACGAACTGCCCTCGAACCTGAATTGTCTAATTTCTTACCCCTATTGATTTCCGATCGAGCCCAAAACTTGGGCATCATGATAATATGGTGGGACGAGTCATTGGGTGAGTTTTGAGTGAAATCCAATAGCTAGAACTATGCAATACACCAACCACTCCAATTCGGAACGAACTGTCTTCGAACTTGAATTGTCCATTTTCCTACCCCTATGGATTTCCGATCGAGCCCAAAACTTGGGCATCATCATAATTTGGTGGGAGGAGTCATTTGGTGAGTTTTGAGTGAAATCCGATCGCTAGAACTACGGAATACACCAACCACTCCTATAAGGAACGAACTGCCTTTGAACCTGAATTGTCCAATTTCTTACCCCTATTGATTTCCGATCGAGCCCAAAACTTGGGCATCATCATAATATGGTGGGAGGAGTCCTTTGGTGAGTTTTGAGTGAAATCCAATAGCTAGAACTATGCAATACACCAACCACTCCAATTCGGAACGAACTGTCTTCGAACTTGAATTGTCCAATTTCTTACCCCTATGGATTTCCGATCGAGCCCAAAACCTGGGCATCAACATAATATGGTGGGAGGAGTCATTTGGTGAGTTTTGACTGAAATCCAATCTCTAGAACTATGAAGGACACCAACCACTCCAATTCTGAACGAACTGCCTTCGAACATGAATTGTCCAATTTCTAACCCCTACGGATTTCCGATCGAGCCCAAAACTTTGGCATCATCATAATATGGTGTGAGGAGTCATTTGGTGAGTTTTGAGTGAAATCCAATCGCTAGAACGACAGAATACACCAACCACTCCTACAAGGAACGAACTGCCTTTGAACCTGAATTGTCCAATTTCTTACCCCTATTGATTTCCGATCGAGCCCAAAACTTGGGCATCATCATAATATGGTGGGACGAGTCATTTGGTGAGTTTTGAGTGAAATCCAATCACTAGAACTACGGAATACACCAACCACTCCTATAAGGAACGAACTGCCCTCGAACCTGAATTGTCTAATTTCTTACCCCTATTCATTTCCGATCGAGCCCAAAACTTGGGCATCATCATAATATGGTGGGACGAGTCATTTGGTGAGTTTTGAGTGAAATCCAATCACTAGAACTACGGAATACACCAACCACTCCTATAAGGAACGAACTGCCTTTGAAACTGAATTGTCCAATTTCTTACCCCTATTGATTTCCGATCGAGCCCAAAACTTGGGCATCATCATAATATGGTGGGAGGAGTCATTTGGTGAGTTTTGAGTGAAATCCAATCACTAGAACTACGGAATACACCAACCACTCCTATAAGGAACGAACTGCCCTCGAACCAGAATTGTCTAATTTCTTAACCCTATTGATCTCCGATCGAGCCCAAAACTTGGGCATCATGATAATATGGTGGGACGAGTCATTTGGTGAGTTTTGAGTGAAATCCAATCGCTAGAACTATGCAATACACCAACCACTCCAATTCGGAACAAACTGTCTGCGAACTTGAATTGTCCATTTTCCTACCCCTATGGATTTCCGATCGAGCCCAAAACTTGTGCATCATCATAATTTGGTGGGAGGAGTCATTTGGTGAGTTTTGAGTGAAATCCGATCGCTAGAACTACGGAATACACCAACCACTCCTATAAGGAACGAACTGCCATTGAACATGAATTGTCCAATTTCTTACCCCTATTGATTTCCGATCGAGCCCAAAACCTGGGCATCATCATAATAAGGTGGGAGGAGTCATTTGGTGAGTTTTGAGGGAAATCCAATCGCTAGAACTATGCAATACACCAACCACTCCAATTCGGAATGAACTGTCTTCGAACTTGAATTGTCCAATTTCTTACCCCTATGGATTTCCGATCGAGCCCAAAACTTGGGCATCATCATAATATGGAGGGAGGAGTCATTTGGTGAGTTTTGACTGAAATCCAATCTCTAGAACTATGCAGGACACCAACCACTCCAATTCTGAACGAACTGCCTTCGAACATGAATTGTCCAATTTCTTACCCCTATGGATTTCCGATCGAGCCCAAAACTTTGGCATCATCATAATATGGTGGGAGGAGTCATTTGGTGAGTTTTGAGTGAAATCCAATCACTAGAACTACGGAATACACCAACCACTCCTATAAGGAACGAACTGCCCTCGAACCTGAATTGTCTAATTTCTTACCCCTATTGATTTCCGATCGAGCCCAAAACTTGGGCATCATCATAATATGGTGGGACGAGTCATTTGGTGAGTTTTGAGTGAAATCCAATCGCTAGAACTATGCAATACACCAACCACTCCAATTCGGAACGAACTGTCTTCGAACATGAATTGTCCAATTTCTTACCCCTATGGATTTCCAATCGAGCCCAAAACTTGGGCATCATCATAATATGGTGGGAGGAGTCGTTTGGTGAGTTTTGAGTGAAATCCGATCGCTAGAACTACGGAATACACCAACCCCTCCTATAAGGAACGAACTGCCTTTGAACATGAATTGTCCAATTTCTTACCCCTATTGATTTCCGATCGAGCCCAAAACTTGGTCATCATCATAATATGGTGGGAGGAGCCATTTGGGGAGTTTTGAGTGAAACCCAATCGCTAGAACTACGGAATAAACCAACCACTCCGATGAGGAACGAATTGCCTTTGAACCTGAATTGTCCAATTTGTTACCCCTATTGATTTCCGATCGAGCCCAAAACTTGCGCATCATCATAATATGGTGGGAGGAGTCATTTGGTGAGTTTTGAGTGAAATCCAAACGCTAGAACTATGCAATACACCAACCACTCCAATTCGGAACGATCTGCCTTCGAACTTGAATTGTCCAATTTCTTACCCCTATGGATTTCGGATCGAGCCTAAAACTTTGGCATCATCATAATATGGTGGGAGGAGTCGTTTGGTGAGTTTTGAGTGAAATCCAATTGCTAGAACTACGGAATACACCAACCACATATATAAGGAACGAATTGCCTTTGAACCTGAATTGTCCAATTTCTTACCCCTATTGATTTCCGATCGTTCCCAAAACGTGCGCATCATCATAATATGGTGGGAGGAGTCATTTGGTGAGTTTTGAGTGAAATCGAACCGCTAGAACTATGCAATACACCGACCACTCCAATTCGGAACGAACTGCCTTCGAACTTGAATTGTCCAATTTCTTACCCCTATGGATTTCCGATCGAGCCCAAAACTTTGGCATCATCATAATATGGTGGAAGGAGTCATTTGGTGAGTTTTGAGTGAAATCCAATCGCTAGAACTACAGAATACACCAACCACTCCTATAAGGAACGAACTGCCTTTGAACCTGAATTGTCGAATTTCTTCCCCCTATTGACTTCCGTTCGAACCCAAAACTTGGGCATCATCCTAATATGGTGGGAGGAGTCATTTGGTGAGTTTTGAGAGAAATCCAATCGCTAGAACTACGGAATACACCAACAACTCCTATAAGGAACGAACGGCCCTTGAACCTGAATTGTCCAATATCTTACCCCTATTGATTTCCGATCGAGCCCAAAACTTGGGCATCATCATAATATGGTGGGAGGAGTCATTTGGTGAGTTTTGAGTGAAATCCAATCGCTAGAACTATGCAATACACCAACCACTCCAATTCGGAACGAACTGCCTTTTAACCTGAATTGTCCAATTTCTTACCGCTATGGATTTCCGATCGAGCCCAAAACTTGGGCATCCTCATAATATGGTGGGAGGAGTCATTTGGTGAGTTTTGAGTAAAATCCAATCGCTAGAACTACAGAATACACCAACCACTCCTATAAGGAACGAACTGCCTTTGAACCTGAATTGTCGAATTTCTTACCCCTATTGATTTCCGATCGAGCCCAAAACATGGGCATCATCATAATATGGTGGGAGGAGTCATTTGGTGAGTTTTGAGTGAAATCCAATCACTAGAACTACGGAATACACCAACCACTCCTATAAGGAACGAACTGCCCTCGAACCTGAATTGTCTAATTTCTTACCCCTATTGATTTCCGATCGAGCCCAAAACTTGGGCATCATCATAATATGGTGGGACGAGTCATTTGGTGAGTTTTGAGTGAAATCCAAACGCTAGAACTATGCAATACACCAACCACTCCAATTCGGAACGAACTGCCTTTGAACCTGAATTGTCTAATTTCTTACCCCTATTGATTTCCGATCGAGCCCAAAACTTGGGCATGATCATAATATGGTGGGATGATTCATTTGGTGAGTTGGGAATGAAATCCAATCGCTCGAACTACGGAATACACCAACCACACCTATTAGGAACGAACTGCCTTTGAACCTCAATTGTCCTATTTCATACCCCTATTGATTTCCGATCGAGCCCACAACTTGGGCATCATCATAAAATGGTGGGAGGAGTCATTTGGTGAGTTTTGAGTGAAATCCAATCGCTAGAACTATGCAATACACCAACCACTCCAATTCGGAACGAATTGCCTACGAACTTGAATTGTCCAATTTCTTACCCCTATGGATTTCCGATCGAGCCCAAAACTTGGGCATCATCATAATATGGTGGGAGGAGTCATTTGGTGAGTTTTGAGTGAAATCCAATTGCTAGAAATATGCAATACACCAACCACTCCAATTCGGAACGAACTGGCTTCGAACTTTAATTGTCCAATTTCTTACCCATATGGATTTCCGATCGAGCCCAAAACTTTGGCATCATCAAAATATGGTGGGAGGAGTCATTTGGTGTGTTTTGAGAGAAATCCAATCGCTAGAACTACGGAATACACCAACCACTCCTATAAGGAACGAACTGCCTTTGAACCTGAATTGTCCAATTTCTTACCCTTATGGATTTCCGATCAAGCCCAAAACTTGGGCATCATCATAATATGGTGGGAGGATTCATTTGGGGCGTTTTGAGTGAAATCCGATCGCTAGAACTACGAAATACACCAACCACTCCTATGAGGAACGAACTGCCTTTGAACCTGAATTGTCCAATTTCTTTCCCCCATTGATTTCCGATCGAGCCCAAAACTTGGGCATCATCATAATATGGTGGGAGGAGTCCTTTGGTGAGTTTTGAGTGAAATCCAATCGCTAGAACTACGGAATACACCGACCACTCCTATAAGGAACGAACTGCCTTTGAACCTGAATTGTCCAATTTCTTACCCCAATTGATTTCCGATCGAGCCCAACACTTGGGCATCATCATAATATGGTGGGAGGAGTCATTTGGTGAGTTTTGAGTGAAATCCAATCGCTAGAACTACGGAATACACCAACCACTCCTATAAGGAACAAACTGCCTTTGAACCTGAATTGTCCAATTTCTTACCCCTACTGATTTCCGATCGAGCCCAAAACTTGGGCATCATCATAATATGGTGGGAGGAGTCATTTGGTGAGTTTTGAGTGAAATCCAATCGCTAGATCTACGGAATACACCAACCACTCCAATATGGAACGAACTGCCCTCGAACCTGAATTGTCTAATTTCTTACCCCTATTGATTTCCGATCGAGCCCAAAACGTGGGCATCATCATAATATGGTGGGAGGAGTCATTTGGTGAGTTTTGAGTGAAATCCAATCGCTAGAACTATGCAATACACCAACCACACCTATTAGGAACGAACTGCCTTTGAACCTGAATGTCCAATTTCTTACCCCAATTGATTTCCGATCGAGCCCAACACTTGGGCATCATCATAATATGGTGGGAGGAGTCATTTGGTGAGTTTTGAGTGAAATCCAATCGCTAGATCTACGGAATACACCAACCACTCCAATAAGGAACGAACTGCCCTCGAACCTGAATTGTCTAATTTCTTACCCCTATTGATTTCCGATCGAGCCCAAAACGTGGGCATCATCATAATATGGTGGGACGAGTCATTTGGTGAGTTTTGAGTGAAATCCAATCGCTAGATCTACGGAATACACCAACCACTCCAATAAGGAACGAACTGCCCTCGAACCTGAATTGTCTAATTTCTTACCCCTATTGATTTCCGATCGAGCCCAAAACGTGGGCATCATCATAATATGGTGGGAGGATTCATTTGGTGAGTTTGGAGCGAAATCCAATCGCTAGAACTACGGAATACACCAACCACACCTATTAGGAACGAACTGCCTTTGAACCTGAATTGTCCAATTTCATACCCTTATTGATTTCAGATCGAGCCCACAACTTGGGCATCATCATAATATGGTGGGAGGAGTCATTTGGTGAGTTTTGAGTGAAATCCAATCTCTAGAACTATGCAGTACACCAACCACTCCAATTCGGAACGAACTGCCTTCGAATTTGAATTGTCCAATTTCTTACCCCTATGGATTTCCGATCGAGCCCAAAACTTTGGCATCATCATAATATGGTGGGAAGAGTCATTTGGTGAGTTTTGAGTGAAATCCAATCTCTAGAACTATGCAGTACACCAACCACTCCTATAAGGAACGAACTGCCTTTGAACCTGAATTGTCCAATTTCTTACCCCCATTAATTTCCGATCGAGCCCAAAACTTGGGAATCATCATAATATGGTGGGAGGAGTCATTTGGTGAGTTTTGAGTGAAATCCAATCGCTAGAACTATGCAAAACGCCAACCACTCCAATTCGGAACGAACTGTCTTTGAACTTGAATTGTCCAATTTCTTACCCTTCTAGATTTCCGATCGAGCCCAATACTTGGGCATCATCATAATATGGTGGGAGGAGTCATTTGGTGAGTTTTGAGTGAAATCCGATCGCTAGAACTACGGAATACACCAACCACTCTTATAAGGAACGAACTGCCTTTGAACCTGAATTGTCCAATTTCTTACCCCTATTTATTTCCGATCGAGCCCAAAACTTGTGCATCATCATAATATGGTGGGAGGATTGATTTCGTGTGTTTTGAGTGAAATCCAATCGCTAGAACTACTGAATACACCAACTACTCCTATAAGGAACGAACTGCCTTTGAACATGAATTGTCCAATTTCATACCCCTATTGATTTCCGATCGAGCCCACAACATGGGCATCATCATAATATGGTGGGAGGAGTCGTTTGGTGAGTTTTGAGTGAAATCCAATATCTAGAACTATGCAGTACACCAACCACTCCAATTCGGAACGAACTGCCATCGAACTTGAATTGTCCAATTTCTTACCCCTATGGATTTCCGATCGAGCCCAAAACTTTGGCATCATCGTAATATGGTGGGAGGAGTCATTTGGTGAGTTTTGAGTGAAATCCAATCGCTAGAACTACAGAATACACCAACCACTCCTATAAGGAACGAACTGCCTTTGAACCTGAATTGTCGAATTTCTTACCCCTATTGACTTCCGTTCGAGCCCAAAACTTGGGAATCAGCATAATATGGTGGGAGGACTCATTTGGTGAGTTTTGAGAGAAATCCAATCACTAGAACTACGGAATACACCAACCACTCCTATAAGGAACGAACTGCCTTTGAACCTGAATTGTCCAATTTCTTACCCCTATTGATTTCCGATCGAGCCCCAAACTTGGGCATCATCATAATATGGTGGGAGGAGTCCTTTGGTGAGTTTTGAGTGAAATCCATTCGCTAGAACTACAGAATACACCAACCACTGCTATAAGGAACGAACTGCCTTTGAAATGAATTGTCCAATTTCTTACCCCCATTGATTTCTGATCGTGCCCAAAACTTGCACATCATCATAATATGGTGGGAGGAGTCATTTGGTGAGTTTTGAGTGAAATCCAATCGCTAGAACTACAGAATACACCACCCACTCCTATAAGGAACGAACTGCCTTTGAACCTGAATTCCCCAATTTGTTACCTCTATTGATTTCTGATTGAGCCCAAAACTTGGGCATCATCATAATATGGTGGGAGTCATTTGGTGAGTTTTGAGTGAAATCCAATCGCTAGAACTATGCAATACACCAACCACTCCAATTCGGAACGAACTGCCTTTGAACTTGAATTGTCCAATTTCTTACCCCTATTGATTTCCGATCGAGCCCAAAACTTGGGCATCATTATAATATGGTGGGAGGAGTCATTTGGTGAGTGTTGAGTGAAATCCAATAGCTAGAACTACGGAATACACCAACCACTCCTATAAGAAACGAACTGCCTTTGAACTTGAATTGTCCAATTTCTTACCCCTATTGATTTCCGATCGAGCCCAAAACTTGGGCATCATCATAATATGGTGGGAGGAGTCATTTGGTGAGTTTTGAGTGAAATACAATAGTTAGAACTACGGAATACACCGACCACTCCTATAAGAAACGAACTGCCTTTGAACCTGAATTGTCCAATTTCTTACCCCTATTGATTTCCGATCAAGCCCCCAACATGGAAATCATCATAATATGGTGGGAGGAGTCATTTGGTGAGTTTTGAGTGAAATCCAATCGCTAGAACTATGCAATACACCAACCACTCCAATTCGGAACGAACTGTCTTTGAACTTGAATTGTCCAATTTCTTACCCTTCTAGATTTCCGATCGAGCCCAAAACTTGGGCATCATCATAATATGGTGGGAGGAGTCATTTGGTGAGTTTTGAGTGAAATCCGATCGCTAGAACTACGGAATACACCAACCACTCCTATAAGGAACGAACTACCTTTGAACCTGAATTGTCCAATTTCTTACCCCTATTGATTTCCGATCGAGCCCAAAACTTGGGCATCATCATAATATGGTGGGAGGAGTCATTTGGTGAGTTTTGAGTGAAATCCAATCGCTTGAACTACTGAATACACCAACCACTCCTATAAGGAACGAACGGCCTTTGAACCTGAATTGTCCAATTTCGTACCCCTATTGATTTCCGATCGAGCCCACAACTTGGGCATCATCATAAAATGGTGGGAGGACTCATTTGGTGAGTTTTGAGTGAAATCCAATCGCTAGAACTATGCAATACACCAACCACTCCAATTCGGAACGAACTGTCTTCGAACTTGAATTGTCCGATTTCTTACCCCTATGGATTTCCGATCGAGCCCAAAACTTGGGCATCATCATAATATGGTGACAAGAGTCGTTTGGGGAGTTTTGAGTGAAATCCAATCGCTAGAACTATGCAATACACCAACCACTCCAATTCGGAACGAACTGTCTTTGAACTTCAATTGTCCAATTTCTTACCCTTCTAGATTTCCGATCGAGCCCAAAACTTGGGCATCATCATAATATGGTGACAAGAGTCATTTGGGGAGTTTTGAGTGAAATCCAATCGCTAGAACTACGGAATACACCAACCACTCCTATAAGGAACGAACAACCTTTGAACTTGAATTGTCCAATTTTTTACCCCTATTGATTTCCGATCGAGCCCAAAATTTGGGCATCATCATAATATGGTGGGAGGAGTCATTTGGTGAGTTTTGAGTGAAATCCAATAGCTAGAACTACGGAATACACCAACCACTCCGATAAGGAACGAACTACCTTTGAACCTGAATTGTCCAATTTCATACCCCTATTGATTTCCGATAGAGCCCACAACTTGGGCATCATCATAATATGGTGACAGGAGTCATTTGGGGTGTTTTGAGTGAAATCCAATCGCTAGAACTACGGAATACACCAACCACTCCTATAACGAACGAACTGCCTTTGAACCTGAATTGTCCAATTTCATACCCCTATTGATTTCCGATCAAGCCCACCACTTGGACATCATCATAATATGGGGGAGGAGTCATTTGGTGAGTTTTGAGTGAAATCCAATCGCTAGAACTATGCAATACACCAACCACTCCAATTCGGAACGAACTGTCTTCGAACTTGAATTGTCCAATTTCTTACCCCTATGGATTTCCGATCGAGCCCAAAAGTTGGGCATCATCATAATATGGTGGGAGGAGTCATTTGGTGAGTTTTGAGTGAAATCCAATCGCTAGAACTACGGAATACACCAACCACTCCTATAAGGAACGAACTGCCTTGAAGCTGAATTGTCCAGTTTCTTACCCCTATTGATTTCCGATCGAGCCCAACACTTGGGCATCACCATAGTATGGTGGAAGGAGTCATTTGGTGAGTTTTGAGTGAAATCCAATCGCTAGAACTACGGAATACACCAACCACTCCTATAAGGAATGAACAGCCTTCGAACTTGAATTGTCCAATTTCTTACCCCTATTGATTTCCGATCGAGCCGAAAACTTGGGTATCATCATAATATTGTGGGAGGAGTCATTTGGAGAGTTTTGAGTGAAATCCGATCGCTAGAACTACGGAATACACCAACCACTCCTATAAGGAACGAACTGCCTTTGAACATGAATTGTCCAATTTCTTACCCCTATTGATTTCCGATCGAACCCAAAACTTGGGCATCATCATAATATGGTGGGAGGAGTCATTTGGTGAGTTTTGAGTGAAATCCAATCGCTTGAACTACTGAATACACCAACCACTCCTATAAGGAACGAACTGCCTTTGAACCTGAATTGTCCAATTTCATACCCCTATTGATCTCCGATCGAGCCCACAACTCGGGCATCATCATAATATGGTGGGAGGAGTCATTTGGTGATTTTTGAGTGAAATCCAATCGCTAGAACTATGCAATACACCAACCACTCCAATTCGGAACGAACTGCCTTCGAACTTGAATTGTCCAATTTCTTACCCCCATGGATTTCCGATAGAGCCCAAAAGTTGGGCATCATCATAATATGGTGGGAGGAGTGATTTGGTGAGTTTTGAGTGAAATCCAATCGCTAGAACTACGGAATACACCAACCACTCCTATAAGGAACGAACTGCCGTTGAACCTGAATTGTCCAATTTCTTACCGCTATTGATTTCCGATCGAGCCCAAAACTTGGGCATCATCGTAATATGGTGGGAGGAGTTATTTGGTGAGTTTTGAGTGAAATCCAATGGCTAGAACTATGCAATACACCAACCACTCCAATTTGGAACGAACTGCCTTCGAACTTGAATTGTCCAATTTCTTACCCCTATGGATATCCGATCGAGCCCAAAACTTGTTCATCATCATAATACGGTGGGAGGAGTCATTTGGTGAGTTTAGAGTGAAATCCAATCGCTAGAACTACGGAATACACCAACCACTCCTATACGGAACGAACTGCCTTTTAACCTGAATTGTCCAATTTCTTTCCCCTACTGATTTCCGATCGAGCCCAAAAGTTGGGCATTATCATAATACGGTGGGAGGAGTCAGTTGGTGAGTTTTGAGTGAAATACAATCGCTAGAACTACGGAATACACCAACCACTCCTATAAGGAACGAACTGCCTTTGAACCTGAATTGTCCAATTTCTTACCCCTATTGATTTCCGATCGAGCCCAAAACTTGGGCATCATCATAATATGGTGGGAGGATTCATTTTGTGAGTTTTGAGGGAAATCCAATCGCTAGAACTTCGGAATATACCAACCACTCCTATAAGGAACGAACTGCCTTTGAACATGAATTGTCCAATTTCATACCCCTATTGATCTCCGATCGAGCCCACAACTCGGGCATCATCACAATATGGTGGGAGGAGTCATTTGGTGAGTTTTGAGTGAAATCCAATCGCTAGAACTATGCAATACACCAACCACTCCAATTCGGAACGAACTGCCTTCGAACTTGAATTGTCCAATTTCTTACCCCTATGGATTTCCGATTGAGCCCAAAAGTTGGGCATCATCATAATATGGTGGGAGGAGTCATTTGGTGACTTTTGAGTGAAATCCAATCGCTAGAACTACGGAATACACCAACCACTCCTATAAGGAACGAACTGCCTTTGAACCTGAATTGTCCAATTTCTTACCGCTATTGATTTCCGATCGAGCCCAAAACTTGGGCATCATCATAATATGGTGGGAGGAGTTATTTGGTGAGTTTTGAGTGAAATCCAATGGCTAGAACTATGCAATACACCAACCACTCCAATTTGGAACGAACTGCCTTCGAACTTGAATTGTCCAATTTCTTACCCCTATGGATATCCGATCGAGCCCAAAACTTTTTCATCACCATAATACGGTGGGAGGAGTCATTTGGTGAGTTTAGAGTGAAATCCAATCGCTAGAACTACGGAATACACCAACCACTCCTACAAGGAACGAACTGCCTTTGAACCTGAATTGTCCAATTTCTTACCCCTATTGATTTCCGATCGAGCCCAAAACTTGGGCATCATCATAATATGGTGGGAGGATTCATTTTTTGAGTTTTGAGTGAAATCCAATCGCTAGAACTACGGAATACACCAACCACTCCTATAAGGAACGAACTGCCTTTGAACCTGAATTGTCCAATTTCATACCCCTATTGATCTCCGATCGAGCCCACAACTCGGGCATCATCATAATATGGTGGGAGGAGTCATTTGGTGAGTTTTGAGTGAAATCCAATCGCTAGAACTATGCAATACACCAACCACTCCAATTCGGAACGAACTGCCTTCGAACTTGAATTGTCCAATTTCTTACCCCTATGGATTTCCGATAGAGCCCAAAAGTTGGGCATCATCATAATATGGTGGGAGGAGTCATTTGGTGACTTTTGAGTGAAATCCAATCGCTAGAACTACGGAATACACCAACCACTCCTATAAGGAACGAACTTCCTTTGAACCTGAATTGTCCAATTTCTTACCGCTATTGATTTCCGATAGAGCCCAAAAGTTGGGCATCATCATAATATGGTGGGAGGAGTCATTTGGTGACTTTTGAGTGAAATCCAATCGCTAGAACTACGGAATACACCAACCACTCCTATAAGGAACGAACTGCCTTTGAACTTGAATTGTCCAATTTCTTACCCCTATTGATTTCCGATCGAGCCCAAAACTTGGGCATCATCATAATACAGTGGGAGGAGTCATTTGGGGAGTTTAGAGTGAAATCCAATCGCTAGAACTACGGAATACACCAACCACTCCTATAAGGAACGAACTGCCTTTGAACCTGAATTGTCCAAATTCTTACCCCTATTGATTTCCGATCGAGCCCAAAACTTGGGCATCATCATAATATGGTGGGAGGAGTCATTTGGTGAGTTTTGAGTGAAATCCATTCTCTAGAACTACGGAATACACCAACCACTCGTATAAGGAACGAACTACCTTTGAACCTGAATTGTCCAATTTCTTACCCCTATTGATTTCCGATCGAGCCCAAAACCAGGGCATCATCATAATATGGTGGGAGGAGTCATTTGGTGAGTTTTTAATGAAATCCAAAAGCTAGAACTACGGAATACACCAACCACTCCTATAAGGAACGAACTGCCTTTGGACTTGAATTGTCCAATTTCTTACCCCTATTGATTTCCGATCGAGCCCAAAACATGGGCATCATCATAATATGGTGGGAGGAGTCATTTGGTAAGTTTTGAGTGAAATCCATTCGCTAGAACTACGGAATACACCAACCACTCCTATAAGGAAAGAACAGCCTTCGAACTTGAATTGTCCAATTTCTTACCCCAATTGATTTCCGATCGAGCCCAAAACTTGGGCATCATCACAGTATGGTGGGAGGAGTCGTTTGGTGAGTTTTTAGTGAAATCCAATCGCTAGAACTACGGAATACCCCAACCACTCCTATATGGAACGAACAGCCTTTGAACCTGAATTGTCCAATTTCTTACCCCTATTGATTTCCGATCGAGCCCAAAACTTGGGTATCATCATAATATGGTGGGAGGAGTCATTTGGTGACTTTTGAGTGAAATCCAATCGCTAGAACTGCGGAATACGCCAACCACTCCTATAAGGAACGAACTGCCTTTGAACCTGAATTGTCCAATTTCTTACCACTATTGATTTCCGAACGAACCCAAAACTTGGGCATCAACATAATATGGTGGCAGGAGTCATTTGGTGAGTTTTAAGTGAAATCCAATAGCTGGAACTATGCAATACTCCAACCAGTCCAATTCGGAACGAACTGCCTTCGAACTTGAATTGAACAATTTCTTACCCCTATGGATTTCCAATCGAGCCCAAAACTTGGGAATCATCATAATATGGTGGGAGGAGTTATTTGGTGAGTTTTGAGTGAAATCCAATCCCTAGAACTACGCAATACACCAACCACTCCAATTCGGAACGAACTGCCTTCGAACTTGAATTGTCCAATTTCTTACCCCTATGGATTTCCGGTCGAGCCCAAAACTTGGGAATCATCATAATACGGTGGGAGGAGTCATTTGGTGAGTTTTGTGAGAAATTCAATCGCTAGAACTATGCAATACACCAACCACTCCAATTCGGAACGAACTGCCTTCGAACTTGAATTGTCCAATTTCTTACCCCTATGGATTTCCGGTCGAGTCCAAAACTTGGGAATCATCATAATATGGTGGGAGGAGTCATTTGGTGAGTTTTGAGTGAAATCCAATCGCCAGAACTACGGAATACACCAACCACTCCTATAAGGAACGAAATACCTTCGAACTTGAATTGTCCAATTTCTTACCCCTATGGATTTCCGATCGAGCCCAAAAGTTGGGCATCATCATAATAGTGTGGGAGGAGTCATTTGGTGAGTTTTGAGTGAAATCCAATCGCTAGAACTATGCAATACACCAACCACTCCAATTTGGAACGAACTGTCTTTGAACTTCAATTGTCCAATTTCTTACACCTATGGATTTCCGTTCGAGCACAAAACTTGGGAATCATCATGATATGGTGGGAGGAGTCATTTGGTGAGTTTTGAGTGAAATTCAATCGCTAGAACTATGCAATACACCAACCACTCCTATAAGGAACGAACTTCCTTCAAACTTGAAGTGTCCAATTTCGTACCCTTATGGATTTCCGATCGAGCCAAAAACTTGGGCATCATCATAATATCGTGGGAGGAGTCATTTGGTGAGTTTTGAGTGAAATCCAATCGCTAGAACTACGGAATACACCAACCACTCCTATAAGGAACGAACTGCCTTTGAACCTGAATTGTCCAATTCTTTACCCCTATTGATTTCCGATCGAGCCCAAAACTTGGGCATCATCATGATATGGTGGGAGGAGTCATTTGGTGAGTTTTGAGTGATATCCAATTGCTAGAACTACGGAATACACCAGCCACTCCAATAAGGAAGGAACTGCCATTGAACCTGAATTGTCCAATTTCTTACCCCTATGGATTTCCGATCGAGCCAAAAACTTGGGCATCATCATACTAGTCATTTGGTGAGTTTTGAGTGAAATCCAATCGCTAGAACTATGCAATACACCAACCACTCCAATTCGGAACGATCTGCCTTCGAACTTGAATTGTCCAATTTCTTACCCCTATGGATCTCCGATCGAGCCCAAAACTTGGGCATCATCAAAATATGGTGGGAGGAGTCATTCGGTGAGTTTTCAGTGAAATAAAATCGCTAGAACTACGGAATACACCAACCACTCCTATAAGGAACGAACTGCCTTCGAACTTGAATTGTCCAATTTCTTACCCCTATGAATTTCCGATCGAGTCCAAAACTTGGGAATCATCATAATATGGTGGGAGGAGTCGTTTGGTGAGTTTTGAGTGAAATCTAATCGCTAGAACTATGCAATACACCAACCACTCCCATAAGGAACGAACTACCTTCGAACATGAATTGTCCAATTTCTTAACCCTATTGATTTGCGATCGGGCCCAAAACTTGGGTATCATCATAATATTGTGGGAGGAGTCATTTGGTGAGTTTTGAGTGAAATCCAATTGCTAGAACTATGCAATACACCAGTCATTTGGTTAGTTTTGAGTGAAATCCAATCGCTAGAACTATGCAATACACCAACCACTCCAATTCGGAACGAGCTGCCTTCGAACTTGAATTGTCCAATTTCTTACCCCTATGGATTTCCGATCGAGCCCAAAACTTTGGTATCACCATAATATGGTGGGAGGAGTCATTTGGTGAGTTTTGAGTGAAATCCAATCACTAGAACTACGGAATACACCAGCCACTCCTATTAGGAACGAACTGCCTTTGAACCTGAATTGTCCAATTTCTTACCCCTATTGGTTTCCGATCGAGCCCAAAACTTGGGCATCATCATAATATGGTGGGAGGAGTCATTTGGTGAGTTTTGAGTGAAATCCAATTGCTAGAACTATGTAATACACCAACCACTCCAATTCAGAACGAACTGCCTTCGAACTTGAATTGTCCAATTTCTTACCCCTATGGATTTCCGATCGAGCCCAAAACTTTGGCATTATCATAATATGGTGTGAGTAGTCATTTGGTGAGTTTTGACTGACATCCAATCGCTAAAACCACGGAATACACCAACCACTCCTATAAGGAACGAACTGCCTTTGAACCTGAATTGTCCAATTTCTTGCCCCTATTGATTTCCGATCGAGCCCAAAACTTGGGCATCATCATAATATGGTGGGAGGAGTCTTTTGGTGAGTTTTGATTGAAATCCAATCGCTAGAACTACGGAATACACCAACCACTCCTATAAGGAACGAACTGCCTTTGAACCTGAATTGTCCAATTTCTTACCCCTATTGATTTCCGATCGAGCCCAAAACTTGGGCATCATCATAATATGGTGGGAGGAGTCATTTGGTGAGTTTTGAGGGAAATCCAATCGCTAGAACTAAGGAATACACCAACCACTCCTATAAGGAACGAACTGCCTTTGAACCTGAATTGTCCAATTTCATACCCCTATTGATTTCCGATCGAGCCCAAAACTTGGGAATCATCATAATATGGTGGGATGAGTCATTTGGTGAGTTTTGAGGGAAATCCAATCGCTAGAACTAAGGAATACACCAACCACTCCTATAAGGAACTAACTGCCTTTGAACCTGAATTGTCCAATTTCATACCCCAATTTATTTCCGATCGAGCCCACAACTTGGGCATCAACATAAAATGGTGGGAGGAGTCATTTGGTGAGTTTTGAGTGAAATCCAATCACTAGAACTATGCAATATACCAACCACTCCAATTCGGAACGAACTGTCTTCGAACTTGAATTATCCAATTTCTTACCCCTATGGATTTCCGATTGAGCCCAAAACTTGGGCATCATCATAATATGGTGGGAGAAGTCATTTGGTGAGTTTTGAGTGAAATCCGATCGCTAGAACTACGGAATACACCAACCACTCCTGTAAGGAACGAACTGCCTTTGCACGTGAATTGTCCAATTTCTTACCCCTATTGATTTCCGATCGAGCCCAAAACTTGGGCATCATCATAATATGGTGGGAGGAGTCATTTGGTGAGTTTTGAGTGAAATCCAATTGCTAGAACTACGGAATACACCAGCCAATCCTATAACGAATGAGCAGCCTTTGAACCTGAATTGTCCAATTTCTTACCCCTATTGATTTCCGATCGAGCCCAAAACTTGGGCATCATCATAATATCGTGGGAGGAGTTATTTGGTGAGTTTTGAGTGAAATCCAATTGCTAGAACTATGGAGTACACCAGCCACTCCTATAAGGAACGAGCAGCCTTTGAACCTGAATTGTCCAATTTCTTACCCCTATTGATTTCCGATCGAGCCCAAAACTTGGGTATCATCATAATATCGTGGGAGGAGTCATTTGGGGAGTTTTGAGTGAAATCCAATTGCTAGAACTACGGAATACACCAACCACTCCTATAAGGAACCAACTGCCTTTGAACCTGAATTGTCCAATTTCGTACCCCTATTGACTTCCGATCGAGCCCACAACTTGGGCCTCATCATAATATGGTGGGAGGAGTCATTTGGTGAGTTTTGAGTGAAATCCAATCTTTAGAACTATGCAATACACCAACCACTAAAATTCGGAACGAACTTTCTTCGAACTTGAACTGTCCAATTTCTTACCCCTATGGATTTCCAATCGAGCCCAAAACTTGGGCATCATCATAATATGGTGGGAGGAGTCATTTGGTGAGGTTTGAGTGAAATCCAATCTTTAAAACTACGGAATACACCAACCACTCCTATAAGGAATGAACTGCCTTTGAACCTGAATTGTCCAATTTTTTACCCTTATTGATTTCCGATCGAGCCCAAAACTTGGGCATCATCATAATATGGTGGGAGGAGTCATTTGGTGAGTTTTGGGTGAAATCTAATCGCTAGAACTTCGGAATACACTAACCACTCCTATAAGGAACGAACTGCCTTTGAACCTGAATTGTCCAATTTCTTATCCCTATTGATTTCCGATCGAGCCCAAAACTTGGGCATCATCATAATATGGTGGGAGGAGTCATTTGGTGGGTTTTGAGTGAAATCCAATCTTTAAAACTACGCAATACACCAACCACTCCTTTAAGGAACGAACTGCCTTTGAACCTGAATTGTCCAATTTCTTACCCTTATTGATTTCCGATCGAGCCCAAAACTTGGGCATCATCATAATATGGTGGGAGGAGTCATTTGGTGAGTTTTGAGTGAAATCTAATCGCTAGAACTACGGAATACACCAACCACTCCTATAAGGAATGAACTGCCTTTGAACCTGAATTGTCCAATTTCTTACCACTATTCATTTCCGATCGAGCCCAAAACTTGGGCATCATTATAATATGGTGGGAGGAGTCATTTGGTGAGTTTTGAGTGAAATCCAATCGCTAGAACTATGCAATACACCAACCACGCCAATTCGGAACGAACTGCCTTCGAACTTGAATTGTCCAATTTCTTACCCCTATTGACTTCCGATCGAGCCCAAAACTTGGGCATCATCATAATATGGTGGGAGGAGTCATTTGGTGAGTTTTGAGTGAAATCCAATCGCTAGAACTACGGAATACACCAACCACTCCTATAAAGAATGAACTGCCTAAGAACCTGAATTGTCCAATTTATTACCCCTATTGATTTCCGATCGAGCCCAAAACTTGGGCATCATCATAATATGGTGGGAGTAGTCATTTGGTGAGTTTTGAGTGAAATCCAATCGCTAGAACTATGCAATACACCAACCACGCCAATTCGGAACGAACTGCCTTCGAACTTGAATTGTCCAATTTCTTACCCCTATTGACTTCCGATCGAGCCCAAAACTTGGGCATCATCATAATATGGTGGGAGGAGTCATTTGGTGAGTTTTGAGTGAAATCCAATCGCTAAAACTACGGAATACAACAACCACTCCTATAAGGAACGAACTGCCTTTGAACCTGAATTGTCCAATTTTTACCCCTATTGATTTCCGATCGATCCCAAAACTTGGGCATCATCATAATATGTTGGGAGGATTCATTTGGGGAGTTTTGAGTGAAATCCAATCGCTGGAACTACGGAATACAACAACCACTCCTATAAGGAACGAACTGCCCTTGAACCTGAATTGTCCAATTTCATACCCCTATTGATTTCCGATCGAGCCCAAAACTTGGGCATCATCATAATATGGTGGGAGGATTCATTTGGTGAGTTTTGAGTGAAATCCAATCGCTAGAACTATGCGATACACCAACCACTCCAATTCGGAACGAACTGCCTTCGAACTTGAATTGTCCAATATCTTACCCCTATTGATTTCCGATCGAGCCCAAAACTTGGGCATCATCATAATATGGTGGGAGGAGTCATTTGGTGTGTTTTGAGTGATATCCAATCGCTAGAAGTACGGAATACACCAACCACACCTATAAGGAACGAACTGCCTTTGAACCTGAATTGTCCAATTTCTTACCCCTATTGATTTCCGATCGAGCCCAAAACTTGGGCATCATCATAATATGGAGGGAGGAGTCATTTGGGGAGTTTTGAGTGAAATCCAATCGCTAGAACTACGGAATGCACCAACCACTCCGATAAGGAACGAACTGCCTTTGAACCTGAATTGTCTAAGTTCATACCCCTATTGATTTCCGACCGAGCCCACAACTTGGGCATCATCATAATATGGAGGGAGGAGTCATTTGGTGAGTTTTGAGTGAAATCCAATCGCTAGAGCTACGGAATACACCAACCACTCCTATAAGGAACAAACTGCCTTTGAACCTGAATTGTCCCATTTCTTACCCCTATTGATTTCTGATCGAGCCCAAAACTTGGGCATCATCATAATATGGTGGGTGGAGTCATTTGGTGAGTTTTGAATGAAATCCGATCGCTTGAACTACGGAATACAACAACCACTCCTATAAGGAATGAACTGCCTTTGAACCTGAATTGTCCAATTTCTTACCCCTATTGATTTCCGATCGAGCCCAAAACTTTGGCATCATCATAATATGGTGGGAGGAATCATTTGGTGAGTTTTGAGTGAAATCAAATCGCTAGAACTATGCAATACACCAACCACTCCAGTTCGGAACGAACTGTCTTCGAACTTGAATTGTCCAATTTCTTACCCCTATGGATTTCCGATCGAGCCCAAAACTTGGGCATCATTATAATATGGTGGGAGGAGTCATTTGGTGAGTTTTGAGTGAAATCCAATCGCTAGAACTATGCAATACACCAACCACGCCAATTCGGAACGAACTGCCTTCGAACTTGAATTGTCCAATTTCTTACCCCTATTGACTTCCGATCGAGCCCAAAACTTGGGCATCATCATAATATGGGGGGAGGAGTCATTTGGTGATTTTTGAGTGAAATCCAATCTCTAAAACTACGGAATACACCAACCACTCCTATAAGCAACGAACTGGCTTTGAACCTGAATTGTCCAATTTCTTACCCCTATTGATTTCCGATCGAGCCCAAAACTTAGGCATCATCATAATATGGTGGGAGGAGTCATTTGGTGAGTTTTGAGTGAAATCCAATCGCTAGAACTACGGAATACACCAACCACTCCTATAAGGAACGAACTGCCTTTGAACCTGAATTGTCCAATTTCTTACCACTATTGATTTTCGATCGAGCCCAAAACTTGGGCATCACCATAATATGGTGGGAGGAGTCATTTGGTGAGTTTTGAGTGAAATCCAATCGCTAGAACTACGGAATACACCAACCACTCCTATAAGGAACGAACTGCCTTCGAACCTGAATTGTCCAATTTCTTACCAACATGGATTTCTGATCGAGCCCAAAACTTGGGCATCATCATAATATGGTGGGAGGAGTCATTTGGTGAGTTTTGAATGAAATCCGATCGCTTGAACTACGGAATACAACAACCACTCCTATAAGGAATGAACTTCCTTTGAACCTGAATTGTCCAATTTCTTACCCCTTTTGATTTCCGATCGAGGCCAAAACGTGGGCAACATCATAATATGGTGGGAGGAATCATTTGGTGAGTTTTGAGTGAAATCCAATCGCTAGAACTACGGAATACACAAACCACTCCAATTCGGAACGAACTGCCTTTGATCCTGAATTGTCCAATTTCTTACCCCTATTCATTTCCGATCGAGCCCAAAACTTGGGCCTCCTCATAATATGGTGGGAGGACCCTTTTGGTGTGTTTTGAGTGATATCCAATCGCTAGAACTACGGAATACACAAACCACACCTGTAAGGAACGAACTGCCTTTGAACCTGAATTGTCCAATTTCTTACCCCTATTGATTTCCGATCGAGCCCAAAACTTGGGCATCATCGTAATATAGTGGGAGGAGTCATTTGGTGAGTTTTGAGTGAAATGCAATCGCTAGAACTACGGAATACACCAACCACTCCTATGAGGAACGAACTGCCTTTAAACCTAAAGTGTCCAATTTCTTACCCCTATTCATTTCCGATCGAGCCCAAAACTTGGGCCTCATCATAATATGGTGGGAGGAGTCATTTGGTGGGTTTTGAGTGAAATCCAATCGCTACAACCACTCCTATAAGGAACGAACTGCCTTTGAACCTGAATTGTCCAATTTCTTACCCCTATTGATTTCCGATCGAGCCCAAAACTTGGGCATCATCATAATATGGTGGGAGGAGTCAGTTGGTGAGTTTTGAGTGAAATCCAATCTCTATAACTACGGAATACACCAACCACTCCTATAAGGAACGAACTGCCTTTGAACCTAAATTGTCGAATTTCTTACCCCTATTGATTTCCGATCGAGCCCAAAACTTGGGCATCTTCATAATATGGTGGGAGGAGTCATTTGGTGAGTGTTGAGTGAAATCGAATCGCTAGAACTATGCAATACACCAACCACTCCAATTCGCAACGAACTGTCTTCGAACTTGAATTGTCCAATTTCTTACCCCTATGGATTTCTGATCGAGCCCGAAACTTGGGAATAATCATAATATGGTGGGAGGATTCACTTGGTGAGTTTTGAGTGAAATCCAATCGCTAGAACTACGGAATACACCAACCACTCCTATAAGGAACGAACTGCCTTTGAACCTGAATTGTCCAATTTCATACCCCTATTGATTTCCGATCGAACCCACAACTTGGGCATCATCATGATATGGTGGGAGGAGTCATTTGGTGAGTTTTGAGTGAAATCTGATTGCTAGAACTATGCAATACACCAACCACTCCAATTCGGAACGAACTGTCTTCGAACTTGAATTATCCAATTTCTTACCCCTATGGATTTCCGATCGAGCCCAAAACTTGGGCATCATCATAATATGGTGGGAGGAGTCATTTGGTGAGTTTTTAGTGAAATCTAATCGCTAGAACTACGGAATACACCAGCCACTCTTATAAGGAACGAACTGCCTTTGAACCTGAATTGTCCAATTTCTTACCCCTATTGATTTCCGATCGAGCCCAAAACTTGGGCATCATCATAATATGGTGGGAGTATTCATTTGGTGAGTTTTGAGTGAAATCCAATTGCTAGAACTACGGAATACACCAACCACTCCTATAAGGAATGAACTGCCTTTGATTCTGAATTGTCCAATTTCATTCCCCTATTGATTTCCGATAGAGCACACAACTTGGGCATCATCATAATATGGTGGGAGGAGTCATTTGGTGAGTTTTGAGTGAAATCGAATCGCTTGAACTACGGAATACACCAGCCACTCATATAAGGAACGAACTGCCTTTGAACCTGAATTGTCCAATTTCTTACCCCTATTGATTTCCGATCGAGCCCAAAACTTGGGCATCATCATAATATGGTGGGAGGAGTCATTTGGTGAGTTTTGAGTGAAATCGAATCGCTAGAACTATGCAATACACCGACCACTCCAATTCGGAACGAACTGTCTTCGAACTTGAATTGTCCAATTTCTTACCCCTATGGATTTCTGATCGAGCCCAAAACTTGGGCATCATCATAATATGGTGGGAGGAGTCATTTGGTGAGTTTTGAGTGAAATCTGATCGCTAGAACTACGGAATACACCAACCACTCCTATGAGGAACGAACTGCCTTTAAACCTAAAGTGTCCAATTTCTTACCCCTATTGATTTCCGATCGAGCCCAAAACTTGGGCCTCATCATAATATGGTGGGAGGAGTCATTTGGTGGGTGTTGAGTGAAATCCAATCGATACAACCACTCCTATAAGGAACGAACTGCCTTTGAACCTGAATTGTCCAATTTCTTACCCCTATTGATTTCCGATCGAGCCCAAAACTTGGGCATCATCATAATATGGTGGGAGGAGTCATTTGGTGAGTTTTGAGTGAAATCCAATCGCTAGAACTATGCAATACACCAACCACTCCAATTCGGAACGAACTGTCTTCGAACTTGAATTGTCCAATTTCTTACCCCTATGGATTTCCGATCGAGCCCAAAACTTGGGCATCATCATAATATGGTGGGAGGAGTAATTTGGTGAGTTTTGAGTGAAATCCGATCGCTAGAACTACGGAATACACCAACCACTCCTATAAGGAACGAACTGCCTTTAAACTTAAAGTGTCCAATTTCTTACCCCTATTGATTTCCGATCGAGCCCAAAACTTGGGCCTCATCATAATATGGTGGGAGGAGTCATTTGGTGGGTTTTGAGTGAAATCCAATCGCTACAACCACTCCTATAAGGAACGAACTGCCTTTGAACCTGAAATGTCCAATTTCTTACCCCTATTGATTTCCGAACGGGCCCAAAACTTGGGCATCATCATAATATGGTGGGAGGAGTCAGTTGGTGAGTTTTGAGTGAAATCCAATCTCTATAACTACGGAATACACCAACCACTCCTATAAGGAACGAACTGCCTTTAAACCTAAATTGTCCAATTTCTTACCCCTATTGATTTCCGATCGAGCCCAAAACTTGGGCATCATCATAATATGGTGGGAGGAGTCATTTGGTGAGTTTTGAGTGAAATCCAATCGCTAGAACTATGCAATACACCAACCACTCCAATTCGGAACGAACTGTCTTCGAACTTGAATTGTCCAATTTCTTACCCCTATGGATTTCCGATCGAGCCCAAAACTTGGGCATCATCATAATATGGTGGGAGGAGTAATTTGGTGAGTTTTGAGTGAAATCCGATCGCTAGAACTACGGAATACACCAACCACTCCTATAAGGAACGAACTGCCTTTAAACTTAAAGTGTCCAATTTCTTACCCCTATTGATTTCCGATCGAGCCCAAAACTTGGGCCTCATCATAATATGGTGGGAGGAGTCATTTGGTGGGTTTTGAGTGAAATCCAATCGCTACAACCACTCCTATAAGGAACGAACTGCCTTTGAACCTGAAATGTCCAATTTCTTACCCCTATTGATTTCCGATCGGGCCCAAAACTTGGGCATCATCATAATATGGTGGGAGGAGTCAGTTGGTGAGTTTTGAGTGAAATCCAATCTCTATAACTACGGAATACACCAACCACTCCTATAAGGAACGAACTGCCTTTAAACCTAAATTGTCCAATTTCTTACCCCTATTGATTTCCGATCGAGCCCAAAACTTGGGCATCTTCATAATATGGTGGGAGGAGTCATATGGTGAGTTTTGAGTGAAATCGAATCGCTAGAACTATGCAATACACCAACCACTCCAATTCGGAACGAACTGTCTTCGAACTTGAATTGTCCAATTTCTTACCCCTATGGATTTCTGATCGAGCCCAAAACTTGGGCATCATCATAATATGGTGGGAGTATTCACTTGGTGAGTTTTGAGTGAAATCCAATCGCTAGAACTACGGAATACACCAACCACTCCTATAAGGAACGAACTGCCTTTGAACCTGAATTGTCCAATTTCATACCCCTATTGATTTCCGATCGAACCCACAACTTGGGCATCATCATGATATGGTGGGAGGAGTCATTTGGTGAGTCTTGAGTGAAATCCGATTGCTAGAACTGTGCAATACACCAACCACTCCAATTCGGAACGAACTGTCTTCGAACTTGAATTATCCAATTTCTTACCCCTATGGATTTCCGATCGAGCCCAAAACTTGGGCATCATCATAATATGGTCGGAGGAGTCATTT
The DNA here is from genome assembly GCA_005406145.1 of Prunus yedoensis. NCBI lineage: Eukaryota > Viridiplantae > Streptophyta > Magnoliopsida > Rosales > Rosaceae > Prunus > Prunus yedoensis. Next base: position 13,138 of record BJCG01002419.1, on the reverse strand, counting down.
GGTTAGTTTTTAGTGAAATCTAATCGCTAGAACTACGGAATACACCAGCCACTCTTATAAGGAACGAACTGCCTTTGAACCTGAATTGTCCAATTTCTTACCCCTATTGATTTCCGATCGAGCCCAAAACTTGGGCATCATCATAATATAGTGGGAGGAGTCAGTTGGTGAGTTTTGAGTGAAATCAAATCTCTATAACTACGGAATACACCAACCACTCCTATAAGGAACGAACTGCCTTTAAACCTAATTTGTCCAATTTCTTACCCCTATTGATTTCCGATCGAGCCCAAAACTTGGGCATCATCATAATATGGTGGGAGGAGTCATTTGGTGAGTCTTGAGTGAAATCCGATTGCTAGAACTGTGCAATACACCAACCACTCCAATTCGGAACGAACTGTCTTCGAACTTGAATTGTCCAATTTCTTACCCTTATGGATTTCCGATCGATCCCAAAACTTGGGCATCATCATAATATGGTGGGAGGAGTCATTTGGTGAGTTTTGAGTGAAATCCGATCGCTAGAACTACGGAATACACCAACCACTCCTATGAGGAACGAACTGCCTTTAAACCTAAAGTGTCCAATTTCTTACCCCTATTGATTTCCGATCGAGCCCAAAACTTGGGCCTCATCATAATATGGTGGGAGGAGTCATTTGGTGGGTTTTGAGTGAAATCCAATCGCTACAACCACTCCTATAAGGAACGAACTGCCTTTGAACCTGAATTGTCCAATTTCTTACCCCTATTGATTTCCGATCGAGCCCAAAACTTGGGCATCATCATAATATGGTGGGAGGAGTCATTTGGTGAGTTTTGAGCGAAATCCAATCGCTAGAACTATGCAATACACCAACCACTCCAATTCGGAACGAACTGTCTTCGAACTTGAATTGTCCAATTTCTTACCCCTATGGATTTCCGATCGATCCCAAAACTTGGGCATCATCATAATATGGTGGGAGGAGTCATTTGGTGAGTTTTGAGTGAAATCCAACCGCTAGAACTATGCAATACACCAACCACTCCAATTCGGAACGAACTGCCTTCGAACTTGAATTGTCCCATTTCTTACCCCTATGGATTTCCGATCGAGCCCAAAACTTTGGCATCATCATAATATCGTGGGAGGAGTCATTTGGTGAGTTTTGAGTGAAATCCAATCGCTAGAACTATGGAATACACCAACCACTCCTATAAGGAACGAACTGCCTTTGAACCTGAATTGTCGAATTTCTTACCCCTATTGACTTCCGTTCGAGCCCAAAACTTGGGCATCATCATAATATGGTGGGAGGAGTCATTTGGTGAGTTTTGAGAGAAATCCAATCGCTAGAACTACGGAATACACCAACCACTCCTATAAGGAACGAACTGCCTTTGAACCTGAATTGTCCAATTTCTTACCCCTATTGATTTCCGATCGAGCCCAAAACTTGGGCATCACCATAATATGGTGGGAGGAGTCATTTGGTGAGTTTTGATTAAAATCCAATCTCTAGAACTATGCAGGACACCAACCACTCCAATTCTGAACGAACTGCCTTCGAACATGAATTGTTCAATTTCTTACCCCTATGGATTTCCGATCGAGCCCAAAACTTTGGCATCATCATAATATGGTGGGAGGAGTCATTTGGTGAGTTTTGAGTGAAATCCAATCGCTAGAACTACGGAATACACCAACCACTCCTATAAGGAACGAACTGCCTTTGAACCTGAATTGTCCAATTTCTTACCCCTATTGATTTCCGATCGAGCCCAAAACTTGGGCATCACCATAATATGGTGGGAGGAGTCATTTGGTGAGTTTTGATTGAAATCCAATCTCTAGAACTATGCAGGACACCAACCACTCCAATTCTGAACGAACTGCCTTCGAACATGAATTGTTCAATTTCTTACCCCTATGGAATTCCGATCGAGCCCAAAACTTTGGCATCATCATAATATGGTGGGAGGAGTCATTTGGTGAGTTTTGAGTGAAATCCAATCACTAGAACTACGGAATACACCAACGACTCCTATAAGGAACGAACTGCCTTTGAAACTGAATTGTCCAATTTCTTACCCCTATTGATTTCCGATCGAGCCCAAAACTTGGGCATCGTCAAAATATGGTGGGAGGAGTCATTTGGTGAGTTTTGAGTGAAATCCAATTGCTAGAACTACGGAATACACCAACCACTCCAATAAGGAACGAACTGCCCTCGAACCTGAATTGTCTAATTTCTTACCCCTATTGATTTCCAATCGAGCCCAAAACGTGGGCATCATCATAATATGGTGAGAGGAGTCATTTGGTGAGTTTTGAGTGAAATCCAATCGCTAGAACTATGCAATATACCAACCACTCCAATTCGGAACGAACTGTCTTCGAACATGAATTGTCCAATTTCTTACCCCTATGGATTTCCAATCGAGCCCAAAACATGGGCATCATCATAATATGGTGGGAGGAGTCATTTCGTGAGTTTTGAGTGAAATCCAATCGCTAGAACTACATAATACACCACCCACTCCTATGAGGAACGAACTGCCTTTGAACCTGAATTGTCCAATTTCTTACCCCCATTGATTTCCGATCGAGCCCAAAACTTGGGCATCATCATAATATGGTGGGAGGAGTATTTGGTGAGTTTTAAGTGAAATCCAATCGCTAGAACTACGGAATACACCGACCCCTCCTATAAGGAACGAACTGCCTTTGAACCTGAATTGCGAATTTCTTTCCCCTATTGATTTCCGATCGAGCCCAAAACTTGGGCATCATCATAATATGGTGGGAGGAGTCATTTGGTGAGTTTTGAGTGAAATCCAATCGCTAGAACTACGGAATACACCAACCACTCCAATAAGGAACGAACTGCCCTCGAACCTGAATTGTCTAATTTCTTACCTCTATTGATTTCCGATCGAGCCCAAAACGTGGGCATCATCATAATATGGTGGGAGGAGTCATTTGGTGAGTTTTGAGTGAAATCCAATCGCTAGAACTGTGCAATATACCAACCACTCCAATTCGGAACGAATTGTCTTCGAACTTGAATTGTCCAATTTCTTACCCCTATGGATTTCCAATCGAGCCCAAAACTTGGGCATCATCATAATATGGTGGGAGGAGTTGTTTGGTGAGTTTTGTGTGAAATCCGATCGCTAGAACTACGGAATACACCAACCCCTCCTATAAGGAACGAACTGCCTTTGAACCTGAATTGTCCAATTTCATACCCCTATTGATTTCTGATTGAGCCCACAACATGGGCATCATGATAAAATGGTGGGAGGAGTCATTTTGTGAGTTTTGAGTGAAATCCAATCGCTAGAACTATGCAATACACCAACCACTCCAATTCGGAACGAACTGCCTACGAACTTGAATTGTCCAATTTCTTACCCCTATGGATTTCCGATCGAGCCCAAAACTTGGGCATCATCGTAATATGGTGGGAGGAGTTATTTGGTGAGTTTTGAGTGAAATCCAATCGCTAGAACTATGCAATACACCAACCACTCCAATTCGGAACGAACTGTCTACGAACTTGAATTGTCCAATTTCTTACCCCTATGGATTTCCGATCGAGCCCAAAACTTGGGCATCATCATAATATGGTGGGAAGAGTCATTTGGTGAGTTTTGAGTGAAATCCAATCTCTAGAACTATGCAGTACACCAACCACTCCAATTCGGAACGAACTGCCTACGAACTTGAATTGTCCAATTTCTTACCCCTATGGATTTCCGATCGAGCCCAAAACTTGGGCATCATCGTAATATGGTGGGAGGAGTTATTTGGTGAGTTTTGAGTGAAATCCAATCGCTAGAACTATGCAATACACCAACCACTCCAATTCGGAACGAACTGTCTACGAACTTGAATTGTCCAATTTCTTACCCCTATGGATTTCCGATCGAGCTCAAAAATTTGGCATCATCATAATATGGTGGGAGGAGTCATTTGGTGAGTTTTCAGTGAAATCCAATCGCTAGAACTACAGAACACACCAACCACTCCTATAAGGAACGAACTGCCTTTGAACCTGAATTGTCCAATTTCTTACCCCTATTGACTTCCGTTCGAGCCCAAAACTTGGGCATCATCATAATATGGTGGGAGGAGTCATTTGGTGAGTTTTGAGAGAAATCCAATCGCTAGAACTACGGAATACACCAACCACTCCTATAAGGAACGAACTGCCTTTGAACCTGAATTGTCCAATTTCTTACCCCTATTGATTTCCGATCGAGCCCAAAACTTGGGCATCATCATAATATGGTGGGAGGAGTCATTTGGTGAGTGTTGAGTGAAATCCAATCGCTAGAACTACGGAATACACCAACCACTCCTATAAGGAACGAACTGCCTTCGAACCTGAATTGTCCAATTTCTTACCCCTATTGATTTCCGATCGAGCCCAAAACTTGGGCATCATCATAATATGGTGGGAGGAGTCATTTGGTGAGTGTTGAGTGAAATCCAATCGCTAGAACTACGGAATACACCAACCACTCCTATAAGGAACGAACTGCCTTCGAACCTGAATTGTCCAATTTCTTACCCCTACTGATTTCCGATCGAGCCCAAAACTTGGGCATCATCATAATATGGTGGGAGGAGTCCTTTGGTGAGTTTTGAGTGAAATCCATTCGCTAGAACTACAGAATACACCAACCACTCCTATAAGGAACGAACTACCTTTGAAACTGAATTGTCCAATTTCTTACCCCCATTGATTTCCGATCGTGCCCAAAACTTGCACATCATCATAATATGGTGGGAGGAGTCATTTGGTGAGTTTTGAGTGAAATCCAACAGCTAGAACTACAGAATACACCACCCACTCCTATAAGGAACGAACTGCCTTTGAACCAGAATTGTCCAATTTCTTACCCCCATTGATTTCCGATCGAGCCCAAAACTTGGGGATCATCATAATATGGTGGGAGGAGTCATTTGGTGAGTTTTGAGTGAAATCCAATCGCTAGAACTATGCAATACACTAAGCACTCCAATTTGGAACGAACTGCCTACGAACATGAATTGTTCAATTTCTTACCCCTATGGATTTCCAATCGAGCCCAAAACTTGGGCATCATCATAATATGGTGGGAGGAGTCATTTGGTGAGTTTTGAGTGAAATCCAAGCGCTAGAACTACGGAATACACCAACCACTCCTATAAGGAACGAAATGCCTTTGAACCTGAATTGTCCAATTTCATACCCCTATTGATTTCCGATCGAGCCCACAACTTGGGCATCATCATAATATGGTGGGAGGAGTCATTTGGTGAGTTTTGAGTGAAATCCAATATCTAGAACTATGCCGTACACCAACCACTCCAATTCGGAACGAACTGCCTTCGAACTTGAATTGTCCAATTTCTTACCCCTATGGATTTCCGATCGAGCCCAAAACTTTGGCATCATCATAATATGGTGGGAGGAGTCATTTGGTGAGTTTTCAGTGAAATCCAATCGCTAGAACTACAGAACACACCAACCACTCCTATAAGGAACGAACTGCCTTTGAACCTGAATTGTCCAATTTCTTACCCCTATTGACTTCCGTTCGAGCCCAAAACTTGGGCATCATCATAATATGGTGGGAGGAGTCATTTGGTGAGTTTTGAGAGAAATCCAATCGCTAGAACTACGGAATACACCAACCACTTCTATAAGGAACGAACTGCCTTTGAACCTGAATTGTCCAATTTCTTACCCCTATTGATTTCCGATCGAGCCCAAAACTTGGGCATCATCATAATATGGTGGGAGGAGTCATTTGGTGAGTGTTGAGTGAAATCCAATCGCTAGAACTACGGAATACACCAACCACTCCTATAAGGAACGAACTGCCTTCGAACCTGAATTGTCCAATTTCTTACCCCTATTGATTTCCGATCGAGCCCAAAACTTGGGCATCATCATAATATGGTGGGAGGAGTCCTTTGGTGAGTTTTGAGTGAAATCCATTCGCTAGAACTACAGAATACACCAACCACTCCTATAAGGAACGAACTACCTTTGAAACTGAATTGTCCAATTTCTTACCCCCATTGATTTCCGATCGTGCCCAAAACTTGCACATCATCATAATATGGTGGGAGGAGTCATTTGGTGAGTTTTGAGTGAAATCCAACAGCTAGAACTACAGAATACACCACCCACTCCTATAAGGAACGAATTGCCTTTGAACCTGAATTGTCCAATTTGTTACCTCTATTGATTTCTGATTGATCCCAAAACTTGGGCATCATCATAATATGGTGGGAGGATTCATTTGGTGAGTTTGGAGTGAAATTCGATCGCTAGAACTACGGAATACACCAACCACTCCAATAAGAAACGAACTGCCTTTGAACTTGAGTTGTCCAATTTCTTACCCCTATTGATTCCGATCGAGCCCAAAACTTGGGCATCATCATAATATGGTGGGAGGAGTCATTTGGTGAGTTTTGAGTGAAATCCAATCGCTAGAACTATGCAATACACCAACCACTCCAATTCGGAACGAACTGCGTTCGAACTTGAATTGTCCAATTTCTTACCCCTATGGATTTCCGATCGAGCCCAAAACTCGGGAATCATCATAACATGATGGGAGGAGTCATTTGGTGAGTTTTGAGTGAAATCCAATCGCTAGAACTATGCAATACACCAACCACTGCAATTCGGAACGAACTGCCTTCAAACTTGAATTGTCCAATTTATTACCCCTATGGATTTCCGATCGAGCCCAAAACTTTGGCATCATCATAATACGGTGGGAGGAGTCATTTGGTGTGTTTTGAGTGAAATCCAATCGCTAGAACTATGGAATACACCAACCACTTCTATAAGGAACGAACTGCCTTTGAACCTAAATTGTCCAATTTCTTACCCCTATTGATTTCCGATCGAGCCCAAAACTTGGGCATCATCATAATATGGTGGGAGGAGTCAATCGGTGTGTTTTCAGTGAAATCCAATCCCTAGAACCACGGAATACACCAACCACTCCTATAAGGAACGAACTGCCTTTGAACCTGAATTGTCTAATTTCATACCCCTATGGATTTCCGATCGAGCCCAAAACTTGGGCATCAACATAATATGGTGGGAGGAGTCATTTGGTGAGTTTTGAGTGAAATCCAATCGCTAGAACTATGCAATACACTAACCACTCCAATTTGGAACGAACTGCCTACGAACTTGAATTGTTCAATTTCTTACCCCTATGGATTTCCGATCGAGCCCAAAACTTGGGCATTATCATAATATGGTGGGAGTAGTCATTTGGTGGGTTTTGAGTGAAATCCAATCGCTAGAACTACGGAATACATCAGCCACTCCGATAAGGAACGAACTGCCTTCAAACTTGAATTGTCCAATTTATTACCCCTATGGATTTCCGATCGAGCCCAAAACTTTGGCATCATCATAATACGGTGGGAGGAGTCATTTGGTGAGTTTTCAGTGAAATCCAATCGCTAGAACTATGGAATACACCAACCACTTCTATAAGGAACGAACTGCCTTTGAACCTAAATTGTCCAATTTCTTACCCCTATTGATTTCCGATCGAGCCCAAAACTTGGGCATCATCATAATATTGTGGGAGGAGTCATTTGGTGAGTTTTGAGTGAAATCCGATCGCTAGAACTACGGAATACACCAACCACTCTAATTTGGAACGAACTGCCTACGAACTTGAATTGTCCAATTTCATACCCCTATGGATTTCCGATCGAGCCCAAAACTTGGGCATCAACATAATATGGTGGGAGGAGTCATTTGGTGAGTTTTGAGTGAAATCCAATCGCTAGAACTATGCAATACACTAAGCACTCCAATTTGGAACGAACTGCCTACGAACTTGAATTGTTCAATTTCTTACCCCTATGGATTTCCGATCGAGTCCAAAACTTGGGCATTATCATAATATGGTGGGAGTAGTCATTTGGTGGGTTTTGAGTGAAATCCAATCGCTAGAACTACGGAATACACCAGCCACTCCTATAAGGAACGAACTGTCTTCGAACTTGAATTGTCCAAGTTCTTACCCCTATGGATTTCAGATCGAGCCCAAAACTTGGGCATCATCATAATATTGTGGGAGGAGTCATTTGGTGAGTTTTGAGTGAAGTCCGATCGCTAGAACTACGGAATACACCAACCACTCCTATAAGGAACGAACTTCCTTTGAACCTGAATTGTCCAACTTGGGCATCAACATAATATGGTGGGAGGAGTCATTTGGTGAGTTTTGAGTGAAATCCAATCGCTAGAACTATGCAATACACTAACCACTCCAATTTGGAACGAACTGCCTACGAACTTGAATTGTTCAATTTCTTACCCCTATGGATTTCCGATCGAGCCCAAAACTTGGGCATCATCATAATATTGTGGGAGGAGTCATTTGGTGGGTATTGAGTGAAATCCAATCGCTGGAACTATGCAATACACCAACCACTCCAATTCGGAACGAACTGCCTTCGAATTTGAATTGTCCAATTTCTTACCCCTATGGATTTCCGATCGACCCCAAAACTTTGGCATCACATTAATATGGTGGGAGGAGTCATTTGGTGAGTTTTGAGTGAAATCCAATCGCTAGAACTACGGAATAAAACAACCACTCCTATAAGGAATGAACAGCCTTTGAACTTGAATTGTCCAATTTCTTACCCCTATTGATTTCCGATCGAGCCCAAAACTTGGGTATCATCATAATATTGTTGGAGGAGTCATTTGGTGAGTTTTGAGTGAAATCCGATCGCTAGAACTACGGAATACACTAACCACTCCTATAAGAAACGAACTGCCTTTGAACCTGAATTGTCCAATTTCTTACCCCTATTGATTTCCGATCGAGCCCAAAACTTGGGCATCATCATAATATGGTGGGAGGATTCATTTTGTGAGTTTTGAGTGAAATCCAATCGCTAGAACTATGGAATACACCAATCACTCCTATAAGGAACGAACTGCCTTTGAACCTGAATTGTCCAATTTCGTACCCCTATTGATCTCCGATCGAGCCCACAACTCGGGCATCATCATAATATGGTGGGAGGAGTCATTTGGTGAGTTTTAAGTGAAATCCAATCGCTAGAACTATGCTGTTAGATAAAAAATGTAATAACGTAATTAAAAATTCACCCAACATAATTTCACTCTTATTTACCAATAAGAGTTTTTATTATTAATTGAGTTCGACCCATTCAAGATAAAAAAATATCTCTTAATTATAATCTCTTTTAGAAGAGAACACCCTTTGATTCCAAAGTGAAGAATGAAATAAATAATGGAATTTGATTTGATGTTATGGCTGCATCCAGGAAACCCTAGACTGCCTACATACCCCCTGTCGGGGATCAAGCCTTTTGTAGTTCATTGGAAAATTTGATTGGACTTTCAAGGAATGAATGACCCCTTGAAAGAATTTGCAGTGTGAGAAATATTTTATGGAATTTGGATGAATGTGGTTGGACCAGGGATTCAATTTGATTTTGTGGTTAGAAAAGTGTTTGTGGCGAATTTGGTTAAGGTAAACCAGGGATTCTATTTGGACTTGCGGTTGTATTTGGATTGAATTTCCAAATTGCCTACGTATCCTTGGCGGAATCAAACCGGACGTAGTTCAGAAATGATTTGTGTGGAAATAGATATTTGATTTGTGGGAATTTGGTTGATGTAACCAGTGATTCAAGTTTGGTTGTGGTTGCGTCTATTGGGGTGTTAGACTGCCTACGTACCCTTGATGGGATCAAACCAACGTAGTTCGGAAAATGATTTAACTTTCAAGGAATGAATGACCCCTTGAAAGAGTTTGTGGTTGAGAGATTTAAATTTGATCTCATTGCAATTTGTATGGATAGATGACCCATGAGAAAACTTGGAATGGTTTTGTACCATTTTTTAATGTCAATGTCGAAAGAAAATTAATAGGCATTTTAATGAGCCCATTAATTTTCTCACATATGGTTGTGAGGATGACATGATTTATTTGGACCAACCCTCAAATATTTTGGGCTGTTGAGAATTAATGGGTAATTCATTTTGTCAACCCATCAATTTATTTGCGGGCCTTGACATTTGGCCCATAAGAAAATGAGTCTGCGTTAGAATGGCTTTGAGAGCCAACTGCCATTTGAAGCTGATATCCATTTGGAGTAGTAGAGATCAATCCAAACTGAATCACTCCCATCTTTATCTGGAGTAGTTTAAGTTAACTCAAGTTGGACCAAAACATACATCTCTCCAATTATCCGTTAGCCAAAATCACCTCAGGGCTTTGAATTTGAGACGCACGCCGAAACCAAAGAAACACTAAAATAAGGTTGGTCTTTCCTTTTACTCCTTTCTGTCAGCCTTAGACTACATAACCAAATAAAATATTAATTTGAAGTATGGGAATTTGAAGGCCACGTCTGTTTGTCAAGGTACAGACTTTCCTTTGTCCTTTGTTTTGGCTTTTTCTTCTTTGCTTTTCATTTCTTTTATTTTAGCTTCTGAGACTTCAACTTTTGGCTTAGTTGCTCTTGGGTTCTTCCACAGCCGCAACACAATAAGCTTTTCAACTTGAAATTGGTCTTTTGCTTTTTGCTGGTTTCTTCCCCTTTCTTGTTGTTTTCCTCTTCTGTCTTGGGCATGGCAGGAGATGGAGGCTTAGAACCATCTTTCCCTTTTATTGTTTTCTATATATTTATGGGAGTCTTCTACAGAATGGGTCTTTTTGTCTTGACCCAAAATTTTGGTTCGAAGGAGAGGTGATGGCAACAAATCGCACATCTACTTTAGTTTTGACTTCTCCTTTTACATATGGCAAGTCTTGCTTGAATTTTGTTGCAGCTATCTGAAACTTTGGTGCACTTTTTCCTCATTTGATTGTAGACAGAGATCCTTTGGGAGGGCTACTGTATCGCCAGTAACAGAGTGAGAACCCTTTGTGGTATTTGCGAATTATTGTAGAGGAGAGCTGTCTTGGTGACTTTCGTGGGCTATCTCTTTGTTGTCCAATTTGCAGACTTGGAATTTTGTTGTGCTGAAGGTGGGTTGGGATGAAACTTGCCATTTTCTATTTTCGGTACTCAAGAACACTCGCAAGGTTTTCTCTGAGTACCACAATGTGCCCACGAACACTCGCAAGGTGTTCATGGCACTCAGTACAGTGGGCTTCTTGCGGAAACCCATCTGTAATTCACAACAGAGAGGTCCTTGCGAGAGCTCTCTTTGTGTAAGCAGCACCATTATCATCATTTTGAAAAGACTTGTTTACATCTTCCATTGCCAAGGCTTCTGTATAATTTCTTTTACATTCTCCCTTTTGCCTGCAAGTTAGCTGTACATAGGAGAATGTTGAAATGAATTAGTTTAATACCTTCTCAAATGGTATTGTTGATAGAACTTCGTGATTTCTTTGAATTTCTGCAGTAGTCTGGTGCTTCTTCTTCACTGCGTTTGTTTGCTTCAGCCCTTTTTTCCTTCTCCGTTCTCTCTGTCTTTTCGCTCCCTCCAATAGTCTCTTTTTATAGACCCAAAGAAAACTGAAAGGAGTGGAGCCAGTTAAGGGCTCACGTATTGTGTGGGTGCTGTATGTGGGAGTAACTTCCCACTTTCTTTCAGCCCCTCAACTCCGTACATGAAGCATATCCTATTACTGCTTTTAATTCATTAATATTTTATTGTAAAAATATTAACATTAATTCATTTTGGGCCTTAACTGATTTTGCAACAAGTTCACAAAACCATTTTAGCCATGAGCCCAACTTCTTTAAACTTGGGCCAGAATTTAGTTTGCTGACAATGAATTTTTTATTTCAACAGATACCCCCTCAAGCATCGTCCGTGTAAACTCCTTTACGCGTATGAGGCTTGATAAAAATTTATAACCTTGGACTAACACATATTGCAAAAATTTCAGGTATGGATGCAAATGGTCAATTATATGTCCAACGTGTGCTTGATAAGAAAGGGCTTCCAATTGGTCAAGAATATGACAGGTCTATGCCTTTGAAATCAGTTCAAATTGATGTACCTCTTGAGAATAGAGTCACTTGGTTTACCACTGAGAATGTGAACTCTGGATACTGCGAGTTTATTCCTGATGATGGAATTCTTAAAGTTTGTCGAGTTCACGGTCCAAAATTTGAAGCTTGCACTTTGATGGAGGTCAACAATAATGCTGATGGTGACATTGAAGTTGGCCATAGAAATGATTTTCCTCCTATTTTATGTAAGATGCTGAAAAACAAGACAGATTGGGGAGGCGAACTAAGCATTCGCGGTTTGGCAGAATTTCGTCCTGGCATCCTAGAATGGACTGAGGCCATTTTACAAGACTTCAAAGAGGTATTATTTCGTGCTGAAATCTATGGCGCTGTAGCCGTTTCCCGCTACCCTTATATGTATTCATTGAATGTCTGGAAAGCCTTTTTGGAGTTGTGGGGGCCTTTGACTAACACTTTGCACCAAGGAAATGGTGAAATGGGAATATCATTGTACGATCTGAAGATCATTGGGGGTTTACCCATTTTAGGAATTCCTTATGAGGAGTTTATACCTCCAAACCAAGATTTGCAACGTGAAGAGATGTATCCGTCGACCATTCGGGAACTTCTTTTAATTTATTCTCAACTCTGCTCACTTTACGATCAAAATGTGTATTCTGGGACCAATGGGTTGCACATTTTTTCAGAGGGAAAAATAATTTATGGATCTTTTGGTGAAGGGAACATCTTGAACCAAGAGAAAATCTGATGGCTCGAAAATTAAATCTGGAGATATCAACAGAAGGAAAATTAACTGCCTTCTTAGCATTCTTTCTTAGCAAATTTGCTCTGCCGTCAAGAGGTTCTCGGATAAGGCCAGAAACTTTCTACATGGCTAGTTTGATGGCTCGAGGAGTAAAAGTTTCTATTGCACCAGCCGTGTTGGGCTATATATATCATGGCCTTGGGGAAACTGTCACTTGTCCAAGAGGTCCAGGTACGTCTTTAGCTTGTTTTCCGATTCATTACGTCATTGGGTGGATGGGTGAGTATTTTCCCTGTTTGTACAGATGCCATAATGATATTGAATTTCCAGCTAGTTACCCTCATTTAACTAGATATGCTGGTATTGCTGCTAACGATATGGGCATTTCA